>BSBM01001073.1:1692500-2292500 GCA_027924585.1 Larix kaempferi
CTATAAAAAAATACATCTTATTCTATAACTTCTTATGTTTCGAGCATGATTTTGCGTATGCTACACTAGTCCACTCCTAATGAAATTACAAACACTTGTAGAACTATGTGTGCAGATTTCGAATATGTAATTTTTTATTAAATCTATTATTTGTTCCTATTTTTTAGTTAATTTCAATTGCACTAATTGCAGATTTCGTCTATAACTTTTTATTGGCTCACCTATTTTGAAAATGGAAAAGAACCCGCACAAGTACACACAAAAACCTACATCCTAATAAAAAAAATGTTGATTGATTATGTTAAGACCATGATATCGGGGGCTAACGCTCGGCCTAGTCACTTTAGGGATGGGCTAACTTCCTTAATTTAAAAAAAAATAAAATTAACATAAATAAATATAGAAAAATAGCGTCGCACTAGAACGACGTGTTATCTACGACTACATATAATTTTTTTTAACAAAAATCTACCATTTGAATACCGAACCAGGGGGTTAATGCAAACATATTCATTATGTTTTCTTAAAAAAATAACATACCAACCTTAGGAGAACCCCATTTTTTGGGAGTTATACTTAATTTCCATAAATAATATTTATATATTCCAGAAGGTAATCCGATTGTCTATGTTTCATCTTCTTGCGCCATATTCCAAAAAAGTGTGTAGGTAGCTCTAATATTGTTTTTATTTCTGTTTTTCCAGAAGTCCATTACGACTAACGCGTCATGAGTGGCCAGCATTATCTTACACCGACCCATATATCCAAGCATGAGATTCAAAGCCTTCTAATTTTACCATTGATATTCTTTCTCCCACAGAATCAAATGGTGGGATATTTTTATTAAATAAATCATTATTAAAGAAAATAAAGAAATTAATAAATATGGAAGGCATTTACATATTAGTAAAATGGAAATAATGTGTCAATAATGCACACTCAAGTCAACTCTATCATGGTTAAATAATTTCAAATCACATATTTATACATTAATTGAAGTAAATGTGGTCCATTTCAAATGATCTATTTATACACGAATAAGAATTATTTTAAAAAATGACTAGCCTCTAAAATCCATTAAGAAGAATTATTTCAATCTCAAATCACTAAAGGAGAACATCTGGAAGTTTTCATAGATTTTCTTCAAAAAATACAAAATATAGGAAATCCAATAAGATTTCATAATATATAAATTTTAGTTTCAGAAATTTTGTGTTCTAAAATTGACTTTTTAAATTTTTAGCACAATATAACATATATGCTTGTACCAGTAAGATTTCATAATATATAAATTTTACTTTTATAAATTTTGTGTAGTTGTTTCTAAAATTGATTTTTAAATTTTTAGTACTATGAATTAATTGATAGTATTTTTAAATAAAATTTTGTGCATATGTAGAGGGTATCTTGTACTAGTGTAACACTATTTTTTCACAATAATTCATGATGTTTTCATTTTTAATGATTTATTAGTCAAAAAACCCTGGAAAAATGATGTTGTGTGCACATGCAGGACTTTAGGAGCATAATTTAATGAAACTTTGAATTTTTTTATATGAATGTATAGAGCTCTCTTTCTTTTAGTTCACCATATAATTTGTTTGAGAAATGGTGAAGGGAGTCAAGAGTTATAGCAAAACAACAGAGCAATGTACTTTGGAATTATGACATTTGTCACTTCAAAATTTAATAAAAAATGGAAAAAAAAAATATTTATATGAAAAATTTATATATTTGAAATATGTAGAATCTATTCTACAAATCTATGTTTATATATTTGAAATATGTAGAATCTATTCTACAAATCTATGTAATTTTATAAGAGACTAATATGTTGGTTAGTCTGAACAAAGAAAAATTTTAAGGGCTAAATTTCATCCATGAATATGAACAAATTTTGGAAGTTCAAATTTTATTTATTTTATTTTTAAAATATGTATAGTGAGTTAACCATCCAAATTTACAACGAAGATGGAAAAAATAGTTTTTTCACCCATAAAATTTCAGCTACAACCTTACATTCGCCCCCAGTTTCTAGGTACGGGGATTTTTTAGAGCGTTTTCGCCCTCCCCATTTGGTGTGAACCTAGATTTCAGCTCCCAATCGGCGAAATTTCATGGAGCGATTATTATTTTTAAATTATATTTACCCGACTCTACGGAATAATGGTTACAAGGAGTGATACATATCTCTCGATCCCAATCATCAAACTAAGCTTATAAGAGAAATTACAATGTCTCAGTTCTACTCTCTCGAATTGATCAGTGGAGCGGTTTTCATCCTCGACGCAAGCATATCATTGTCGAAAGCAGGGAGGAAGTTCGTAGCCGATGATATTAAGGTATGCTTCGGTAGCCTTTTCATTTTGTGGTCTGTCTATTTGTAGATTTCTTACTAGTATTTTGCTCCGGATATTACAAGGGCCAGATGCTCTGCAGCTCAGGTATGCATTTTTTGTTGGATGGGTTGATAGTTTTCAATTGAAACTGTTAAGTCCTGTAGGCAATTATTTTCTAATTAATTTACTTCGATTTGATCATGAATTAAAAAATTGTCAATTTTGTGAGTATCTAGATGGATTTAACCTTTTTTGTTTATGAAAATTAATGTGAAGAAGTCATCTTTGGTTATGCTTCATTTTTAAGTAGATTGAAGACCTTTTCTGCATACAACGTTGTATTGTTTCATTTTTTAGTGCTTTAACTATTGGAATCAAGCCTTGATCTAACCATGAGTCTTCCTCATGACAAGCATTTTATGTCCTCGGTGGCAATCCAATTCGTGTTCCAGGATTAATTAGATATTGAAAGTTTCGAGATTGCTTTACCAAAAATATTAGAGCAGCTCAAAATAAATAAGCCAAGGGAATTTATAGATCTGACATGGATGAGATAAACCATGGAAATCTTGTGCACATTGTACAGTGATTTGAGACTCGAGCTTCTGTTTTCTATAGAAAAACAAGGGAAATAGAAGCAAAGTTTCAAGTCCCTGCCAAGTTGCTGAGATGAAATATTGGTTCAACCTGCAGATTCAGGCTTTTGTTTGCTAAGGAAATGCAGAAATACGGGTTCAAATTTACTTGTGATACAACACAGAATTTTTTTATTGGGAGACTTGGAAAATGTATTGTTTAAGAAACCATTCAAATTGCCACAAATCCAGTCAATAGCTTCAAAGGTTCTTAGCACGAGGAAAAAACACATTGAAGCTCATTGCTTCTTGCTAAAAAAAATATGGTATGCTTTATAATAAATATGAAAATACAGTTTAAAAATAATTTCTAATATAATTATATCAAAATATAAACTTATATTTATAAGAATATAGTAAGTAACTTGAAGGATATTTTAAATTTGAAACATAACTTATAATATAACTATTAATAATCACATTTTTAAATGTGGTTGATATTTGTGGAAATCAACTATGATCACATATTTAAAAGTGGTTCATATTCGTCGATAATATCAACCACATTTAAAAATATGGTTGTTATTTCGAAATAAAAATGAAAGAAAATGCATATTAAGTTAAAAAAAAATAAAAATACAATTTAAAAATAATTTCTAATATTACAATATTAAAATATAATTTAATATGTATATAATATGATTAACTAATAATATTTATTATTTCAATTTTAGAATTAATTAAAAAAAATTCTCTTGGGAAGTTACAATGCAATAAGTCCCTGCCATTGATATTTGCACTTGTCCCGGTGGCAAGCTTCAATGTCATTGAGATTTGCACCTGTCGGGGTGGCAAGATTCAGTGCAATAGTTCTTGTCTCACCATCTTTTGGACGTTGTTGGTTGTGGTTTTCTGCACATCTACAGAGGCCTACAGAGGCCCGTGGGTCCATAATTTATTTTAAAACATATATCAAAACTTGAATAAAAACTTAAAATAAGAGTGACCAAAATCTATCACAACAAAAGGATTCTAATAATCCAAAATAATATTTAATTAATTGAAATAAAAATTTCCAAAAACTAATTAGGAACACACTTAAACTAGAATGTTGATAAATAGTGTAATTTTATAAGCATCATAGCTAAGTATACTTTAGCTTTTCATAATAAAAAACATAAAAAACAAACAATATTTTCATTTCATTTGTTTATATGTCTAGCTAACAAAAGCCCTCCAAGATTGAATACGGCCTTTAAGTTTGACGATAATGAAACAATGCCTTGGGGCATACCCGTGCTTCAAAACATGGCATGCTGGAACATGAAGTATATAAGGTTCATGGAATTTCCATTGCTATATATAAATTGTTATTTTCTCTTTTAGACCTCGGCAAAAGAACATGTCCAAGATAGGAGATTGCATAGTATTGTCTTTTAATTTTCCAGTGTTAATGGAAACAATCCTTTAATTGTGGTTTGACCTAGAAAATGGATGAAATAATGAACCAATAAGCTAGGCAATATCTACTGGAAGTATGGCACTTATTGTTGGATTAACAATAAAACCCTAACAATATCATTTGTGCACCAAATTTTCTTGCATCTATTTTCTGTCTGGGGAAGCAAAAAAGGTACATATGAAAGTTAAAACGAGGTCTCTGAATCCGGTTTTGTGGTTTGTAATCCCTTTATAGTAGCACATGCAACCGGTATTGGCTTATGCTGCAATGCTAACCTTGACGTGATAATCTTAAGCTTGGTTAAACTGTAATATGGATCTTCCGATAACTTCCTTGCCTTTTGGTTCTGTTTAGTCTTCAGTCAATCATTTTTTGTGGTATTCACAATATGAATGAAACAAAAATTTAATAGAAACATAAATAAAATAAAACACAAGTATAATGAAGACATAAGTTTAAAATAACTATAAAAATTTAAATAATAATTTGATTTATTAAATTATTCTTGGCTATGCTCAAAGACACAGACTTATCGCGCCTCCTTGGATAAATTAAATAATAAAAGTAACATTTATTATCTAAAAGTTGATGCCAAAACAAAATTTGACATGTAAATCAAAAATTTTGAAATGTAATTTTTTTTTACAATAACTAGAATTTTATTTTCTCAGACGCAGTTGCAATTTGCATAACAAATTCCACAGTAATTGATACAACGCTTATACTCGGATGCCTTTGAACATCAACGAGTGAGCGCAGAAAAGCAAACAGTTTACAACATAAACACCGAATGAATCTTCCAATAAGAAAACCATATAAATATTCCAATAATTGCTTAATAGATTGATATAACAATTTACGATATAAATACATACCAATATGGCGTGTCCATTGCCCTGAATTTTCTATTATTTGTATGCAGCTGTAGTAAACATTACATAAAGTCATTACGAATATAGAGCCACTATCTCACACATACAAATCTGTCCAAATCGTAACATAATATAGCATTCCAAAAAAACTCCATGCCAAAATGGTCCAAACTTTTGAATTGAAATATAAGATTTTTGATAAATTACTGGGACTATTTAATCCAAAGACTTGAATAAATGTAATGCATTTGAATGAGATGTGAGATGTCATGAAATTATCAATATAATAAATTAATTTAAAATAGTTACAATCTACTGCCTGTGATATATTAGACATGATCGTCTATAATAGTAGCTCTTTAATTTTTCCAAAATGATTTAATGCTTTATTATTTTTCTTAAAACTTTGAGAGTCGTTAGATGATTATGAAAATGAAGAAAATTACCTTAATTTATTTCCTAATTTCCAATTTTTACATAGCGAACTTCCATCTTGAGAAAATAAAGAAGAGACACAAAAAAAAATATAACTATTTTTTAATTTAATTTATAATAGCTAAATTATATTGATGGAACTAATTTTTATCAATCACGACAAAAAAAAAATATAACAAAATTAATTTAACTTACAAGAAATTAAAAAATATAAAAATAAAAATATTTATTTAAATTGATTTTATACCTATTTTATTAAAATATAAAAGTTTCTCGTACAAAAACATCCTACTCATGGACAATAGTTGATTTTGGTTGAATTGAATAACTGAGATATTTGCAAGGAAGCTCAGGCATCTCAAAGTATATGAAAGAGATGATTGCCCTAGAAGTTAAAAAAAAAAATCCAATTGATAAACCACTTTAAAATGGATATTTCTGGTATGTGTGTATTAGTTGCAATGTCTAGTGACCTTTCTCAGCAAAGCAAATTATTTCTTCTTAAAGTTTATATTATACACCAAGCTTATCCGTTGTCTAGTAGATTCATTAATACTAAAATATCACCTCCACAAAGAAGAATAGAAAAACTATAAAGTTATTCAGATGTGATGATTGGTAGGCAAAACTGGCTTAAAAAACTTACGATAAGTTATTGCGGAAATCGTGTCAAACTAATGTAATTCTAAGAAATGGATTCCTAAAGTTCCTGTTGCTCTGCAGGCAGGGACTAATAAGGTTAAAAATATATTAATCCATACATCGATAACATTATAAATATTTTTGATATTTTTATTCTATCAAATATTAAAATCTAAAATGTTAAAATTTTAAGGATTTTTTTTCCAAAAGAAAAAAAAACGATACTATTTTGATTAAATAGATTCATAGATACCATCTTGTGCTTGTAAAATTTCATGGATTCATCACTGCAATAGTACTGCATTCACCGAATTTCTCTGGTGGAATACTATCATTTGGTAGGCTATTTCATGCCAAATATCATCTATAAGAATTGATAGGAGCCGGAAATTCTAAGGATAAAAATGGTGCATCTTAAACAAATAGAAAAAAAATGAGAATTTTGAAGGTTACAATCATAAGTGAATGAATAAATCAGGCCGGTTGAGTTTACCATTGGTTGTGTTACAATTCTGAATGAAAGAGATGCAAAGGTTGGATGCAATAGTTAAAAATGTTCCAAGTTATTTATGAAGATCATGGAGATCAAAGATCTCAGATTGATGCATGTAAAAATCTTCATACATATAATTAGTTGTTTGTCTTTCCTATGTTCACAAGGTTGCTTCAATCTTTATAAGTACATTATAAAAATGAGAAGTTTGTAATTTTCAAACTAGATTTTGAGAAGTTTATAGTGTTTATGTCTATTTCCTTAACCTTTACAATTATATTATAAAATAAAAATGAGAAATTTGCAATCTTTTACTTTTTGAATTGTTGATAAAATTTAATAATTTATCTATTTTTGAAGTACAACTTCTTTTATATATGTGTTATGAAAAATCTTTGATTCAGCTTTGAAATTAGGAAGAAATAACAATAATGTGAATAAGTAATTTTCAAAGCACAATTTCTCGCAGTGTAAAGGTCATTTTCATTTGAGAATGCTGCCATTATTTCTAATAATTTATACTAGACATTTATAACCTATTCTAGATCTATTTTCTTGGAGCAATCGAAATATTATTGGAGGGAAAAGTAAAATCCAATGTTTTGCTTTCAAAAATATTTTTTTATTTGATTATATTGTTTTGGTGTTGGGATGTGTAACTTACTTATATGTGAAAGGAACAAAAAGTCGGGTGTGTAGCAATTATAATTAGATAGTTTTGCTAGTTTTATAGGCTTTCTAAAATCAATAAATGAATTAGCAATCATAGGTTATTGGAACAATTGGGATAACAATAGATTTATTTGAAATTGGTAGAGTAGATTGAAGAAAATTTAAGCTTCTTTTTTAAAAAATTATAAAATATTTTTTTCTCACATTATAAAATAATAAATTTCTACTTCAATATATTACAATTTTTCTCAAATTATAAAATGAATTTGATTCCTTTCTTTAATATATTATACTAAACCTGATTAATGAATTTTGCTTCTTACATCCATATAATTCATGATTAATGAATATAAGTATATTGCATGCTTCACGTGGATTTTCATTATAACTATTATATGGGTAAAACATGCATTTAATATTTAGATGATGACAAAGAAACAAATGCTAAAAAAAACTTTAAAATGACAATGATAAAAGAAACTTTAAAATGATAAAGAAACAAATGATATTAAAATGACACATTAAAATTTTTACTTTAATGGAAGCATTTTAGAGAATTTTATTTATTTATTTTTTAGAGAATTTTATTTATTTATTTTATAAATTATAATGATAACTCTTTTATGTAATTTATTTATATATTATTTTTAATTTTATTTAATTAATTTGAATTTTTAAATATTTTATATGAAGATAAAGAAAAGACGGAACTTACATCAACTCACTAAAAATTTTATATAACTTTTTTAACTCAAATATGAATATAACTTTTTTTATTCTTTATATTTTATCTCAATAAAATTTAGATTTAACTTTTCATTATTTATGTTTTGTATACTTTTTAATTTAATTTAGTTAAATTAGATTTTTAAATATTTTATATAAAAATTAAAAAAAAACTTGAAAAAAAAATAGAATTTAAATTTTTATTGCGTAAATTTTAACTAATCCTAAAATTTGAATATATATATTTTTAATTTCTAATATTTGGTCTCACTGAAACTTACATTTAACCTTTCACTTTTTAGATTTTGTATATAAAATAATTTAAAATTTGGATATAACTTTTTTCATTCTTAATATTTTGTCTTACTAAAATCTGAATTTAACTTTTCATCTTTTCATTGTTTATATTTTGTATATAACATAAGTTTAACATAATCAATTTTAGTTTTTTAATAATCTAAATTTAACTTTTCATCTTTTCATTGTTTATATTTTGTATATGACATAAGTTTAGCATAACCAATTTTCCTTTTTTTCATAAAAGAAATGCAAATAGGATTTATCGATTAAGCAGTATTATACTTTACTGTTTTGATTTTCTCCATGACCATTTCCATGTTATCAATTACGGTTGAGATTTATCAGCTGTTTTTTAGTCTTATTTATAATGCGCTGAACATTTCCACCTTATCACGAGTGTAAAAGATTTATCACTGGTTTTTTAGTATTAATTTATAATGTGCTGAGTGTGTTCAGGACGATTTTCATGTTATCATTTATCACTGGTTTAGTATTAATTTATAAACCAAAAAAATAATACAAATTAAAAAGTAAATATGAGACTTAAACTAGAGACTTTAAAGCTTAGGATTAGGTGGTAAATATTATGTTGGCCATAAACAAAAAAGAATAATACAAAGTAAAAAGTAAATATGAGAGTTAAACTAGAGACTTTATTTTTTACTTTTAATACAAAGTAAAAACTAAATATGAGACTTTAGAGTATTTGTCGAGTGTTTGTCCAGTAACAAAATAATACAAAGTAAACAAAAAATAATAATACAAAGTAAAAAGTAAATATGAGACTTAAACTAGAGATTTTAGAGCTTAGGATTAGGTGGCTCAGGTATTGCACTCAAGGTGTTATTCAAGGAGAGGTTTACACCTAAGAAGATTTGATCGCTCTTTGCGCTTGATAGAGCCTAAGATTTGGATCTAGTCTCGTATGAACCACCTCATACCACCGCATTATTTTGAATATATATAAAAATCAGATTTAAACTAATTTAAAGTAAGGTTGAGTGAGTAACAAACAATTAAATTTAAATTAACCACATCATTATTTTGAATATACATAAAATTATATAAAAATCAAATTTAAATTAATCTAGCATTATTTTGAATATACATACAATTATATAAATTCAATTTTGTTGATAAAATCACATTAATTGTATGTATATGAATGAGATACAAAAGGGAAAAATTGATAGAATATTGATTTAATTTTTAATTAGAACGTTTGCATATATATGAATATAAATTTATAGAATATTGATTTAACTTTTAATTAGAACGTTTGTATATGAATACGATACAATTATACCTTATGATTAGATGAATGGTTTACTTTATGTATATTTGTTGAAATTCTTAATTGTTATTTATGATAATTAAAGAATATTGAAATAAAATTTGTTAATTATTTAAAAAATAATTTCATTATAATTATAATTTTTAATTAAAATTATAAAAATTTAGTTGAACTAAATTAAAGAATAATACATAGTAAGTTAATGGTAATAGTTTATAATTTTTATTGTTAATGGAAATGTTTACTTATTATAATTTGAAAATATTAGTAAAGTATTAAAAAATATAATAATGAAGTAAAGATTCATTTTTATTTTTATTTTAGTGTTTGTATTGAAAAAATAAAATAAAATTATTTTGTATACATTTCCTTAAATTAAGTTGAACCTTACCAAATTAGTTTCATCATATTATGAATGATTTTCCATAAACATAAATATAATCTTAAGCATGATTTTAAATATCATGACCACCTAAATATCACTCTTTTTAATTCCATTTGTCATCTTGTTACTACTCCTAGTCATTGTGTCAAGCCAAACTTCAATGAACTCCATTAAAAAGATATTTGGTAGAATGGGGGTTGGTGTCTCATATGTAATAGTGCCATCGTAGTAGCCAAATTTAAGCTAAAACAACTTGGGGTGCTTAAGTCACATGAATTGGACTTGCAAATAGATGTATAAAAGTAGAAGAACATGATTAAGTCAAACTTTGGAAACAAATCAGCTAATGAAAATCTTTGAAAAATACCAATGTTGCACTGGCTTTTGGAATGGAGAATAGCATGGATAGGGAATGAATGTCTAAAACAAGAGAATGACAAGGATGGGGAATGAGTGCCAGAATCCCTAGAGAAAATCCCCAAAATTTTCTAGGGATGATGGATTGGATCGATAATGTCTATAACAAAAAAATAGAATTCACCAAAAATATGACTCGCAAAACATTGAAATCAATCTAATTTACAGCATTAATATCAAATATGAAATTTCGAAATCAAAATAAGAAATAACTTAATAAGTTTGGATATTATCCAATCAAGTTAGTGCCATCATAGTTTCCCAAGGTCCAAATTTTTAAATTTCTACAAGTCATGAAGGTGCAAAAGTTTTAAGTTCTACAAGTTGTGAAATTATAACATGGTAGATAATGACTTGTGGCTATGTTATATAATCTAAACTCTAAATTCATAAGGATAAAAAAAAATTACTACTAATTAGATTCTAAAGTTATGATTTTCGAGCTTGGATATATTCTAAATTTATGGGCTTTGTAAGCACTTACAATTTCAGTATTTAGAATATAGGCATGCTTTTCAGATTGAGTTACGAGCTTCGTAATCCTTGGAAATTCAACATTCTATTCACTTGAATAGAAGCATAAATTAACACTAGACCAAGGATGCCCAAAATATGAAAATATGCTTAATAATTTGAGCTTATGTATGTATGTGAAAGAGTAATTAGTTGGAGGGTAGAGAGTAGAAAGTATTGTTAAGGTTTTTGTTTTACTCTTAAGGTGCTTTTGGGATTGTAGACTTGAGTGTTCTTTTAACTCTTCTATTTATTTGTTCTTTATTTATCTACTTTTTTAAACCCTTAGGGATTCACCAAGATTTTACGAGATCTTATAATTATGTGAAGGATTTGCTAATACTTTTACAAGATTTTATAATTCTATGAAAGATTCGCCACAATTTTACACAATCTTATAGTTTTGTGAAAGATTCGCTAAATTTTACGAGATTATATAATTCAATAAAAGATTCGCAAAAAAATATATACACATATTATATTATTCATAAAATAGCCTCCACATTTTTCCATGTATCATAGAGATTCTCCCATTTATTATAAATATAAATTTAAGGGTAGGTTCTTACAATTTTCCCTTGCTATCGCAAAAACATTGATAAATGCAAAGACATTGAATTTGATAACCCTATATCAAACAACCTGTGGTCGCATGGACTACAAACCTACGGCGTGATGATCAAGCAGTTGCCTCATTCAATGATCCCTGTCAAGATGCATTGTAAGGGTTTACCATGGCAATTTCTAGAGCGAGGGGGCATGTTAATAGAGTCTTCAGGGCTAGGGAGGTTCTCAAGTGTCATTTGAATGTTGTTTAATGTTGAGTTGAATTGCTCTCAACTCATTGTAACACTCGCACAAGGACTCAAGGTACTGATAGCACACAACACAAAAAAATGCCAACACACAGATCTAGATAGTTGTAGACATGGGGATGAGAATGCAGCAAACATTGCAGGAAACGTGAGCACCCATCTTTCCCCCGTGTAGACAACTGGTGCAAGTTCTCAAAACCCTAACTGAAGAGATCCACATGGAGGAGAGGTAACTCGGTGAACATTCAGTATAGGAAAACATGACGATGAGCTATGGGATTGATTGGTAGGTAACCAAGCGCAAGTACATCTTCAACTTCCACAAATTCAAGAGCATGTAAATGTATAGCATTCGCACCCTGGGCTCTAGAACTCAACACATACGCTACAAATACCAGCATTGGGTTATGAAGCACACTAGGAGAAACAATATTACCTTGACATGTAGCATACCTTCAGGAAACTTATTATCCATAGAACCCACAAAGTACATGTTAAATATTGTTGTGATGTTGGCATATAGGATCATATAATATTGTTTAAAAGTCAAAATTATATCAAATAGTTAGTACCTACAATTATCTCTACCGACCACCACCGATTCATAAAAATACAATAAGAAATTGGCCATACATATTGGTAGAGAAGAGTTTCATTTTCTCCCAACGCTTGAGCCACTACAGCTCAGCTCATATAGAGAAAATGTTCCACACAAATGAATCCATGAAGATGGGTGTCTATTTTGGGGGGTCCCGTGAGAAAATAAATCTGATTTTTTCATGTTTTCCAACTTTGGGTAAATAAAAGTGATATTTTTGTTCAGAATTTCACTTTTCACTAAAAAGAAAACTTTTAGAGAATTATGTTAGATTTCTATTCATAATTTTTTCAATTTTTTATATTGAGATTTGATATGTTGATTCAGCAAATGTTTGACAGTGTGTTCTTATAAAATGAAAGGACTACAAAATAGCCATGTTTTGTCGCAAACGTAAAATCATTGTTAAACTTATTTTTTGCAAAAACAAAATATTCTATGACAATTTACACACAATATACTACTGCATGACTATAATTTTGTAACCAATGGAGCTATATACTAATTATTATATTTTTTTGAATTCGATCAATAGGGAAACCTTGTCGATTTTCAACATGTTTTTTGTCGCAAAACTTTTCTCTCAACTGAATATAAAACTAAAAAATCTATGAATACCCTTTTGAAGTAGACACGCCAATTAACTGCACCATAGTTTTTTCAATATTTTTGGTAGTGTATTTTTAAAGCTATGGATTTTTCATTTCATCGCATTTTGAAAGAGATGAAACCAAACTCGACACATGTTAAGAAAAAAATAATAAAAAATATCAGATCTCACCTATACACAACAAAATCTATATATTCGGAAAGTAGATTCAATGATGAAACTAATGGTATCAAGTCCGACAGTCACTTTGTAGTGTAAAAGATTGTTTTTACTTTTCGAAAATGGAGAAACCTAAAAACTATGCGGAAATGTGAAGTTTTCAAGTTTCAGAGGTTATTCGGCCGAATAACCTTTTTCCGTAACGGAGCCATTATTTACAACAAAGGTTATTCGGCCAAATAACCAAACCTAAAAAAATTTCGGCGGCCGGAAAAAAAAATACATTGTTGTCTAAACTTATATAAATAAAACTAAGTACATTCATTATTTTTGCACATTTTAATTTCGCATATTTCTGGTCAGTATATTTTTGAAGGCGTTTTCAAAGGAGATTTTTTTGCAAAGAGAGTTTTTTTTACAAGGTATTTTTCTTCCTATTTCTTTCCAAGGGGTACATTCAAAGAGTTTTTTTCTAAGGGATTTTTGCAAAATGAGTTTTTATTCCAAGGTATTTTTGCACTTCTTATTTCTTTGCAATGGGTTTTTTCAAGGTATTTTTTTTCCAATGTATGTTTGCAAATATTTCTTTGCAATGGGTTTTTTCAAGGTGTTTTTTTTCCAAAAGGATACTTGTAAAGAGTTTTTATTCCAAAGTATTTTGTGCAAAGAAGTTTTTATTCCAAGTTATTTTTTCAAAGGAGTTGTATTTTTCCTTCCTATTTCTTTGAAAATGTTTTTTTCAGAGAGTTATTTTCCTATGATATTTTTACAAATGAGTTTATTTCTTTGAAAAGGGTTTTTTCAAAGTATTTTTTTTTCTACATATTTTTTCAAAAGAGGTTTTTTTTACAAAGTATTTTTCCAAGTGGTATTTTCAGAAAAGGTTTATTTCCAAAGGGTGCATTTACAGAGTTTTTATTCCAAGGTATTTTTGCAAATAAGCTTTTATTTCAAGGTATTTTTGCAAAGGAGATGTGTTTTTCCTTCTTATTTCTTTGAAAGGGGTTTTTTCAAAGAGTTGTTCTCCCAAGTTATTTTTGCAAAAGAGTTATTTCTTTGCAAGGGTTTTTTCAAAGAAATTTTTTTCCTACGTATTTTTTCAAAGAAGTTTTTTTTCCAGTGGTTTTACAATGAAGATTTCTTTAGAATGTGTTCTTATTCTTTTGCAATGGGTTTTTTCAAAGGTGATTTATTGTCAAAGAGTTCTTATTTCTTTCAAAGAAGATTTTTTTCAAAGGAAATTTCTTTTCAAGGAGTTTTTCTTCAAAAGACTCTTACAAGATTTTGATAAGGTGAAGTAAATTTCAGTTCATGTGTTTATAAATTTCGTAACTGTTTTTAAATCTTAATTTTATTTTTTTACTATAAAGTAATGATTCTTTAATTTATCATTTATAGATTAAACAATCATGGGCAGTAAGAGAAACCGTCAAAGAAAATATAATTGTAAACGTGATGATGATGATGATAATAGAGAAAAAAAAACTTAAATATCATGCCAACAAAGCAAGCCTTGCAGAAACGCAAGCGACAATTATTTAAGATATAAATACAGTTTTACATGATAATGTTGATGAAATGGAAATTGAAAATAGAGTGCAAGAAGAACAAATTGAAGTTGAAGAGACCATTGTTGAAGATGTAAATAGTGATTTACATACTAATGTCGATGAAGTCAATATTGAAGATCAAGTTCAAGATCCAGAAATTGGACCAGGTATGAATATATCATGTATTTTCCAAATTTATTTTTTATAATGAATTGTATTTTTGGATACATGTTAAATTAAATTTAACTTGATGTATAGGTACTTTCACCATTGATGAAGAAATGTTAGAAGACATTGATTGCAACAAATATGGAAAAAAAATACCCATACATGTTGCATGATATCGTGCTCAAAATTTTTATGATGATGTTCTAAAAGATTATCCAATAGCAGGACAAGCACAAATTTTGAGATGTTTATTAGTGTCCAAGAAGTTAGAAGGTGCTACATCATTATTGGGTATTCACAAGATGACAAAAGAGTCGAAATTGAAACATAATGTGATAGAAAATATAGGTGATGCAATAAAAAATTTGGAAAATCCAGGAAGAAAGATATTAGTGTTGCATGTAGAGCAATTCATACAACAATTGTTTCAGCTAGTACTAAACAAAAATGTTTGAAAACACAACTAGCAAAAGCAGTTGGAACCTCAAGAAAGACATTATACAAACATAGCAAATTCAGAATGCAAATAGATGAAAATGATGAACTTGCTTGATGGGAAATTATTTGTAGACAACCTTACAAAGATAGAATGGGAGGAGGTGTTAAAGATATTGTACGGGAATATTGGTTGACACATGCTTGAGTTCCACCAAATTCAAGGTATGTGATACGACAAAGAGTATCACGAGGGGCATATGAAAGTAGTCCAAAACATATAATGGATATGACACAAGTACAATTGTTCAATAAATTCAAGGAAGATCATCATGGAATTAATGTGTCAATAACTATATTTTTGCAACAAAAACCATGGTATGTTAGACCTATTACTATAGGTGACACATGTTGTTGCTGTTATCATGTGCAATTTCAATTATATTATGACACGTTTCTTGAATTTGGTAAAATGTTTTGGACGAATTCACCACCTCCACCCACAGTACGTGAATTCATATCTCAAACTCTATGTGAGAGAGATCACGATGAAGTATTTTATAATAAGAAATGTGTTAATGGAAAACATTGTCATCGTTGTGAAAATATGGTCTTATTCCACAATAAATATCCTAGCGATAATGATCACTCGCTGTCAAATGTAACCGTTGATTGGAGAAGATATGAATACATCGGTTATGCTACAAGTTCTAGTGATGCACATTCCAAAAGAATTGATTTGCGAGAAAATAAAATATGTGTGACAGATTTTCTCAAGAAATTTGAAAGTGAAATTTATAAATACACTAAGCATTCACATAGAGCACGATGGCAAGATCTTCAATTCAAACAATCTCATGAAAATTTTCCACTAGGAACAATTTTGTCAATGGTTGATTTTGCAAAAAACTAAACATTTGCTGCACAAAAAGAGATACAGAGTGAATACTATCATTCTAACCAAGTTTCGATATTTGTCCATGTTCTATATAGACATTCTCAACAGGATGGTGATGGCATTGAAAGCACGTGTGACAATTGAGATGTGATTAAAGAATATCCCTTTTATATCAGTGATGATCATACACACGATACACATTTTGTTTAGCATTGTATTGAAATTATTTTCTACGATTCACTAAAAGGACATGACATTAAATTCAATGAACATTGGATATGGTTGGATGGATGTGCGGGACAATTTAAATCTTCGTGATCATTTTATTGGTTATGTCGACTTCATAAAGCATTGAACATTAAACATCGCTAGAATTTCTTTGAAACTAGACATGGAAAAGGTGAACATGATGGTGTAGGAGCATGCGTAAAAAGAGCACTTCGAAGATGGCAAATGAACATTCTTATGCACAATTTCGTTCAGCTACAGAGTTTGTCCAATGGTGTAAATTACATCTAAGTCATGATTATAATCAACAATCAAAAGATTTGCACAGTTATGTACATGATTTTTTAAATTTAGATTAATTGTCAATTTAAAAAAATGCACACTAACATTTAAGTATATGTACACTAACATCAAGAGTTGTCATTTGTGTAGGTTTTTTTGGCTTGTTGGGGTCTAAGATATAAATAGATCAATACCATACGACGCTAGCACCATACATGGGACTAGAGATTTTCACTCTATTCAAACAAAAGCCTTTCAAAACGTGTTTGCATTTGACAGTAGAAAGCAATCATGCTTTTTTCATATTTGCACTGAAAATGTTGAATCTACAGAAGTTTGTGAAAACAAAACGAACAACTATGTAAAACATTGGAAACACACACAGATTAATCCTAAAGGAAAAATGCCACTAGCAAGCGTAGAAGAATTAGAATAAGAAGAAATAGCAATATCATCTGATGGTGACAGAATTTTAGATCTTGTTAGAGAAGGTAATGATCTTACAACTGTTTTGTCGATTGTCCATTCTTGTCCATCACCTTATACATGTATATTAGTCAATTTAATTGATTTAAAAATCCTAATGCCAATTGTAATTTGCACAGGGGATGTTTTCACTGTGATTGCACCTATAGACAACAATGAAAATGTGATGTATTATTTGATGTGATGCACTAAAGGAAAGATGAAGTTATTGGAAGAGTACAATGACAACGGATATACATACAAGAGAGGATCCATCATTTTAAAGGACTATTTTTTTCAGCAGACTCATATGACTAAAAATTATGTTTACTTTCATGATTATGAACCTGATGTTATATGTTTTCAATATAGTCATTTAGTATGTGCATCTCGAATAAAATTGGTACAAGTTCTATTGACAAAAAAAAAAAAAAAAAAAATGGAAATTGTCCAAATATGACTATGAACGGATAATTGAGGACGACATTCCATTGCGATGTTTTTAACTATATCAAAAATTAATCGATCAATTTTTTTGTCCATGTCCATGTCAAATGTTGTGTACAATATATTTTTTTCTTTCAACTATGTCTATGATCTTGAATGGAAACTAGAATAAGAGTTTAAATGATCGTATTCTAGTATGCTGAAATGAATTCAAAATTATTTGGTAATGAAAACTTTAATCTGTAATTTCGTCTTAATTTTGTGTAAATTACTTTATTCAGGTCCCCATATGTCTAGTAGACCACTTAAGGGATGAGATAATGGATGTGGCTATTCCCACACTCCGCCCCAAATCTTTACTTTAAAATATTACTTGTATAAGTTCACATAACTGAAATCATGGCAAATGGAGGTAACGATCATTTGATTTTTAATCACAAGCAAGGATTCTAGGATTGTGAAGCTTATGCTAAATTAGAGCAATGATTATTTACAACAAACCGATGAAAATTCATTAAATTGTTGTCTAAAATCATTGCTCTAATTTTAGCATAAGCTTCACAATCCTGTAATCTTTGCTTATGATTAAAAAAACAAAAAATCATTAAATCCCCATTTGCCATGATTTCAGCCGCATAAAATGTACCTGAACATTGAAAATATGAATCATTTATACAAATTTAAATTTATCATTTATATAAAATTCAACTTTTATGTTGAAACTAAAATTCTTTATATCAAACAGACATTCTTTCTTAACATTCCTAACATTAGATTTCACCTATCAAAACTTCCTAACATTCATTCTTAACGTATTCCTAACATTCCTATCAAAATTTGAACCTAACATTCATTTTTAAACATCCTAACATTCATATTTCTATCAAAACTTCCTAACATTCATTCTTAACATTCATTCATTCTTAAAATTCCTATAAAATCCTAACATTCATTCATTCCTAAAATTCCTATAAAAACTTAGAATGCAAATTGATAAACATTAGATTGCACCTATGTAATATCCCAACTTTTTGACTAACTATATTATGAGGTTATATCGGGTCATGGCCCCAGTATGTGTGATTTATTATGCTTGACATAGCATTAGTTTGTTTTTATTTATTCTTTCGTGAGTTGATATATTGGGCATGGACCCTGAACTTTCGTGAGTTGATATATTGGGCATGGACCCTGAATTGTTTTCATTATTGATATATGTAGGGCAGGAGAGCCCGAATGAATAAACTATGTTGCATTTTGAGAATTGCTTACAGATTATGATATACTAATATTATTCCTTTCGTTACACTATACTGTGCAGAGCATGATTTACATGGTTGATTATTTAGTGTGTTGAGCGTGGACGTAGAAACACATGAATGACCTATATACTGGGATTAAGACCCAATGTATTTAGAGGATTGTATTTCATACTGGGACTAAGCCCCGATGTAAGTTGAGTGTTGGGCACGAACCCTAGAGCACTCCAAGCTTGGAAGAAATGATTACCGGATCCGAGGCCACTTAAATATCTTAGATGTGCCTCACAACCACATTCTAGATCTAGTGTTGAGTAGAGGCTCTGGAATTGCACTAGCGTAATGCCCATGTGAGAGTGTTGAGGTAGACGGCTCTGAAGAGCACTCGGGGTTACTAATCTCAAGTGTTGAGTCGAGAGGACTCTGAATAGCACTTACGTATCTTGAAACAACTATTTCGACTTGATTAAATAGATCTTATTATCATCACCTACTGCGGGAACTACCATGTTAAAACGAGGGATCTGACATGCAAAGGGAGAGACTAGAGGTGCCTTATCAGCTTGCTAAAACCGTCCAAAGAAATGGACCCTATCCTTAAAAAGAATTAAAAGAAGTATCATGTGAACAAAGTGCTTAAAAGGTCCCAAAGCAAAATATTATTATTATTTAGAGATTCTAAGAATAATATTGTTATTATTTATTCTTCTACATATATATGTATGCATAAGTGGACTGCCACTTTTACAAATGTTATTTATTAATAT
Organism: Larix kaempferi; assembly: GCA_027924585.1. NCBI lineage: Eukaryota > Viridiplantae > Streptophyta > Pinopsida > Pinales > Pinaceae > Larix > Larix kaempferi. The sequence continues at coordinate 1,712,307 of BSBM01001073.1, forward strand.
TTAAAGTGGAATTATAAATTATTTATTATTATTATTATCAAAAAGATTTCAGATCAAAACACTTTGATAAAACAAAGTGAGAAGTCCTAGTCCCAAATTAACTAGCAATTAAGTGAACAAATAATATTCTTTTTTATATATATAATTTAAATTGTTTTAAAGAAACCAGTAAATTCCAACAGTCATTTTGTAAGATGTTCCTACTTAAAGAGGACAGACCCCAAAGCTTGGAGGATCTTCATCTTTATCTTTTGGTATTAGTGTGCCAAGAAGAGCTCTCTATTCCAGAAGGGAACTCTGCTCGTAAATTTTCTAGATCTGAACCAACTACACCTCTAGAGCCTCTACTTCTTAGGTTGCATGTCAAAACCAGCTCGGGGGGATTCCTACTGAACCAGGAACGGTTGTAGAATCATGGTTGGGAGGAACGTGGTAGTCCCAAAGTCATCCATCCAAGATCAGTTAACAAGTCAGCTAAGAGTCTAGTAGTTTTCATTAATTAGTTGGCTGAGTGTGTAGGTTATTATCGGTAGGAGCAATTTACAGGAATCAGCAGGTTATTATCAGCAGGAGTAATCTACAGGAATTCAGCAGGTACACAATTTCTATGAGACTTTTCCATTTAATTATTTTCCTTTTTAAAATAGAATGTTAAAATAGTATGGTTTTCTATACTAGCTTAAAATTCGAGAATTGCCTAAAATCCAATGGCATTGCCTAGCAGGTCTAGCTAGCTAGCCTTTGCTAGTCAATCGTATTGTTGTTTTACTTCATCGAAGTCTAATATTTTATTTCTCTCTTATCTGTCCATAGATTCTTGTTTAAATAGCAGCATAATTATATAACTACTGAAAAAATTTAGCAGAACTCATTGATTTCTAGAATAAACTTTTATAAAATTAGCTGCTCAAATTTATATCAAATTTAGAAAAACATCCGCTACAGTCAACCGTATATCTTCTATCACAACAAAATAGAGAGATTGATATTTTCTGTTCATCGAATTAAATAGTTTCCCTATTACATATATATTCTATTACAAACACAGAAGTCGACCTTTTCTTCTTCATTGATTTATTCTATTATGAAAACAGTGTCTTTAGCTAGGACAAAAATCATCACTTCTCATACACTTGTCTTCTCATAAATAGAAAGAACATTTTATGTGGCTATCACTACTACCTATCACCTTAGCATTGCAAGGAGACATCGGGCCTTTCCAAAACACACAAACTTAGCCTTCGGTCAATCAAGAACTTATACCAACAGCCATATAGTACTTTCAACAATGAATGCAAATCGTTACAGGTGTACATGCACGTGTCTATCAAAACTTAGGTCAAGGGTTGAATCCCATGGCATCCCCAAGACCAACCACCAGGGAAGTTTCTCTACAGGAGGCACGCTTAAAACCAAACAGAACGTTGTGTACCACCCTGAAACTTTCATCAAACAAATGTTACATCTAGCAATGCAGAAAACAAATAACCCGGAATCATCTCACTCAAACCCTAGGTTCACTACCAACGCTTAGCACAGAGGACCTCCTCTAAAACCTCTACAATGACACAAAGCAACACATCAAGAATATAGAGGTATCACAACACTACACTACTCAGAGGGCAACCCAAAACAAAACTATTATTTAAACCCAGTTACGTTTTCAAATCCAAAGGTGTCAAGAACCTATACCCATTTAAAGTTTGCACAATACTCTATAAAAACACACAGGGAGTTTCCATAGCAATAGAATCAGACCAGCACAGGCTTCGCGATTTAACTCATACAGGAATACAAAATAGAAGTTACCATATGAAATCGTGTAATCATACATCCCAGGTAGGAAATCCCATCTTCTTTTAAACATCATTTAGATTATACATTTCATGTTTGGGCGTAAACCACAAAAAGAGGAATGCTATGCATCATATTAGCCACCACCAGAGAATAAAATCCCAAAGCAAAACATTTTGTCATATTACAGAGTATGAATAAATGCAACCATGGCATTCATTATAAATCACATAGACATTTTATAGCTCCCCTTTTTAAATAGAAATTTCATTGTGAAGGATTGGAGACCCGAGTAAGAGGATATGACCCAATTCATAAAACATATCTAGTTACATTAATATCTTCTACAATGTTCGAATCTCCTGAGATGCCATATCAAGCCCCAATGCTCACAGGTCCAGCCATAGGCGACTTTACCGAACTCCCAAAAGTAGAGCAGTAAGCCAAAAGCTTATGGGAGTGGTTCTTAAAACAAGAACCAGATGCATACATACACCATCAAGGATGCGAAGAGGTAGGGAAACAAAAGGGTAGGCAGGACTTACCATTTCCCTAACCACGTCCTCGAATTCTGGATAGGCATAGCTTTGCATCACACCTTGTATCCACTGTCACATACAAACCAAGTTTTTATCAGTAAATAAACTCTGCGATTTTTGTAGCCAAAGAAGAGAAGTAAAAACGCTAACATAGTCTGGAACCTCCATACCTGTCAGGAGTATGATACCCATGCCTTGGGTTGCGCTTAGAAATGCTAGGGTACTGACCACGAGCAGAGCTCAGGTCAGAACCCCATTTTGGCCACCATCAATGAAAAACAGAGCAAGAAAACCACAAACAGGCAAGAGAATTGACCAAAGACAAAGCCCTTTTCGAATACAAAGATCCCACTAACAGCAAGTACCCCGGCGCTTTAAAAGTACATTTATATCATCTACCAAACATACCATAAATGGAGGTGTGATATTTGTGCAAAGACTTTAGTGTAGTTGAAATCATTTCAAAGTGCCAATAAGGGCCTCGTGGCCATAGACTCCCTTTGTACAAACTCTTAGGTATGATTATCACACATCCTTGGCCTTTAAACTATCTTTTCCAAATTTTACCTCTAGCAACCCGCAGACCTGTGGTGGGATGTATTTTAGCCTTCTAGGGTAATACAGTTATGTCAGGCACACCTACGACAATAGAACACAAGAGAGGGTATTAGCAAACAATGCTAAGTAAGTCCAACAAACCCTAGAGTATACCCATGCCTCTCGGCAACCTTGCCGGGGTATGTAGTTACCTTCCCCTGAATGATTGGTAACCACCATGTGAGCAACATACCGACATCAAAGGAGCTCATTACCTGAAGGTGACATTAGACATTTGAATTTAGTCACATGATTTCTTAAAACAGTAAGAAGTATATTTTTCTATCTTGGTACCAGCATTTACAATTCTAATAAAACATGCCATCATTTGTTTTCCACATCGCTTCTGCAATACTAAACGCATACATAGAATGGACCATGTAAAACGAACATCTTAGGACTTCATTTGTTTACGTAAGTATGGATGTTTTTACTCGATATTAGATTTAATGAGTAAATCTTTCTGCTGTAAGTTAGTCACTATTGCAGGTAGGAAAAATTTCAAATTTTTTCTATTTTTTTTGGGACATTACAAGTGGTATCAGAGCGAGTTACAAACACTAAGTGACCTATTGGGCTCACTACCAAACAAAACTGCAGAAACAGGAAAGTTTTTAAATTATGGTATTATGTTTTATGAAGAGAATTAACTAACACATTGTTTTCCATTAGCAGATACTTATATAAATTTCAGGTACAAACAGTAGCAGAAAAATGAGTGCAGAACAAGGAAGCAGTATACGAGGCAACCTAAATTCCCCACCACGAGAGCAAGAAATCGTGGTGGAGTTCAACTCAAATTTGGACAAATCCATGCAGCAGCTACAGGCAGAATTCCAGAGTTTCAGGGATGAAAATATGCAAGAAAGAAGAGAACAGCGGGCTATAAATGAAGCCTTACTCCAAAGCCTAATAGGGGCAAAACCCCCTGAACATCCTACTTTCTCTGTCAATTCCCTTAACACAAAGAAAGCAGCCAGTTACAAAATAGGAGATCAAACAAAACATAAATCAGAACCATTGGAAGAGGACTGTAAGAGCTCTTCCAATGACAATGGTTCTCCACCTCCTTGCAAGAAAATGAGGAAGAATGATGACAGCTTACAAGGGGAGTTCAAAAAGATAAGGGCCCCAACTTATGATGGGGAATTTAACTCAAGAGAAAAGGATGAAGAGTGGTTGTTAGGAATGAACAAATACTTTAAGGTTCATAATTACTCCAGTGAGATGCAAGCTCGACTAGCCATATACAAATGGAAAGGCTGCCAGATGATGGTGGGACCTAAAACACATTAAGGGACAAGAGCTGCTAGAGATAAGCTGGGACACTTTCGGCAGAATCTTTCAGGACAAATACATGTCGAAAAGATTCTTCGACAAGAAGATAAAAGAATTTCATGAGCTGAAAATGGGTTTCCTGACTATGGAAGCTTTCATAAATTGGTTCTTAGACTTGCTGCACTATGTGCCTTATATTAAGGATGAGAAGGTGAAAATCCAGCAGTTCTTGAGTGGGCTGCCACCAAACTTTGAGAAAATAGAATTCGACATGCCGAAAACTCTTGACATAACCCTACATAAAGACAGGTTGTGCTATGAGCACGGACAACCAAGAAACGACAACATCAATAGAAATAGGGACAGATTCAGGACCTTCTCAGACAACCGCAGACCGGGCTTTAGACCCCCACCTTTTCAGAAACATAACAATAGTTTCCCACCCAACAGGGGTTTCAACCAACCTCAATCTCGACCTAATGCACCCCCACCACCAACCAGTAGGCCAGCCTTCAACAAAGGGGCAAAGACAGTCCCACCAAATGTTTCTTGTTGGAAATGCAAGGGACCACATTATTATAGAGACTGCCCCAACAAAACATATGGGACTTTACACAACATCCAAGCAGCGCCTACAGTGGGAGACATGGCAAAGACACCTAGGATTTATGCCGCCCTTGATGGCCGATGGGCAGATCATCAAGCCACCATGGTAGAAATTGAGGGTAAGATATCTAACCATATCATTTCAGTTTTAATAGACCCCGGTGCGTGCCGGAGCTACATCTCTCCTAGAATAGAAGAGTTTTGCAAATTAAACCGAGAGAGTCACAAAGCACCATGGCTGGTACAATCAGCCACCTGTACCAAACGGAAGGTCTCCGAACTAGTTAAGAGTTGTGAGATAGATTTGAACGGATTTTTAACTAAGTTAGATTTGAACATCTTACTGCTAGGATCTTATGACGTAATAATAGGCATGGATTGGTTGGAAGGACATCATGCCTTGTTAGATTGCTTAAATAATTCAATCCTATGCACAGATAGTCAAGGAAACCAAAGAACCATCCAAGGTATACCTAAGGAAGTATCAGTACGATAGATATCGGCATTACAAGAAAAGAAATGCTTGAGAAAGGATTGTAAACTACTTGCAATCCACCTTCAATCGGTAGAAGCCAATAGAGATCAAAAGATCGAGGACTTCCCGATACTAGTAGAATTCAGAGATGTATTTCCCGAAGAGATACCAAGGTTACCACCCAAGCGGGACTTAGACTTTTCCATAGAACTAACCCCCAGATCCGTACCCGTTTCTAGGACTCCATACCGTATGAGTACACCCAAACTGGTAGAGCCCAAAATACAGTTACAAGAACTGATAGACAAGTGTTACATTCAAACGCGTGTGTCTCCCTGGGGAGCACCAATCCTCTTTGTTAAAAAGAAGGACGGCACGATGCGTATGTGCATCGATTAATGCCAACTCAACAAGTTAACCATCAAGAACCATTATCCACTCCCTAGGATCGATGACTTGTTTGACCAAGTCGGAGGAGCAAAGATCTTCTCGAAAATCAAACTGCGATACGAATATTACCAAGTGAGGATCCATGACGAGGACATCAGTAAGACCGCGTTTCACACTCGATACGGCCACTACGAATTTGTAGTAATGCCTTTCGGTCTAACAAATGCACCCGCAAACTTCATGTGCATGCTGAACAATGTTTTCAGCAATTACCTCGACAAGTTTGTTTTAGTCTTCATAGAGGATATCCTAATCTATTCCAAGAATGAGGAAGAACATGAGGAACACCTTTGAATAGTCCTACGGATATTACGAGAACATCAGCTGTATGCAAAATTCAGCAAGTGTGATTTCTATAAACCTCAGATACAGTACTTAGGGCACATCATTTCCAAGAAGGGAATAACAGTTGATCCCGAAAAGATCAAAGCTATTGAAGTTTGGCCCACACCCACGTGTGTCTTCGACATATGATCATTCCTAGGTTTAGTCGGTTATTATCGAAATTTCATTGAGAACTTCTCTCGGATCGCTTGCCCCATGACTGCATTACAGAAGAAAACCAATAAGTTTATCTAGAAAGACAAGTGCGAAGAAAGTTTTCAGAAGTTAAAACAACTTCTGATTAGCCCACCAATACTACGAATTGCTAACCCCAATGGGGACTTCGTAGTTTGTACCGATGCAAGCAAGGAAGGAATCAGTGGAGTCCTTATGCAAGATGATTTTTCCATCTTCTACGAGTCAAGGAAATTAAAGGAACATGAGATAAACTATCCTCCTCATGACCTCGAATTGGCCGACATTATCCACGCTCTAAAGATGTGGAGACATTACCTCATGGGTAAGAAATTTCTACTAAAGATAGATGACATGAGTCTAAAATACCTATTCGATCAACCCGACCTAAACGCTAGACAGGCTAGGTGGTTAGCCTTCCTTAGTGAATATCACTTTGAACTGAAACACATCAAGGGGAAAGAAAACAAGATAGCCGACGCCTTAAGTCGACAAGCTCATATGTTCTATGAGGTAACCGAAAGTCGAACTGACTCCGACTTACACGACAGAATTAGAACGGCATGCAAAAATGACCGGTTCTATGTCGAGATCCTTAAAAAAATCCAGGAAGATAGGCTTTTTCAACAATGGAAAGAATACAAGATAGATGAATCAGGACTGTTATGGTCAAAGGAGAGACTTTACGTTCCCAAGGAGGGGGACATTAGACTTAACAGACTCACCGAATTCCATTGGAGCCCCTATTCAGGACACCCCGGATATCAAAAGATGATTTCATCCGTAAAGAAACACTACTTTTGGCCTAAACTGAAAGCTGACATCGCATTGTTCATCGCGAAGTGTTAGGAATGTTAGTTGGTCAAAGCAGAACACCAACACCCCTCCGGACTACTTCAACCGTTACCCATTCCAGAATGGAAGTGGGAGGTAGTAATTATGGATTTCATTACAGGTCTACCCAAGAGCAAGAAACAAAACAACTCCATCTTCGTAGTAGTAGACAAGCTGTCAAAAGCCGCACATTTTATACCAGTAAAATCTACCTACAAGGCAGTTCACATTGCGGAAATCTTCCTAAAGGAGATTTTTCGGTTACACGGGATACCCAAAGCGATTATCTCGGATCGAGACACAAAGTTCACTAGTAACTTTTGGAGAGCACTGTTCTCTGGATTAGAAACACAACTACAATTTAGTATCGCATACCACCCCCAAACCGACGGACAGACGGAACGAGTAAACCAAATCTTGGAGGATATGCTGAGAATGTATGTCATGAACAATCCCACTAAGTGGGAAGACTACTTACACCTCGTGGAGTTTTCATACAACAATGGGTATCAAACCTCGACGAAAATGAGTCCTTTCAAAGTACTCTATGGTCGAAAGTGTCGAACCCCCGTCACCTAGGATATCCCGATGGACAGGCTTATGCTAGGGCTAGACTTACTAAAAGGCTTGGAACAATTAGTCTCCAAGGTATGACTGAATTTAAAAGAGGCACAAGACCGTCAAAAGAGTTACGCAGACAAGAAAAGAAATGACAAAGACTACCAAGTCGGTGAACATGTTTTCCTAAGAATCAAAGTGAAACGAAGTTCGTTAAGCTTGGGATGTCGCGGTAAACTAGCCCCAAGGTTTTGTGGACCGTTTGAAATACTGGGAAAGAAGGGCCCAGTAGCATATGAATTAGCCCTACCAACACACATAAAAGTTCATAATGTTTTTCATGCTTCCTTATTAAAAGAAATATGTATACGATACTAAACATGTTATTGATTGGTCCTTATTATAGGTGGAGCCCTGAAGGGGAGTTCACGCCAGAGCCACTCCACATTCTGGACAAGAGACAGGTCCAGCTTAGGAGGAGGACCATTACCCAGCTGAAAGTGCAATGGAGGCACTTTGGACCAGATGAGGCCACTTGGGAGAATGAGGCTACCATGAGAGAGGCATACCCCGCCTTGTTTCATGAGCTCATTCCTTATCCCTAGACACACTGGGACAGTGTTGTTCTAAGCAGGGAGGGATGTAATATCCCAACTTTTTGACTAACTATATTATGAGGTTATATCGGGTCATGGCCCCAGTATGTGTGATTTATTATGCTTGACATAGCATTAGTTTGTTTTGATTTGTTCCTTCGTGAGTTGATATATTGGGCATGGACCCTGAATTGTTTTCATTATTGATATATGCAGGGCAGGAGAGCCCGAATCAATAAACTATGTTGCATTTTGAGAATTGGTTACAGATTATGATATACTAACATTATTCCTTTTATTACACTATACTGTGGAGAGCATGATTTACATGGTTGATTATTTAGTGTGTTGAGTGTGGACTCCGAAACACACGAATGACCTATATACTGGACTTAAGCCTCGATGTATTTAGAGGATTGTATTTAATACTGGGCCTAAACCTCGATGTACGTTGAGTGTTGGGCATGATCCCTGGAGCACTCCAAGCTTGGAAGAAATGATTACCGGATCTAAGGCCACTTAAATATCCTAGATATGCCTCACAACCACATTCTAGCTCTAGTGTTGAGCAGAGGCTCTGGAATTGCACTAGCATAACGCCCATGTGAGAGTGTTGAGTTAGACGACTCTGAAGAGCACTCGGGGTTACTAATCTCAAGTGTTGAGTCGAGAGGACTCTGAATAGCACTTACGTATCTTAACACAACTATTTCGACTTGATTAAATAAATCTTATTATCATCACCTACCGCAGGAACTACCATGTTAAAACAAGGGATCTGACATGCAAAGGGAGAGACTAGAGGTGCCTTACTAGCTTGTCGAAACCGTCCAAAGAAATGGACCCTATCCTTAAAAAGAATTAAAAGAAGTATCATGTGAACAAAGTGCTTAAAGCGTCCCAAAGCTAAATATTATTATTATTTAGAGCTTCTAAGAATAATATTGTTATTATTTATTTTTCTACATATATATGTATGCATAAGTGGACTGCCACTTTTACAAATGTTATTTATTAATATTTAAAGTCGAATTATAAATTATTTATTATTATTATTATCAAAAAGATTTCAGATCAAAACACTTTGATAAAACAAAGTGAGAAGTCCTAGTCCCAAATTAACTAGTAGTTAAGTGAACAAATAATATTCTTTTTTATATATATAATTTAAATTCTTTTAAAGAAACCAGTAAATTCCAACAATCATTTTGGAAGATGTTCCTACTTAAGGAGGATAGACCCCAAAGCTTGGGGGATATTCATCTTTATCTTTTGGTATTAGTGTGCCAAGAAGAGCTCTCTGTTCCAGAAGCGAACTCTGCTCATAAATTTTTCATATCTGAACCAGCTACACCTCTAGGGCCTCTACTTCTCAGGTTGCATGTCAGAACCAGCTCGGGGGAATTCTTACTGAACCAGGAACGGCTGTAGACTATTGGTTGGGAGGAACGTGGTAGTCCCAAATTCATCCATCCAAGATCAGTTAACAAGTCAGCTAAGAGTCTAGTAGTTTTCATTAATTAGTTGGCTGAGTGTGTAGGTTATTATCGGTAGGAGCAAGTTACTGTAGGGTGTCTCAAACGTAGGGTCTCTCATTTTAAAGTAAGTGTTTTTTTTTTTTAAACAATAAGAGGTCGACACTTGACAACCATTAATAAATTGACTAAGAGGACACAACTTGGAGTTCATTGAGTTATCTAAAAAGTCTATAACAGTATGACTTGAGTTTATAGCTACGAACTAGGTTTTTGTACAATCAAACTTACTTAAACGAATAACATCCTCCATACATGACTGAGATTCAATACATACATTCACTTAAAGTTACTTAACTGAGATCTACACTTAAACTTCATTAGACAAGGTCCAATATAATGTATGTGGTTGTTGAGATAAAGACAATTCGGTCAATCTGAAATTTCATATAAGGATATAATACTAGGCTAACACAATTCTTCCCATAAAGGAATATGATAAAGTGTTCCCACTAATCATAACCAATATAGCTATTATATTAACATAACTAAATACATCCTATTCCCTAACCTTCTTTTCCTAGTAACATCTATTTCATGTAAAGATATAATACTATAAAGATATAATACTAGGCTAACACAATTTCCATAAAGGAATGTAATAGAGTGTTTCCACTAATCATAATCAATATGGCTAGTATATTAATTCTATATTAATTCACTTCATTAGACAAGGTCCAATATAATGTATGTGGTTGTTGAGATAAAGACAATTCGGTCAATCTGAAATTTCATATAAGGATATAATACTAGGCTAACACAATTCTTCCCATAAAGGAATATGATAAAGTATTCCCACTAATCATAATAAATATAGCTATTATATTAACATAACTAAATACATCCTATTCCCTAACCTTCTTTTCCTAGGAACATCTATTTCATATAAAGATATAATACTAGGCTAACACAATTTCCATAAAGGAATGTAATAAAGTGTTTCCACTAATCATAATCAATATGGCTATTATATTAATTCATTCACCTGCACAAAAATACAGAGTGAGTTTTATCCAGGATTTTGGAACTCATAATAAAAGATTTCAATGTAACTATTATTTTAATACATTCACCTGCACACAAAAAAGAGAGTTAGTTCTATCTACGGTTTCGGAATTCAAATAAAAGATATCAATATTTAATAATTAAGAACAAAAGTAGATATTTGAGATTTGGGCTTCAAAGAAGAATTTGACAGAACATATGCCGATCATGTCACTGCACAAGTCGACATTAATAATGGCATACATTAAGAGTTAAAAATTAAAGACAAACTTGTATTTGAGTTTCAGTAGAACTCTGGAATCGTTTTCAATGGGAGATTTATACAAAGTATTCATTAATCATAACATTGCACAATCGACCTTCGTAATGACAAATTTTTTTGGATCTTAAAAAACCGTAAAATTTTGGATAATCAAATAGGAGATTCTACATTCAATGAGAGAACAAAGTTTCAAAGGTAACAGCATACTCGTCCAACCTAGAATTCGATTCAACTACACTTTCTTTTGAAATAGAATTGACATTTCTCCAACCTGGTGTTGATGTATATGTAACTTCGGAATGTATTTCACATATATGTATATTGTATTCCTATAGAGATGGTATTATTCCTCTATAAGGAAGTGTCATCATTTATATTGTAAGTGTCGTAACTTATACTTGATGGGTTATTAGACCACCTTATTTGGGGTCGGCCCTGTATAAGTCATGTGGGTCAAAGGGTTATTAGACCACCCTATTGGGGGTCGGCCATGTGGGTCAAAGGGTTATTAGACCACCCTATTGGGGGTCGGCCCACTCAGCATTATGTTATGTGGTAAAGTTCGAGCCTACATGAGTTAGGTAAAAAAGGCAAGTCAAGTCAAGTATAAATAGAGTGTGAGAGGAACTCTATTTACTCACTTACTTCTCACACATGTACTCAAGGAGGAGTGGCGCACTTATGGAGGAGGAGGATCTGCTGCTAGGTTATGGCTATCTCTCTTGGTTGGTTGTATCATTGCTCTATCTATCTCTGAGGAAGTTATTGGGGTTTTTCACCTTTATGGTTTTCCCCAAGTAAATCTTTATGTCTCTTGTGTGCTTGCATTATTGTCTCCATGATTGATATGCTGTAGATATGCTGTACATGTTGTTCTCTCAGTTAAGATCCTAGATCATATTGAAGTAAATTCAGAAAATTTAACACCTGGAAATTGATCTAACTGCAAATTTCTTTGAAATAGAATTGACATTTCTCCAACCTGGAATTCGATCTAACTGCAAATTTTCTTTGAAATAGAATTGACATTTGCCTTTGATACGAAAGAAAGAGAAAAACAATTTAAAGAGTAATTTAACCTAATCGATTTGCTGGACAGTGGGACTGGGTAAATGGCCAACGTTTCATCCATAAAGAAAAATACAGAGATTAAAAAAAAAAAAGGAATAAACTTGATTCAATCTGTAAATTTCTGTTGAAATAAAACTGACATTCTCCTTCGATACCCAAGAAAGAGAAAAGAGATTCGAAGAGCGATTCAACCTACCCGATTTGTTGGACTCGAGACTAGGTAAATGTCCAACGTTTCACCCAAAAAGAGTTACAGAGAGTTGAGAAAAGGAATAGACTCGATCCACTCTGCAAATTTCTTTTGAAATAAAATTGACATTCTCCTTTGATTCCAAAGAAACAGAAAAACACATTGAAAAGCAATTTAGCCTACTCGATTTGCTGGACTCGAGACTGGGTAAATGCCAAACATTTCACTCAAACGAAATACAGAGATTTAAGAATAGGAAAAATAGAATCGATACATTAATGGCACTCGTCTGGATCTGGAGCATCCGTAGGGGATTTTAATAAGAGACGAGTTGATCATACAGCTGCCATTCGGATCTGGACTAAACACAGAGGATTGAAGAAGAAATGGACACTACAATGATACTCTCCCATTCAAATTGGAGAATAGAGGTCTTGATATCCCGATCTGAAGTAATCGCAGAGAGAGAAAGAAGTTCAATAATGCGCAGAGATGATCAATGAAACCGAAATCTAAATTAGGAATCGGCTCTATAATCCATATGCAGAGTCGATCTTTGTAAAATTTAACTGCAATGCAATAGAGGATGCAGAGCCGATCTGATCTAAAAATTAACCTAGAGCTTAGTACTTGGATCACTGATTAAAACTGAAGCGCCTATATTCTGGTTATCATCATTTAGATCGGTACTAGCTGATCGAACTCTACCATTAAAAGTGCAGAGCTGATCTGAGTATGATATCAGCATGCTACTTAATACCATACATGCCGATGTGGACTGAAACGCTAAATCGTGATCTTTCTCAAGTCATAACATATCTCATTTAAATTATAGTAAAATAAATTGTGCGAATTCTGGATTCCAAAATGAGATCTTTAGTAAAAGAAACTACGTATTTAGATTTGCGAAACAGAGATCTAATGCTTTCGACAGTGAGCTAAACAAATTAGATCTTAGCAAAGAAATAGCATATTCAGAATTTTACAGAAATTCTAGATCCATAATGTTTATTCAACAGAATTAAAATTTAAATAATTTCAACAACAAGAACCTGTGATGATGGTGGTCCCGGTAGAAAGGTTGAATTTCGTGTTTGCCGCAGATCCAAATCCACTGTAATAAAAGGAGCTCCAGCAGTTGATGCAGATCCAAAGAAGGTCGCGGCTTCAATCTCCTCACGATTTCCGATGGACACCTCGGTTAACCACCCAACCACTCTGGAAGTACTCTACTTCCTTCTAGACCCTCGAGCTATTAGGGTCGTAGAGTTCACACATATATTTCAGAAATTCAGCTTGGGCTTCCCTTCCCACCAGGATTTCTCAGCCAACCCTTAGATAGCAGCAAGTCTTTGAGGCATTCAAAAATTACGACAATCGTCCAAATTATGGGCCCCTTACCCATTCCCTAAGCCTTCCTTATAAAGGAAGATCTCATGCGACACATGTCGCTTCATGCATAATTATGTATTTTTAATTAATTATTTAATTAAAACACTCACCCATCCAAGTGTCAGTTTCTCTGGGAAGTGCACCAACACCCCTAAGTTTGCTCTAGTTTGTCCCCCAGATATTTTAATCAACTCATAGCTTTTAGTTGACTAGGTGTCTAATCTTAGGATTCTATTTTGCTCCTAAATAATGATTTCTATTATTTTAAATGCTCAACAGAAATAACTATTCATGTGCAAATGTCTAAACTATTTTTATGCATTTGCTAAGTAATAATCTAGAGTTATTCTCATAAGTTTTTATGCGGTTTAATTTACAATCAAACTCACTAGGATCTCGATGACGCGCCGTTGGGCTCCTGGTTCCTTAATTTTAAATTCCCTGACATGGCACCACTCCGTTGGGTCCAATCATCCATGGTTTCCATTCCTTGGCATGGTACCGCATCGTTGGGTCCTTGCGTCCATTCTTTCCATTCTCGATAGGGTACCGCATCGTTGGGCCCTTCTGCCACCATCTTTTTGTTTTGACTTGCAAGAACTCTTGTAGGGATTTTAGGAATCATTACCATCCACCCTCCGTCTACATGCTATCTAGGGACTAATGGCACTGAGGAGTGAGTCCGTTCTCACTGCGCGCCCCTCAACTCGTATGTGACCAGCTCTGTCGTGGCCCACCCCGTACGCCCTCACGCATTCCTCTTGAGCAAGCGGATCAATGCTTATCTGCTCATGCGTGGTATTCTCGTCGGAAGTCGACATCGTCGTCGCTCCCCCTGTGTGTGATTTACCTGTACTCTACGACCCTTCATGTTCCTTTGTGTGTCCGTTGGTGAACCGTCTCACTTGTTTCTCCACACACTTCTCACAACAAATTATTAGTAGCATTGTCCTCAATAATCATCATCTGATTTCTAAATCTAGTATTGTTAAACATTTATGATTTATTCAACTTCTTATTCATCCAATCAAATATACATTTCGTCGACAATTACATAATCACCAAACAGCTAGTCGTTAAGCATTATCCATCCACATAATTTTCCATAGTCATAGCTAATCGTTTAACATATGCAATTATTCATTTACCTCGACAGTTCAGATACACATACTCAAAAATAAGGTCAAAAGGTTATTTAATTAATGTTTCAATCGTCCGGGTCACTCAGTAGGTGCCCTCAATGTCTACAAAAGTCTAGGGGCACTACAGTTACAGGAATCAGTAGGTTATTATCAGCAGGAGTAATCTACAGGAATTCAGCAAGTACATAATTTCTATGAGACTTTTCCATTTAATTATTTTCCTTTTAAAAATAGAATGTTAAAATAGTATGGTTTTCTATACTAGCTTAAAATTTGAGAATTGCCCAAAATCCAATGGCATTGCCTAGCAGGTCTAGCTAGCTAGCCATTGCTAGTCAATCGTATTGTGGTTTTACTTCATCGAAGTCTAATATTTTATTTCTCTCTTATTTGTCCATAGATTCTTGTTTAAATAGTAGCATAATTATATAACTACTGAAATCATTTTAGCAAAACTCAATCATTTCTAGAATAAACTTTTATAAAATCAACTACTCAAATTTATATCAAATTTAGCAAAACATCCACTACAGTCAACCGCATATCTTCTATCACAACAAAATAGAGGGATTGATATTTTTTGTTCATCGAATTAAACAGTTTCTCTATTACATATATATTGTATTACAAACACAGAAGTCGACCTTTTCTTCTTCATTGATTTATTCTATTACGAAAACAGAGTCTTTAGCTAGGACAAAAATAATCACTTCTCATATACTTGTCTTCTCATAAACAAAAACAACATTTTATGTAGCTATCGCTACTACCTATCACCTTAGCATTGCAAGGAGACATCGGACCTTTCCAAAACACACAAACTTAGCCTTTGGTCAATCAAGAACTTATACCAACAACCATACAGTACTTTCAACAATGAATGCAAATCGTTACAGGTGTACATGCAGGGATCTATCAAAACTTAGGTCAAGGGTCGAATCCCATGGCATCCCCAAGACCAACCACTGGGGAAGTTTCTCTACAGGAGGCATGCTTACAACCAAACAGAACGCTATGTACTTCCCTGAAACTTTCATCAAACAAATGTTACATCTAGCAGAAAACAAATAACCCGGAATCATCTCACTCAAACCCTAGGTTCACTACCAACGCTTAGCACAGAGGACCTCCTCTAAAACCTCTACGATGATACAAAGCAACACATCAAGAATACAGAGTTATCACAACACTACACTACTTAGAGGGCAACCCAAAACGAAACTATTATTTAAACCCAGCTACGTTTTCAAATCCAAAGGCGTCAAGAACCTATACCCATTTAAAGTTTGCACAATACTCTATAAAAACACATAGGGAGTTTCCATAGCAATGGAATCAAACCAGCACAGGCTTCGTGATTTAACTGATACAGGAATACAAAATAGCAGTTACCATATGAAATCATGCAATCATACATCCCAGGTAGGAAATCACATCTTCTTTTAAACAACATTTAGATTATACATTTCATGTTTGGGCGTAAACCACAAAAAGAGGAATTCTATGCATCATATTAGCCACCACCAGAGAATAAAACCTCAATGAAAAACATTTTGCCATATTACAGAGTATGAATAAATGCAACCATGGCGTTCGTTACAAATCACATAGACATTTTATAGCGCCCCTTTTTAAATAGAAATTTCATTGCACAGGATTGGAGACCCAAGTAAGAGGATAGGACCCAATTCATAAAACATATCTAGTTACATTAATATCTTCTGCGATGTTAGAATCTCCTGAGATTCCATATCAAGCCCCAATGCTCACAGGTCCAGCCATAGGCGACCTGACCCAACTCCCAAAAGTAGAGCAGTAAGCCAAAAGCTTATGGGAGTGGTTCTTAAAACAGGAACCAGACGCATACATACACCATCAAGGATGTGAAGAGGTAGGACAACAAAAGGGTAGGTAGGACTTACCATTTCCCTAACCACGTCCTCGAATTCTGGATAGGCATAACTTCGCATCACACCCTGTATCCCCTGTCACATACAAACCATGTTTTTATCAGTAAATAAAATCTACGATTTTTGTAGCCAAAGAAGAGAAGTAAAAAGGCTAACATAGTCTGGAACCTCCATACCTGTCAGGGGTATGATACCCACGCCTTGGGTTGAGCTTAGAAATGCTAGGGTACTGACCACGAGCAGAGCTCTAGTTAGAACCCCATTTTGGCCACCATCAACGAAAAACAGAGCAAGAAAACCACAAACAGGAAAGAGCAATGACCAAAGACAAAACCCTTTTCGAATACAAAGATCCCACTGATAGCAAGTACCCCTGTGCTTTAAAGGTGCATTTATATCATCTACCAAACATACCATAAGTGGAGGTCTGATATTTGTGCAAAGACTTTAGTATAGTTGAAATCATTGCAAAGAGCCAATAAGGGCCTCGTGGCCATAGACTCCCTTTGTACAAACTCTTAGGTATGATTATCACACATCCTTGGCCTTTAAACTATCTTTTCCAAATTTTACCTCTAGCAACCCGCAGACCTGTGGTGGGATGTATTTTAGCCTTCTAGGGTAATACAGTTATGTCAGGCACACCAACGACAATAGAACTCAAGAGAGGGTATTAGCAAACAATGCTAAGTAAGTCCAACAAACCCTAGAGTATACCCATGCCTCTCGGCAACCTTGCCGGGGTATGTAGTTACCTTCCCCTGAATGATTGGTAACCACCATGTGAGCAACATACCGACATCAAAGGAGCTCATTACCTGAAGGTGACATTAGACATTTGAATTTAGTCACATGATTTCTTAAAACAGTAAGAAGTATATTTTTCTATCTTGGTACCAGCATTTACAATTCTAATAAAACATGCCATCATTTGTTTTCCACATCGCTTCTGCAATACTAAACGCATACATAGAATGGACCATGTAAAATGAAAATCTTAGGACTTCATTTGTTTACGTAAGTATGGATGTTTTTACTCGATATTAGATTTAATGAGTAAATCTTTCTGCTGTAAGTTAGTCACTATTGCAGGTAGGAAAATTTTCAAATTTTTGCTATTTTTTTTTTGACATTACAACCTATCAAGACGTAGTAACATTCTTAAACTTCCTAACATTCCTATTTCTATCAAAACTTCCTAACATTCCTATTTACATATCCAACACTAAAAATATTTTACAACCTAACAAACTCATAGATTTTACATCCTAACATTCATTCATCCTTAACTTCCTAACATTTTAAACATTCATCCTAACAAACTCATAGATTTTGCATCCTCACTCATTCATCCTTAAAACTTTCTAACATTTTTAACATTCAACACTTCCTAACATTCATTCTTAACATTCCTTACTCATAAATTTAGACTCATAGATTTTACATCCTAACTCATTCATCCTTAAAACTTCCTAACATTTTTAACATTCAACACTTCCTAACATTCATTCTTAACATTCCTTACTCCTAACTTTAAATTGCACCTAGATCAAAACTTCCTAACATTTTTAACATTCAACACTTCCTAAAACTTCCTAACATTCATTCTTAACATTCCTTCTTACTTTAGATTACACCTATCAACACTTCCTAACATTCATTCTTAACATTCAGCACTTCCTAACATTCATTCTTATCATTTCTAACTTTAGATTGCACCTATTAAAACTTCCTTAACTTTCATTCTTAGGATTCAACACTTTCCTAACATCATTCTTACCATAACATTCATTTTTAACATTCAACATTTCCTAACATTCATTCTTAACATTTCCTAACTTTAGATTGCACCTATCAAAGCTTCCAAACATCCATTCTTAACATTCCTAGCATTCCTATCATTAAAATTCCTATAAATTTTACATCTACATACATACATAAATTTAACAATACATACATTCATAAATATGCAAAAACATATTCTAAACATTTATCACACCAAATATGCTAAATAATTAACAAAAAAAAGTAGATCATTTAAAGCAAATACAAAATATGTAAGTTCAATGTACATATATATAATCCTAAAAAACCGTTCATGAACATGTGAGTTCAATGTACATATGTATAACCCAAAACTAAATCTCTTCGATGTCCAAAACAACTACAATCTATATATCAACAAAAAAGGAAGAAGTCCACCACTATCCTCCACTAGGTCCATTGGACTCAAGCCAACCTGCAACATGTATAAAAGCAGAATATGAATATCATAAATTATTTAAACAATTTTTTTAACTAAATTCAAAAAGTTAAAATATTAAACTTATATATCAAGGAACAATTCAATTATTAACAAAATTACATCAAATTCTCTAAATGCATGTCCACCACTGTCCTCCACTAGAGTCTTCCCTTTGCCTCCAAAAGATCGAAGAGACCCAAGCTGCAACATGTATAAAATCAATTTATGAATCTCATAAATTACTTAAACAAATTTAAACTACTCCAAAAAAATTAAAATATTAAACTTATATCAGAGATCAATTCAAGTGTGAACAAAATTACCTCTGTGTCAATATCCGCATTCAACAAAGAACCTATATCTCTCCCCTAAAATTTAAATTGTGTTAATAAAAAAAACATAGTGCAAACAAAAAAAAAATTAAGCAATTAATTTAAAATAAAAACAAAAAAATTAAAATCATTAGCTCATAAGAGAAGGTAAATCATCTAATAAGTTCATATCTAAAGAAACATGTATGGATAAGTCAAATTAACAATAAGATGCATAGTTAAATTAAAATTCAAAAAAAGAATAATATATCAAGTTCAAACATAATTATAAATATGTAAATAATAGATATACCTCTCCAATATGCTCTACATTTTCTACATTTTGACTAGTGGAGAGTCGAAAAGAATGTTCATTCATCATTATGAAAAACTGCAACAAATAAACATTTACATAATGTACTTATTACTATACATCAAAAAAGACATAATATCATTCATATAATGTAACAAAAAGTTCAATTCAAAATTAATAAAAGATTAAATAGATTGTCATATCATAATCAACAAACCTCTCCTAAACTCTATGTGTCATTGGATATAACATCTGACGCTATGTCACGACAAACATTGGCATAAGCCCTGAGATCTCTAATGTTCATTCCATCTACCTCATCATTCATTTTGTAAACAAACTTTTGACGAATAGTGGCACGAGCCCTCTCTCAAACCAATCCCACATCTACTCCAACTAATGTTGACGATAAACCATCGCCAATAAAATCCCTTGCAGTTGTCCCAAGTTGGGATGTGGGCTCCATCTCTGATCTTAATGCCACAAGCTTGGGTGGGAGAGATATCTGGGGTGGAGGTCAAAGAGTTGTAGGGTCTCTAAGAGCATGTTTTCGATCATATATTCGACCCTTTCCAACTCCATAAAATTCAGAATGAACATTAGTATAGTCTAGCTTTATATTTAAAATGAACTCCGCATAAAAAAATCTAGCAAAATATTGGGAAACCTCATCTTTCCATGGAAACCGACCATAGGCTGCAAGGAACCGATCATATAGTAGATGTGCAAGTTCAGGGTGCTTGAAATATTGTACTTTCAACATTTCTCACTTTAGACCCTCTTTGAAGTTAAACATTGATTTGGCCTATTCTTTTGTCACTCTCTCCTTCACAATAGCCCACTTGTCTGGACCCATCACTTGTGCCCTTCATCTTTGCATCAAATCAACAAAACCATTTGTAGTTGGTTCGAGATCCTCATATGCCTCAATGAATTTTTGCAATGATCCCAAAACAATATTGAAACTTTGTTTACTCTCTAGAGGAAGATCCATAGTAGATAAATATTTTTCCAACTTGCCGTAGTGGGATCTACAAATTTCAAGAGTCATTTGATGATCACCACTTTCCCATGGAATCTCCTTAGGTAAATCAGATGGATATGTTGTAGTGGGTGTACAACCCTCAGTTAGTTCAACATATTGCGTCATGGCTCGACCATCATCACAATGTGTAGAATGACGAGCCTCTTGGGAACCTTGCTCTGCACCCACATCCATCTCCCTTGCTCGCTCTTCCTCCCTCTTTGTAGAATTACGAGCATCTTCTGAACCATGCTCTACTTCAAATAAAAACAAAGTTATGTGTAAACATGTACAAACTTTGCGTACAAAAAAAATCAATTTGTACATGTATCAAAAGATTGATATTCATACCAACAGAAGGTCGAGATCAGCGTTCTCCCACATAAGATAAAGGGGAATCATCTGTACCCCTATCGCCTCGTCGATGATCAAATGAATGTGAACTATACAATAAACTTGAATCTCGAGGGGAAGTCGACAACCTCTGATTATCAATTGAAACACCTACTCCAGAAGAATGTGAAGACCTTGTACACTTTCGCCTCGAACACTCCTCTCTTTCCATTTAATATTTGTCTACACTTACACAAATATCAACTCATTACATATTCAAATTCTACATGTTAATTCTACAAATTCTAAGACCTAGCTGCTAAAGAGACTAAGTTATTTAATGAGGACCTAGATATACCTAATATCATCTAATAGTTCTTAAAATGAGTATAGCTAATATTGTTGGATGTATGAGGAATTAATGTGCCAATCTTCTAAATGTTTTTGATGTTTAAAATGAATGGAACCAATATAGTTAAATACTAAGTGAAGGTTACATTTCTTTATGTCAAAGAATGAGTTCATGAACATGTTAACTTTTAATTTAAATCTTAAATTAATACCTTAATTGATATTTTAATAATTTAAACATAAAGTATATCTACAACTATTTTCATTATTCCATAGAATCATAAAAAATTGACGATTCATGGTATTATGTTTCGCAACTTTGATATGTTTCCCAAATTTTCCATGTTGCACGATGGTCTTGAGTTTTAGCCTGATAACGATGACGATTCAAACAAAAGAAAACATAATACCATTAATTTTCCCTCAATTAGTTTTTCAATTCATGAAATCTAGTTCATTAACTCTAAAGTAGAATGTTAATTGGATTAGTGTCAACTTAGTGTGAACTCAATGCTAGGTGGACTAATATCATTGGATCACTGTTAATGTGGAAAATTTATTAGTGAGTCTCATGTTTCCATATATGAGTGACATAATACTATCATGTTTTGATATCAATACCTCTTAACAAGGATTCCCTAAATACATAGAAATAATGTGTACAATACAATTGTCTTTGCTGTGTTAGAAATTTAGGTTAATATATTGATCTATAATCACTATAAAAAATGATAACAGATTAATTAAGGGTGAGGTAGTCATCTCTGAAAAATGATAGCAGATTAAGCAGAGTTCATGATGGGCAGAGTTAATGAACTCTGCCCACATGGGTAGAGTTCATGAACTCTGCCCATGTGGACAGAGTTCATGAACTCTGCCCACTTCACTAGCTATATGTGAGTAACCATCATATTAGTAGTCAATACCACCAACTATTCACATTACTCTAGTAGTACCTACTTCATTAGCAAGTGATACACAGGGTAACAAGCCTTATTCACATAATTAGTACAATAATTAGTTGTATTCCCATAAGAGTAATTGGAATCATATAATATCAGTAATTAAGACTAACTTAGTCCTCTACTAGTAGCTAACCAATTTAAATGATCACTAGTTATGGAATTACACTGAGAGTTAAGCTCATACCTAATAACAATGGGGTTGTAACATATTACTAGAATAAGCAATATAATATATAGGATCCATATCTACTATTCAATGATTATGTATGTGTAATTGGTGTTTTATTACAGTAACTAAGTTCAGTACAAGACTGGTGTTACATCAGCTCTATACTAGCCATGACCTTACATATTGCTTTACAACTTACTTTATATGATGGACTTTATACTAGTGTTAATTCATAGTACAACATAATCTTAGGTTGTACAGGTAAAGTAAAAATTGAATCCAGCTTTGCACTAGCTCATATCACGTTTTCATTTGAATTACTAGGATATAATTATGTAAACTACTGTGTTCACTTGTATTGCTAATATGTAACATATCCTTAAGCTCGTCTTGTTTATCCATAAGCTTTCACAAATTACTTAAGCTCATTGCTTTTATAATCCTTTTATTATACCTGTAGTGTTATCATTGCTTTATAGGAGTTTAACCTACGGGAAACAAACTAGTTGACCTATAGAAGTATGATACTAAACCTATTACTATGATAACAATTCTACTACTTATTGGTTCAATCTTGTAAGCCGGCGTCTATGTTTCTCTAATCTTAACGATATTGATACAACCTATAAATAATACAGATACATGGGTTTTCTTCATAGCTTGATACTATGCAATATCCCAACTTTTTGACTAACTATGTTATGATGTCATGTCAGGTCACGGCCCCAGTATATGTGATTTATTATGTTTGACATAGCATTTATAGGTTTTGATTTATTTAATTTATGAGTGATGTATTGGGCATGGACCCTGATTTGTTTCATTATTGAATATATGCGGGGCAGGAAAGCGGAATGAATAAACTATGTTGTATTTCGAGAAGTGATTACAAAATTATGATATACTGAGATTTTCTCTTTTGTTACATTATACTGTGCAGAGCATGGTTTACATGGTTGATTAGTTAGTGTGTTGAGCGTGGAATCAGGAACACACAAAAGACCTATATATTAGGCCTAAGCCCCGATGTATTTAGAGAATTCTATTTCGTACTAGGCCTAAGCCCCGATGTACGTTGAGTGTTGGGCATGAGCCCTGGAGCACTCCAAGATTGAAATAAATGATTACTGGATCCGAGGATGTTTAATTATCCTATATGTGCCTCACAACCACATTCTATCTCTAGTGTTGAGCAGAGGCTTTGGAATTGCACTAGCGTAATGCCCATGTGAGAGTGTTGAGTCGAAAGGCTCTGAAGAGCACTCGGGGTTACTACTTCTCAAGTGTTGAGTCAAAGAGGACTCTGAATAGCACTTGCGTGTCTTATCACAACTATTTCGACTTGATTAAATAAATCTTATTATCATCATCTACTACGGGAACTAACATGTTAAAACCAGGGAATCTGACATGCAAAGGGAGAGACTAGAGGTGCCTTTACCAGCTTACCGAAACCGTCCAAAGAAGTGGACCCTTTCCTTAAAAAGAACTAAAAGAAACATCTTGTGAAACAAATGCTTAAGATCACCAGTAGTATTATTATTTAGGAGCTTCAAATATATATTGGTTAAATATTATATATATACATTCTTTTATAAATGTTTACACTTTATAGATGTATATAGTTATGCATAAGAGGGCTGCCACTTACTAAATATTAATTATTAATATTTAGATAGTATTATAAATGGTATACTATTATTATTATGAAAATATCTAAAATATTAAATAAACACTTTAATCAAACAAGTTGAGAAGTCCTAGTTCCTAATAAACTAGCAGTTAAAGTAAACAAATATTATTTTATAAATTCATTGTTTTAAAGAAACCAGTAAATTCGAACAGTCGTAATTTCAAGATTTCCTACTTAAGGAGGTCAGACCCCAAAGTTTGGGGGATCTTCTTTTTCTTTTGGTATTATTGTACCAAGAAGAACTCTGCTCATATTTTTTCCAGATCTGAACCAATTACCATCTAGGGCCTCTATTTCTCAGTTGCATGTCAGAACCAGCTCGGGGGGATTCTTACTGAACCAGAAACGGTTGTAGAATCATGGTTGGGAGGAATGTGGTAGTCCCAAAGTCATCCATCCAATATCAGTGAATAGGTCAGCTAAGAGTACAATAGTTTTGCATTCAATAGTTGGCTAAGTGTGCAAGTCATTATTGACAGGAGCAAGCTACAGGAATCAACAGGGTATTATAAGCAGGAGCAGGTTGCAGAACACAGCAGGTACACAATTTCTGTGAGACTTTCCCATGTAATTATTCCTTGTATAAATAGAATGCTAAATTAGTATGGGTCTCTATCCTAACCTAAATTCGAGAAATACCCAGGATCTAAATGGCTTGTCTAGGAGGTCTAGTACCTAGCCTTTGCTAGTCAATCACATTCCATGTTTGAAGATTTTGTTTTAACACTGTTTTACAACTACAAAACTATTTTCATTAAGTTCTTATTTTCCATTCGATTTTAGGACAGACATGTAGTATGTTTATCTAATCATCGAAATCGAAAATTCTTTTAGTAGAAAACGTTAATCACTATGCTAACCAGTTGAAAACCCATTTATGCCAATGTAAATGTTGTCATCATTTTCCTCATAGACATCCAGATTTGTTTTAAAAAAAGATAACAGATAGAATAGAGATCATCACATGTTATTTTTCTTTCTACACACCCTTTTATTTTTAAAACTAGAATTACAGAACAGGTTCTTCTATATAAATCTTTCGGATCAATCCAAACAGTTACTACACCACATCAAATAGATGCAAACGAAATGTAGAAATCCAAACTTAGTCTCGTAACAACTTCCTTTCAAAAAAAAGAATCAGTATAGGTACAGGGGTCGAACCCCACCATTATTTCGTTTACCAAGAAATACATAAATATCTAGCTGGGATCTATAGGTCAGGAAACTTACTACCTATTATGAAACAACTACCTACAGGTCAAGTCTAACACAATAATTAGACACGTAGTATGTCACCTGGGCGTTTTTCCCTTCAGGAAATACACTATAGAATTCATAAAGATACATTATGCCCATCGAACTCAATACAAACCCTCCTATGGTTTTCCTGGAATGTTTCATAGCTACAGCATCAAAATAGTTTCATGATGAAAATTAACACGCATAGGTACATCTACTATCAAAACGTAACATACATAGCTCAAAAGTTGAACCACAGAAGTTACATTCATAAATTTTCACAGACCACGATCTTTCCCTAAAGCTACGATTTCCATTTAAAGAGGAGAAAGGAGACTGTACAGGAAATCGTATCATTCTTTTCACATCCAAAAGAAATTTCATAGACATTGTTGCTACAGGTAAAAAAGAAAAACCCCAGCTTCATCATAGATTTCAAAACCCTTATCACATGCCAACTAGGGCCCCAAAACATAAATTTGGCAGTCGGATAAAGCACCATGCTAGTAGTGGAAATAATAATTAAAAGCCTTAAAAGTTTATACGGAGGATTCTTCATCTCACCATTACATTATTACAAAACCATAAGTTCAATTATCCGATGGTCCAGCCATTAAGGCGACCCCTCCAGGCTTCCAAAAAGAACCAGTGAGCGAAAGACTCAGGGAAGCCCCATAAAAACCAAGTAGACATACATGCACTACCAAGATTTCCAGAGACAGAGTAGGGTGAATAACTGAACTTACCATAAACGATGCCATAGCCACGATAAATTCAGTAAAACCACCACAACCACGCTAGACCCCTCTGCCAACCTACAATGCAAAATATGATCAAGTCTATCATTCTAGTATAAATCATTTTTATGGTGTAAAAGAAGGGATTAACATAACTTTAAGGATGAGAAATGATCACCTGAAACCATGCTAGGAGTCCACCTCGTCGCCACCAAATAAACGCAGATAACCCTGACCAAGAGCCATGCTCATGTCAAGGTCTGAAGACAAACAATACACACTAGTAGGGCAGAGATAGAATATCATTCAAACAGAACGCTGGAGGAAATGAGGAGCAAACCCCATCCTTACTATTCGTAAAAATGCCTCTTACAGTTTGTCATCCACCATAGGGTGCATTTAAGTTGTCCACCAACCACACACTAGTGGTGTGGAAATATTTCATGCATAACTATATTATTGAGTCGCATGGGTATACCACAACTCATTTTATAATAAACATTCAACCACAACAAAGTTCCCCATCATGGAAAACCTTTGTCACCATACTCTTGGGTAGTAATGGTTAGGCATTGGGCCATTAA
Organism: Larix kaempferi; assembly: GCA_027924585.1. Lineage (NCBI taxonomy): Eukaryota > Viridiplantae > Streptophyta > Pinopsida > Pinales > Pinaceae > Larix > Larix kaempferi. Next base: position 1,739,027 of record BSBM01001073.1, read on the forward strand.
GTTAGGATTACAATCTACAAGTTCAGAACCATTACATTGCATATGCTTTGACTTTAGGTGTAGATGGAGTTGCTTGAGTACAACATCCCCGGGAAGAGTTATACCTGCATTACAATAGAATTTATTACGTTAGCAGAAGTGCTAAGTAAGTCCGGCCATTATTAACAATTACCCTTACCTCTCGAAAACCCTGTCGGGATACTTCCAACTACCTTGATTGTTATTAATGTCCCCTTATGGACTCAACCTTTCATCAATAATGGTCCAACCACCTGAAGGTGTCATTTAGACATTTACAAATTTAATCACACGATTTCTTAAATAGTAAGGAGTGTAATTCTATATCTGCACTAGCATTTTACAAGTTCAACCAAACTATGCCATCATATTGTTCCCAAATCGCTTCCACAATTTTCCAACCTGATACATAGAAGAGACCATGGAAGTCTTAGGATTACTTTTGTTACATGCAAGTATGGATGTTTTAATGATATTAGATTTAATGAATAAGTCTTTCTGCTATAAATTAACCATTATTGCAGACAGGGAAATTTTGAATTTTTTGCTATTTTGGGGACATTACAAGTGGTATCAGAGCCAAGTTACAAACACTAAGTGACCTATTGGGCTCACTACCAAACACAGATGCAGAAACAGGAAAGTGTTTAAATTATTGTATTATGTTTTTACGAAAATAATTAACCCACACATTGTTTTCCAACAACAGATAATTATATAAATTTCAAGTACAAACAGTAGAAGAAAAATGAGTGTAGAACAAGGCAGCAGTATACGAGGCAACCTAAATTCCCCACCACGAGAGCAAGAAATCGTGGTGGAGCTCAACTCAAATTTGGAGAAATCCATGTAGCAGCCACAGGCAGAATTCCAGAGTTTCAAGGATGAAGATATGCAAGAAATAAGAGAACAACAGGCTATAAATGAAGCCTTACTCCAAATCCTAACAAGGGAAAAACCCCCTAAACATCCTACTCTCTCTGTCAATTCCCTTAACACAAGGAAAGTAGCCAGTTAGAAAATAGGAGATCAAGCAGAACATAAATCAGAACCATTGGAAGAGGACTGTAAGAGGTCTTCCAATGACTATGGTTCTCCACCTCCTTGCAAGAAAAGGAGGAAGAGTGATGACAGCTTGCAAGGGGAGTTTAGAAAGATAAGGGCCCCAACTTATGATGGGGAAGTTTACTAAGGAGAAAAGGCTGAAGAGTGGTTGTCAGGAATGAACAAATACTTTAAGGTTCATAATTACTCCAGTGAGATGCAAGCCCGACTAGCCATATACAACCTAAATGGAAAGACTTCCAGATGGTGGCAGGACCTAAAACACATTAAGGGACAAGAGCTGCGAGACATAAGCCGGGACACTTTCAGAAGAATCTTTCAGGACAAATACATGTTTGAAAGATTCTTCGACAAGAAGATAAAAGAATTTCATGAGCTGAAAATGGGTTCCCTGACTATGGAAGCTTTCATAAATCGGTTCTTAGACTTGCTGCACTATGGGCCTTATATTAAGGACAAGAAGGTGAAAATCCAACAGTTCTTGGGTGAGATGCCACCAAACTTTAGAGACAAAATAGAATTCAACATGCCCAAAACCCTTGACATAACCCTACATAAAGCCAGGCTGTGCTATGAGCACGGACAACCAAGAAATGACAACATCAACAGAAATCGGAACAAATTCAAGACCTTCTCAGACAACCGCAAATCGGGTTTTAAACCCCCACCATTTCAGAAACATAACAATAGTTTCCCATCCAGCAAAGGTTTTAGCCGACCCCAAGCTCGACCAAATGCACCCCCACCACCAGCAAACAGGCCAACCTTCAACGTCCCACCAACTGTCTCTTGCTGGAAATGCCAAGGACCACATTACTATAGAGACTGCCCCAACAAAACAGATGGGACTTTACACAACATCCAAACAGAACCTACCGTGGGGGATGTGGCAAAAACACCGAGGATTTATGCCGCCCTTGATGGCCGGCAGGTAGATTATCAATCCACCATGGTAGAAATTGAGGGTAAGATATCTAACAATATCATTTCAATTTTAATAGACCCCAGTGCTTGCCTGAGCTACATCTCCCCTAGAATAGTAGAGTCTTGCAAATTAAACCGAGAGAGTGACAAAGCACCATGGCTGGTACAATTAGCCACTGGTACGAAACGGAAGGTCTCCGAACTAGTTAAGAGTTGTGAGATAGATTTGAACGACTTTTTAACTAAGATAGATTTGAACATCTTACCGCTAGGATCTTATGACATAATAATAGGCATGGATTGGTTGGAAGGACAGCATACCTTGTTGGATTGCTTAAATGAGTCGATCCTATGCACAGATAGTCGAGAAAACCAAAGAACCATCCAAGGTATACCTAAGGAAGTATCAGTACGGCAGATATCGGCATTACAAGCAAATAAATGCTTAAGAAAGGGTTGTAAACTATTTGCAATCCACCTTCAATCAGTAGAAGCCGATAGGGAACAAAAGATCGAGGATTTTCCCAATACTAGTAGAATTCAAAGACGTGTTTCCCGAGGAGATACCCGGGTTACCACCCAAGCGGGACTTGGACTTTTCCATAGAACTAACCCCCGTATCCGTACCAATCTCTAGGACTCCGTACCGTATGAGTACACCCGAACTGGTAGAACTCAAGATACAATTACAAGAAAGAACTAATAGACAAGGGTTACATTCGACCGAGTGTGTCTCCCTAGGGAGCACCAATCCTCTTTGTTAAAAAGAAGGATGACACGATGCGTATGTACATCGATTACCACCAACTCAACAAGTTAACCATCAAGACCCGTTATCCACACCCTAGGATCGATGACTTGTTTGACCAAGTCAGAGGAGCAAAGATCTTCTTGAAGATCGACCTACGATCCGGATACCACCATGTGAGAATCCGTGACGAGGACATCAGTAAGACCGCATTTCGCACTCGATATGGCCACTATGAGTTTTTAGTAATGCCTTTCGTCCTGACAAATGCACCCGCCAACTTCATGTACATGATGAACAATGTTTTTAGTAAGTATCTCAACAAGTTTGTTCTAGTCCTCATAGACGATATCCTGACCTATTCCAAAAATGAAGAAGAACATGAGGAACACCTCCGAATAGTCCTACGGATATTCCAAGAACATCAGCTATATGCAAAATTTAGCAAGTGTGATTTCTATAGACCTCAGATACAGTACTTAGGGCATATCATTTTCGAGAAGGGAATAGCAGTTGACCCTGAAAAGATCAAGTCTATCGAAGAATTGCCCACACCTACGTGTGTTTTCGACATACGATCATTCCTAGGCTTAGCCAGTTATTATCGAAATTTCATTGAGAACTAGTCTTGGATCGCTTGCCCCATGACTGCCTTACAGAAGAAAACCAGTAAGTTTATCTGGACCGACAAGTGCGAGGAAAGTTTTCAGAATTTAAAACAACTTCTGATTAGTGCACCAATTTTACAAATTGCGGACCCCAATGGGGACTTTGTAGTTTGCACCGATGCAAGCAAGGAAGGACTTGGTGGAGTCCTTATGCAAGATGAATTTGCTTTCTGCTACAAGTCAAGAAAGCTAAAGGAACATGAGAAAAACTATCCTACTCATGACCTCGAATTGGCCATCATTATCCACGCTCTAAAGATGTGGAGACATTACATCATGGGTAAGAAATTCCTACTAAACATAGACAACATGAGTCTAAAGTATCTATTCGATCAACCAAACCTGAACGTTAGACAAGCTAGGTGGTTAGCCTTTCTTAGTGAATATCACTTTGAACTAAAACACATCAAGGGGAAAGAAAACAAGATCGCCGACGCCTTAAGTCAACGAGCTCATATGTTATATGAGGTAACCGAAAGTTGGATGGACTCCGACTTACATGATAGAATTAGAATGGCATGCCAAAATGATAGGTTCTATGTAAAGATCCTTAAAAAGATCCAGGAAGATAGGCTTTTCCAACAACAAAAAGAATATAAGATAGATGATTCCGGATTGTTGTGGTCGAAGGAGAGACTGTACATTCCCGAGGGAGGAGATATTAGACCTAACATACTCACCGAATTCCATCGAAGTCCCTATTCGGGACACCCAGGATATCAAAAGATGATTTCAGTCGTAAAGAAACACTACTTTTGGCCTAAACTGAAAGTTGACATCGCATTGTTCATCGCAAAATGTCAGTAATGCCAGTTCGTCAAAGTAGAACACCAACATCCCTCCGGACTACTTCAACCGTTACCCATTCCAGAATGGAAGTGGGAGGTAATAAGTATGGATTTCATTACAGGCCTACCCAAGAGAAAGAAACAAAACGACTCCATCTTTGTAGTAGCAGACAAGCTGTCTAAAGCCACACATTTTATACCAGTAAAATCTACCTACAAGGCAGTTCACATTGCGGAAATCTTCCTAAAAGAGATTTTTCGGTTACACAAGATACCCGAAGCAATTATCTCGGATCGAGACACAAAGTTCACTAGTAACTTTTGGAGAGCATTGTTCTCCGGATTAGAAACACAACTAAAGTTTAGTACCGCATACCACCCCCAAACCGACGGACAGACGGAACGAATAAACCAAATCTTGGAAGACATGCTGAGAATGTATGTCATGAACAATCCCACTAAGTTGGAAGACTACTTACACCTCGCAGAGTTTGCATACAACAACGGGTATCAAACCTCGGCCAAAATGAGTCCCTTCGAGGTACTCTACGGTCGAAAGTGTCGAACCCCCATCACCTGGGATATCCCAGTGGACAGACTTATGCTAGGGCCAGACTTACTAAAAGACTTGGAACAACTAGTCTCCAAAGTGCAACTGAATTTAAAAGAAGCACAAGACCGCCAAAAGAGTTATGCAGACAAGAAAATAAAGGACAAGGACTACCAAATTGGTGAACATGTCTTCCTAAGAATAAAAGCGAAACGAAGCTCGTTAAGTTTGGGACGTTGCGGTAAACTAGCCCCAAGGTTTTGTGGACCTTTTGAAATACTGGGCAAGAAGGGTCCAGTAGCATATGAGTTAGCCCTACCAGCACATATAAAAGTTCATAATATTTTTCATGCTTATTTATTAAAGAAATATGTATACGATACTAAACATGTCATTGATTGGTCCTTATTACAGGTGGAGCCCGAAGGGAAGTTCACGCCAGAACCACTCCACATTCTGGACAAGAGAGAGGTCCAGCTTAGGAGGAGGACCATTACTTAGTTGAAAGTGAAATGGAGGCACTTTGGACCAGATGAGGCCACTTGGGAAAATGAGGCTACCATGAGAGAGTCATACCCCACCTTGTTTCATGATCTCATTTCTAGTCCCTAGGAAACACCGGGACGGTGTTGTTCTAAGTGGGGAAGGATGTAATATCCCAACTTTTTGAGTAACTATGTTATGATGTCATGTCGGGTCACGGCCCCAGTGTATGTGATTTATTACGTTTGACATAGCATTTATAGGTTTTGATTTATTTCCTTTATGAGTGATGTATTGGGCATGGACCCTAATTTGTTTCATTATTGAATATATGCGGGGCAGGAAAGCCGAATGAATAAACTATGTTGTATTTCGAGAAGTGATTACAAAATTATGATATACTGAGATTTTCTCTTTTGTTACATTATACTGTGCAGAGCATGATTTACATGGTTGATTAGTTAGTGTGTTGAACGTGGACTTAGGAACACACAAAAGACCTATATACTAGTCCTAAGCCCCGATGTACGTTGAGTGTTGGGCATGAGCCCTGGAGCACTCCAAACTTGAAATAAATGATTACCAGATCCAAGGACATTTAATTATCCTAGATGTGCCTCACAACCACATTCTAGCTCTAGTGTTGAGCAGAGGTTCTGGAATTGCACTAGCGTAATGCCCATGCGAGAGTGTTGAGTCTAAAGGCTCTGAAGAGCACTCAGGGTTACTACTTCTCAAGTGTTGAGTCAAAGAGGACTCTGAATAGTACTTGCATGTCTTATCACAACTATTTCGACTTGATTAAATAAATCTTATTATCATCATCTACTGCAGGAACTACCATGTTCAAACGAGGGAATCTGACATGCAAAGGGAGAGACTAGAGGTGCCTTTACTAGCTTATCGAAACCGTCCAAAGAAGTGGACCCTTTCCTTAAAAAGAACTAAAAGAAGCATCTTGTGAAACAAATGCTTAAGATCACCAGTAGTATTATTATTTAGGAGCCTTAAATATATTTTGGTTAAATATTATATATATACATTCTTTTATAAATGTTTACACTTTATAGATGTATATAGTTATGCATAAGTGGGCTGCCACTTACTAAATATTAATTATTAATATTTAGATAGTATTATAAATGGTATACTATTATTATTATGAAAATATCTAAAAGATTAATTAGACACTTTAAACAAACAGGTTGAGAAGTCCTAGTTCCTAATAAACTAGCAGTTAAAGTAAACAAATATTATTTTATAAATTAATTGTTTTAAAGAAACCAGTAAATTCCAATAGTCCTAATTTCAAGATTTCCTACTTAAGGAGGACAGACCCCAAAAGTTTGGGGGATCTTCTTTTTCTTTTTGTATTATTGTACCAAGAAGAACTCTGCTAATAATTTTTCCAGATCTGAACCAATTACCATCTAGGGCCTCTATTTCTCAGTTGCATGTCAGAACCAGCTCGGGGGGATTCTTACTAAACCAGGAACGGTTGTAGAATCATGGTTGGGAGGAACGTGGTAGTCCCAAAGTCATCCATCCAAGATTAGTGAACAGGTCAGCTAAGAGTACAGTAGTTTTGCATTCACTAGTTGGCTGAGTGTGCAGGTCATTATCGACAGGAGCAAGCTACAGGGACCAGCAGGGTATTATAAGCATGAGCAAGCTACAGAACACAACAGGTACACAATTTCTATGAGACTTTCCCATGTAATTATTCCTTGTATAAATAGAATGCTAAAATAGTATGGATCTCTATACTAACCTAAATTCGAGAAATACCCAGGATCTAAATGGCTTGTCTAGCAGGTCTAGTAGCTAGCCTTTGCTAGTCAATCACATTCCATGTTTGAAGATTTTGTTTTAACACTGTTTTACAACTACAAAACTATTTTCATTAAGTTCTTATTTGCCATTAGATTTTAGGTCAGACATGTAGTATGTTTATCTAATGATCGAAATTGAAAATTATTTTAGAAGAAAACATTAATCACTATGCTAACCCTTTGAAAACCCATTTATGCCAATGTAAACGTTGTCATCATTTTCCTCGTAGACATCCAGATTTGTTTTAACAAAAGATAACAGATAGAATACAGATCGTCACATGTTATTTTTCTTTCTACACACCCTTTTATTTTTAAAACTAGAATTACAGAACAGGTTCTTTTATATAAATCTTTCAGATCAATCCAAATAGTTACTACACCACATCAAATAGACGCAAACGAAATGTAGAAATCCAAACTTAGTCTCGTAACAACTTCCTCTCAAAAAAAATAATCAGTATAGGTACAGGGGTCGAACCCCACCATTATTTTGTTTATCAAGAAATACATAAATATCTAGCTGGGAGCTACAGGTCAGGAAACTTACTACCTATTATGAAACAACTACCTACAGGTCAATTCTAACACAATAATTAGACACATAGTATGTCACCTGGGCATTTTTCCCTTCAGGAAATACACTATAGAATTCATAAAGATACATTATGCCCATCAAACTCAATACCAAACCCTCCTAGGGTTTTCCTGGAATGTTTCATAGCTACAGCATCAGAATAGTTTCATGATGAAAATTAACACGCATAGGTACATCTACTATCAAAACATAACATACATAGTTCAGAAGTCGAACCACATAAGTTACATTCATAAATTTTCAAAGACCACGATCTTTCCCTAAAGCTACGATTTCCATTAAAGAGGAGAAAGGAGACTGTACAGGAAATCGTATCATTCTTTTCTCATCCAAAAGAAATTTCATAGACATTGTTGCTATAGGTAAAAAGAAAAAACCCAGCTTCATCATAGATTTCAAAACCCTTATCACATGCCAACTAGGGCCCCAAAACATAAATTCGACAGTCAGATAAAGCGCCATGCCAGTAGTGGAACTAATAATTAAAAGCCTTAAAAGTTTATACGGAGGATTCTTCATCTCACCATTACATTATTACAAAACCATAAGTTCAAGTATCTGATGGAGCCATTAAGGCGACCCCTCCAGGCTTCCAAAAAGAACCAGTGAGCCAAAGACTTAGGGAAGCCCCATAAAAACCAAGTAGACATACATGCACTACTAGGGTTTCCAGAGACAAAGTAGTGTGAATGACCGAACTTACCATAAATGATGCCATAGCCACGATAAATTCAGTAAAACCACCACGACCACGCTAGACCCCTCTGCCAACCTGTAATGCTAAATACGATCAAGTCTGTCATTCTGGTATAAATCATTTTTGTGGTGTAAAAGAAGGGATTAACATAACTTTAAGGATGAGCAATGATCACCTAAAACCAGGCTGGGATTCCACCTCGTCGCCACCAGATAAACGTAGATAACCCTGACCAAGAGCCATGCTCAGGTCAGGGTCTGAACACAAACAATACATGCCAGTAGGGAAGAGATAGAATATCATTCAAATAGAATGCTGGAGGAAATGAGGACCAAACCCCATCCTTACTATTCGTAAAAACCCCTCTTACAGTCTGTCATCAACCATAGGGTGCATTTAAGTTGTCCACCAACCACACGCTAGTGGTGTGAAAATATTTCATGCATAACGATATTATTGAGTCGCATGGGTATACCACGACTCATTTTATAATAAACATTCAACCACAACAAAGTTCCCCATCGTGGAAAACCTTTGTCACCATACTCTTTGGTAGTAATGGTTAGGCATTAGGCCATTAAGTTAGGATTACAATCTACAAGTTCAGAACCATTACATTGCATATGCTTTGACTTTAGGTGTAGATGGAGTTGCTAGAGTACAACATCCCCGAGGAGAGTTATACCTGCATTACAACATAAGTTATTACGTTACCAGAAGTGCTAAGTAAGTCCAGCCACTATCCACAATTACCCTTACCTCTCGGCAACCCTGCCGGGATACTTCCAACTGCCTTGATTGTTATCAATGTCCCCTTATGGACTCAACCTTTCATCAATAATGGTCCAACCACCTGAAGGTGTCATTTAGACATTTACAAATTTAATCACATGATTTCTTAAATAGTAAGGAGTGTATTTCTATGTCTACACTAGCATTTTACAAGTTCAACCAAACTATGCCATCTTATTGTTCCCACATCGCTTCCGCAATTTTCCAACCTTATACATAGAAGAGACAATGGAAGTCTTAGGATTACTTTTTTTACATGCAGTTATGGATGTTTTAATGATATTAGATTTAATGAATAAGTCTTTCTGCTATAAATTAACCACTATTGCAGACAGGGAAATTTTTTTAATTTTTGCTATTTATGGGACATTACATACTACCTGTTCATATGATTCATATAATTCCCTATTTATTATGATTACTGTTATGATATCAACGTTATTGAAATATTAACATAAGTATTAATGGGTTTACAAAGATATCAACACGGATTACATCAATCACATGAACTGTTCCTTTTGGTTATGAGTTGGATCATGGGCAGAGTTCATGAACTCTACCCAGATTGGCAGAGTTCATGGACTCTGTCTACATGGATAGAGTCCATGAACTCTGCCAATCTGGGCAGAGTTCAACACTCACCAACACAAAATACAATTTATCAAAAATTAAATTGACATATTAATTTAGTGCATAAAATTAAAAGACATACCTGTTTATTTTTCACTGCTGAAAGAAACCGGTGAAACTGAACTCCAGAGACCAAAGCCGAACAACAAGCAGCAAACAAAGCCGAAAAATGAAAAAACGAAACACAACCTACCAAAAATGTAAAATAATTAGAAATAGCATTACATAGAAAATATAAAAATTAACAAATAAATAAATAAATAAATTACCTTTTGGTGAAGCTGTCCAACTGCATGAACTCCTCGAACTAGGCCGACAAGAGGTACGTGGCGTCAAAACCAATCTGAAAAGAGGCCGATAGGGGGGCGAGAGCGACGACGAAACATGCCGAGAGCGACGACGAAACAGGCGGAGAGGAGGCCGGGAGGAAGCCAAAAGGTGATCAGCAACAAAAACAGGCCAAGAGGAGGCCGAAGGGAGCGACGAACAGAGCCGAGAGGAGAATGAAAGGGCCAACTGAACCAAACCAAGAGCATGCTGGAAGGGTGGCGGGTCTCCATGAGGAAAGCAGGCCATTACGGAGGGTGGTGGATCTCCACATCGGGATGGTGGCAGAACCCCTCAAAATCATCCCACAAGGATGACAGGTGGCAACAAGCGACGGGGTGACAAGAGGGGTCCAGTAGTGGCTGGCAAGGAGACAGGAAAGGACCAGGGAAATGCACAGAGGAAAATTCCAAATGTGGGCCGCAATCGACGTTTTATGCAGAACAATTATCCGGCTGAACAATTATTCGGCCGAAAAATTGTTCGGTTGAATAATAATTCAGCTAAATAATTATTCGGCCAAATAAACTTAGAACCACCGTCCAAAATTACCAGCTGGCTATGCATTTGCACCTAAATTGAGGTCCCAATCAATCTAAACGGTTCTCCGTTAAATGTTATTTGGCCGAATAACATTTAGATTATTCGGTCGAATAACTATAGTTATTCGACTGAATAGCTTCCGCCATGTTGCTCGGGCACCTGATTCTCACGGAAGTGTTACCCAGCTTCGCGTTTTCACCCACGTGCAAGTAAGCTTATTTAGTCCCCATATTTTGTTTTATTTTTATTTATAATCAATAACATGAACATCTAATTTAACTTTTTGAAATGTGTTTGTTAAGACTGGAGCAGGTTCCTGTTTGATACAAGTGATTCAAACTGGAGATTAGAATCTTCCCAAGTGCACAATATACATTAAGGGTTCGTAGGATATGTTTGGAGATTTGGAGTGGCTTAGCTTGGGTAAGTTCAGTTCCATCTGACACCATACCAGTGAGAAACATATGAATTTTGGAAGTTAATGTTCATGGAGACCTTGAGTAGTTATTGAAAATATTTAATAGGGTAAGTACATCTACCATTAGAGAAAAAATATTAATTTTGTAGATGAATTCATTTATTTACTTTATCATAGTTTACACATATGATGCTACCACAACTTTGCTATCTTTCCACAATTACATGACCTTATTTGGATCATTTCCAATGAGAAGTAGATGCTTCATTGCAATATGCAAAGTATTTTCGTGAGATGCTCTTCAAATTTGGATGAACTATTACATGGAATAGATTTAAAAGTCAAGTTGTAAGTATTGTCATAATCATCTGATAAACATGTAAAATATGTCATTTTTATAACCCTGGTTTTCCTTGATTGTTTTGTAAATGAATAGTTTCAATGAAAATTAAGAAATAACAAGAAGGAGGAGTGGACCAAGTTTAAATTAAAACATATAAAGGATTAAATTAAAAAAAAGTAGTTGTATGAGAGATCTTACCTAAGGAATTGATTTTAGAAGTTTTGATGGAAGGAAGAAAACCAAATCCGCAAAGGCAATGTAATCCTTTAATCAAAATTTCCAAGAAATTGGTCATTGAGTTGTAGGCTAGCTTCCAAGTAGAAAATCTTGGGTGGATTGATTCGTGACATCTTTTAGGTTCAATTATTGCTCAAATCAGAAGGGGGAGGTGGTGGAGGTGCTTGTGCTCGTGCCTGCTCCACTGTGTTTGAAGAGGTCTTGGGTGCGGCTGCAATCCTACATTCAATTGACAATACATCCTACATTCAACTGACAGTATGCTTCTTCCAATTATAAATATTTTTAGTGGAATTCCGTCATATGCAATCTATGTTTGTAGTTGTGAAGAACAAGAATATGTGTTTGTACTAGTGAAGAACAAGATGTAGCAAGTTAAGTGCTCGCTTGGTATATATAATTTTGTCCATATTTTTTACCTTATCAAGCCAAAGCGGTGCATGAACTTGCAAAAAGTAGGGCAGTGCAGGCCTGCAAGAAGGCGATACAGCTCTTAGTCAGGCAGTGCATGAAACTGTAGGAAGTAAGGTAGTGCAGCCCTGTAGGAAGTAAGGTGATGCAACCTTCAGTTGTGGCATGGTTATTTCAAGTGTGTGTATTAATGTGTTATCAAAATCTCTATCAATTGAGGGCTCAAAATATTAAACTAATCCTTTGTTGTGACAACTCTACCATCTGCGCGAGAATAACACTTCAAAGTCCTTGGCCAATACAAATTGAAATAAATAAATTAAGTTTATTATTTAATTACAAAAATAAGAACTATTAAGTAAAAAGTTTGGCTAAAACGAAAAAATGTTCGAAGGTCAAAGGATAACTAATTCAACTCAACAAAGAATCAATTACAATAGTTACCCTAGCCTTCAATAAGGATTAATAGCAGTAATATGAGATGTTTTTTCCAAAAAAACCAGTTGAATCAGTCACTAATATGTTCTTAGAAAGGCAAGAATGTTTGACGCCATAGATCCTATTTTGAAAAATATGCAACTTCAGAGAAAAATATCAATAACAATGTGTTGAAAAACACACTATCATTATTCAATATTAGCATAAACTATATTCTTAGTGTAACATACCTCTTTGCTGAAAACATTTTATGTTTGAACAAGACATTATCTTAACTTTTATTGTAAAGCTTTATATTGGACAAGTGTCCAAGGATGACTGTAATTGCACAATATTATTATTTAAATAAATAAAATAGGAGACACTCACTCAAGGAGAACTGTTGAAAGATTGTTTACTGGCCCACTAGGTGGAATGGAATTTGGGTTAGAAGGCAATGGACAAATGGCAGCATCATGAGGAAAGTAACTAGCTATTGGTATAGGACAACTCCCTTGAATTGTGGTCATAGTGCCTTGAAATATGGCACTGGAGCTTGAGGCTCATTATTGAAAACTGACCACCAAAAAGACCTAGGCATTTTTTTTAAGAGCCATCGAATTTTGGACTGAGGTTCATCACTTTTCCTGATGAGGAAACTTACTTTGTGGTTCTGCTATATGCACACAAGAGATTCGATGAGGGGAAGACTAGGTTTTTTATCATGGTGTAAGTATGCCTTGTTGACTGTTGAGTGCAGAATTTTTATTGCTAAGTGCAAATATTGAGGGTATGGCAAGTCTCTATTGATTGTTGATTATACAACTTGAGTGCCTTGCTTCTGCACAAAGTTCTTCTACCTAGTGGTTCAGTAAACAGGCTCAGCAGTCCAAAGGAGGAAAGTAGTTTGGTTGCTTCTTCTGGAGAAGGTTGGGAGGAACAGGCCTCCTTGGGTGTTTGTCCACCCTATCTATAGTTACGGGTTATATTCACAATTTCATTTCTTAAGTAGTTATAAATTGTTTCTGTAGCTGAATTAGTTAGTACTCATTGTTAAAAATTTATAATGCAGAAGTAAATATTTGATTTTCTGATATGTAATGGTTCTGTAGCTTGATTGAATTAGTATATGTACTGATAGAATAAAAAATACCTTCCCTGTATTTTTCCACGTACTATTTTCTGTACCGTACTCTAGTATAGGGAAGGAATATTAAAAATAGATGAATGATGAAGTAGTGAGCAAGATGAATGAATAGGCTAACTCTATTAAGTTTTCCTTCTTTGTTTTTATTTAGACTAACTCTGTCATGTTTCCTTTCTCTGTTATATTCTGTAAATTTTAACAATATCTTATGATCTCAGTCATAGAAGATTTTAGTTACACATTTAATGTGCATACTGCAGAATTGTTTTCTTTCTTTTTATTTAGAAGAAATAACAGAAATACAACATTTCTAGGTTTCTGCATAAACCTAGGTTTATATACAGGTTAACTATTTCCTTACAAGGAATTCTAATTACATCTTTATATTATCACCTTTTCCTTTAATACATTTTCTTTCGTTGGTCTTTATGTTTGAAATTTAAATGCTACCAAAAACAAACATAGCAGTTTTCCCATCATTTTGAAAATCTATTATACCTCTACTTTTGCAGAAATAGAATAATCTAGGTTTTAACTTTCCATGTTTCTAAACCTTAGTGAAAGAAAGATAATATTTTGTTTTAGTCTCTTACCATCTACATATCCATTTAAATCTCCTAGTAAGACCTTATTTATCTCTGTATTATATTTATTTAGTATCAAATAGTTGCCAGCATTCACGATCGAAAACAATTATCTTTTCAAACAAGGTAAACAACACTGATTAACACCTATATTATCAATACCTTAAACCCTTTAAACACAGAACAAGTCTGCAATGGACGAATAATCTATTATCGACAGAAACCTAGCTTCTCTACTATAGCATTTAGTATTCATTTCAACACTTATCGAACCAAATAAGACTGGTTACGGTAGCAAAAAGCATCTACATAATGATAATTTTATTGCACAAACAAATTTGAGCTTGAAACTACAGTTAAAAGAAACAAGTCATTCGGCTTTCAACACTGAAAAACCTTTCTCAACATTATAGTCACACACTGAACCACAGCTCAAGGCCAAGCATAGTTAAACAAATCCATACAGGGAAACGAAGTTAAACATTAGGGTTTGAAGTTACAAAACAAGACATTTTGGCTCTCGGCCTTAAAACGTTACAAAACATTTCATAACCGTGCTTTGCAATATTATATCACAAGACCTAGTGCATTGCTCACAGCCACAACATTTACAACCATAATAAGATAATAGTACTAGAACCTTTTTCCATTAAATAACCGAGGGTTTCAACCCTCAGCAGATGATGCATTTCAAACATTTGACGCATAGTAAACACTGTAGAAAACAACATAACGGTAGATCGAGGATTCAATCCTCCCTACGCATGCTTCACAGTATGTAAGCATTACAGCGGCTGCCAAATCCTCAGCCAGTCACCTAAACCATACTTTCGGATAACACTCAAACAACAGCCAACAGATGCCAAGAAGAACCCTATAGGAAAACCACCGAGGCTTACCGATTGTTAAGCAACGCCTCCAGGAAACTTCAACAAGGAAACCTATAAACGGGGAGTACCTGTCAACAATACAAATAATGGTTAAAAGGTGCATTATGGAACTAGAGAATAATTTATAAGTGACAGTAACAGTCTAGGGTTCGAGACTTTACCTTTAAAATGATGCTGCTAGAGTAGACACGCCCACAACTAATGAAAAACCGAAGTCAACACCTTACCAGCGACTCAGTGAAGAACATATACAGTTATGGGAACTACCATTTACTATCATGAAAAAAACGGGAATTATTCCAACTACCAACGTTTGCAGCAAACCAGTACTCTTAAAGGCTTAGCTCTGAGAGTTATGTTACAGTCACCGATCCTGACATCGAAATCGGGAGGTTCCCTAACACCCTACTAATAAAACCATAAAACTTCTCAGGGCTATCGGCCTCTCCCACACTCCACCATTTCAAAATGAATGCCAAAGAAACAACCTCGACGAAACATAGTGGAGGACTAGGGTTTAGTTCAAAACCCGAGAGCATCACGAGATCAACGATGGAGATCTTGACAACCAGGCACATCATTTTACGAGCAACAATACCATTTAAGATCACATTAATTACCACATCCACCATGGAGTCCATCTCAGGTTACTTGTAGGTCAAACCTTGTATAGCTCAACGACGATGGTTTTATTCTTACAAAGCCTTCAGGTGACACTATCCATGATAGCAGCCACCGGGACATCCACCAAGAAAGTAGATGTGAGAGTTAATGCTAAGACTGGATATGATCACCTGCCAGCGTATAACCACTAGTACAATTAATACTATGTCCTCATCAGAGTTGGCACGAAGATTAGATTGCAACCTATAATAACACATAAAGCACATGGTTACCACCTTTGCATTGTATCGACTAGGTCATGAGCTTATGTTTATATTTCATATTATTTCATATCGTGGACCCTTGCTTATAGTTTATGCATATAGGAATTGCATAATATTTGCATATAGTTGGTTTTAAACAAAGTGCTACACCTTTACACGATAACCAATTCAAAGTGTCAATCATTACCAAAGGGGAGCCTACAACCACAAGAATTATGGTTACATTCAAACATTAAGACTTTCCAAATATAAATCGGTAGCCAACCTCGCAAAAAGACTATCACTTAAAATATTGTATCAAACCTTTGGTAGGATAGTATAAAGTGCATATTTCAAACTAAGGGTCTTATAACATCCATAATATGAATTATTAAGGATAGGGATACATATAGTATAGTTATAAACCATTACACTTTTCCTGAATCCCTTATTAACTTGATATTAGTATGATACCTTTAGTGTTTGGTTCCGAAGAGGATAGAGCATAGGTCATAACTACCTTGCTTATGAATGCATTTATATTTCTTAGTTGTAGGACTAAATAAAATAGAATGAAGTTCTAATGCCTTTCATGTTTGATAAGACAAGATACATTTGGTGAGTTTCGAACTATCACTATAACATACGTAAACAACATACACAATACAAGTAACTTATGATAGGTTGTAGCAAAAGAAATGATCGGAATAGATCTTACCATGGAAGGTTCCCAAGTATTCTAATTTTTAACTTGAAAATTGATTGATGATAAATAGAATCTCTGTAAATCACTTGCAAACATTATTTCTCTTACTTGTAATCTGTGACATATGGTTCAAATGCTTTAGCTAATAGCTAAGTAAGCCCTAAGGTGTCCGTTGGACCCCTCCATCATCAAAAGAAGGACAACCAGTTAGCACATATAAACATTAGTAAGCAAATGTATGGAGTACCGACATCATTTTATAAGTAATCTAGGATGCACAATTGAAGCATGAAAACAAAAATAGCATCCTAGTAGAGACACAATTTCTTTTCACGCACATCGTAAAGCATCATACATGACTGATAGTTATAATATCTTATTCCAGCATGGCATTTAAAAGGGGAAGCAAACATTTAATAAATTTATGCACAACAAATTATAATGTTATATGCTACGATGAAATTTTTTTAAATTTTGTGAATTTTTGGGATGTTACACTTAGTCAATTCCACACCTCTATCATGCACAGAGCATGAGGGGCATGATTTATCGACACCTACCTCATATTTTATTTCCAAAATTTTCCACTAAACATATTATTATTCATTTGCAATTATAGGGTTGCAGGTGCACTTGTCTCCACACTTGCAACTGCCATAAGTGCAACCACACCCATTCTTACCAACAATAGTACCAACTAATTTCTCGAGATTGTTTCCCATTCAACATAATTTCACAAATAGAAAATTATCAAATCCATAAAAAATGGTTCAGTGAACAAAAGCAAAAATGTTGCAATGAATGTATCAGCTCTGAAAGAGTTACCCAGTATGTAGTTGCTCCGAAAAAAGGTGCTACCAATTCCCTCATTTTCCATTGTTGGACTAACTACAGGAGCACATTTTAGAGGCTCCAGTCTCATCACCTTTATCCTCGACGCTCTCAATGAAGGTTGGAGGCAGAAATAAACAAAAGATAATGCAGAATGAGCTACGAATCTTCAATCTTTATTCATAAATGGAATATCAACTGATGTAATACAAACCAAAATATAATGTGTATTTAAACACTTATGGAAACCATGAAAACTCTAACCTATCTTTTGCATGCATGCAAACCATGCTGTTGCATTTATTAACTGAACTTCTAACTAGGAACTAAAGTAAAAGCTAAAGCTAATTGAAGTAATTACTATTTCTAACACTCCCTCTTAATTACTACCGTTGACTACTGCATCTTTTACAATGCCTAAATTATTTCTATGGGTTTCAAAAAAAAAATTTGTCAATGGATTTGTGAATATGTCAGCCAATTGGTCAATCGATTTACAATGCTCAACACGAACTTCACCATTGTTCACAAGTTCTCTTATGAAGTGATATCTAGTATCAATGTGCTTGCTTTTCTGGTGAAAAACATGGTTCTTGGATAGAGCGATTGCTGAATTGTTGTCACAATAGACTGTGGTTGGTCCTTCTTGTTTCTGTTGAAGACCTTCTAAAACTCTGTGTAACCAGACTGCTTGACATGCTGCTGATGTTGTTGCTACATACTCTTCTTCTACTGATGAAAGTGTCACAATGGGCTGCTTCTTGGATGCCCATGAAATCACCCCTGATCCAAGATGAAAAACATGACCGGAAGTGCTCTTCCTGTCATCCAAACTTCCTGCAAAATCACTGTAAGTGAAACCTGTCAAAACATCATACTCAGTGCTTGAGTATAAAATTCCATAGCTTGAAGTCCGTGCAACATATTGTAAGATCCTTTTTCCAACTTGCCAATGTGAGTCTTTGGGAGACTCCATGAACCTCGAAATCAAGCTTACAACAAACATAATATCTGGTCTCATAGCTGTGAGATACATGAGACTTCCTACAAGTCTCTTAAACAATGTTGGATCTACATTAGGACTGTCATCTTCTTTGCTCAACTTTGTACTTGTTTCCACTGGTGTAGGTGTTGTTTTACAATTAAGCATTCTAAATCTCTTAAGAACTTCATTAGCATATTTATTTTGAGAGATAAATATACCTTTTTTTAACTATTCTACTTCTAATCCAAGAAAGAACTTCATCAATCCGAGGTCTGTCATCTCAAACTCTTTATTCATAGCTTCCTTGAACTCATCAATTGATAGGTCACCTGTAAAAATCATATCATCAACATATAAAAAAACTATCAAAATCTGTCCATGTTGATTTACCTTTGTGTAAAGTGTTGTTCGCTGTTGCTTCTGCTAAAACCATTTTTTATCAAATAAGAATCAATTCTGCTATACCAAGCTCTTGGAGCTTGCTTGAGCCCATATAGAGCTTTCTTCAACTTGTAAACTTTCTCTTCATGTTCTTTTATTTCATACCCATGTGGCTGTTCCACATAAATTTCTTCTTCAAGAATTCCATTCAAGAATGTCGACTTGACATCCATCTGATACACTTTCCATTTTTTTTGGGCTGCAATTGCTAGGACTACTCTTACCATGTCCAATCTTGCCACTGGTGAAAAAGTTTCTCCAAAATCAATTCCTGGTTGTTGCAAGAAACCTTTTTCTACTAACCTTGCCTTGTACCTATCAATCCCACCTTTTTCATTGAGTTTGGTCTTATAGACCCACTTCACACCAATGGGTTTCTTATTCTTTGGCAGGTCAACTAGATCCCATGTATCATTTCTCTTAATGGAATCTATCTCTTTGTCCATAGCTTTTACCCAATGCTCTTGTTTTACAGCCTCCTCATAAAACACAGGTTCACTAGCAATAAAAACATAATTGGTATTTGCATCCAATTCATCATAAATATATTCCAATATTCTAGTCTTTCTATTACTGTGATCAGATTCATTACCTGATGGCGGACTTGATGCTTCACCTCGAACTGAGTTTATAGGTGTTCTTTCTGGAGTATTTGCTACTGGTGAAGATGCTACTAGAACCTGTTGACCAATCAACTCCTCTTCTTCTCCATCTTCTGGTTGGGGTATTGCATCTCCCACACCCTTGTCTATGGTTCCATTCCATGACTCTTCCTCCTTGA
Source organism: Larix kaempferi (assembly GCA_027924585.1). Lineage (NCBI taxonomy): Eukaryota > Viridiplantae > Streptophyta > Pinopsida > Pinales > Pinaceae > Larix > Larix kaempferi. Next base: position 1,758,747 of record BSBM01001073.1, read on the forward strand.
ACAAAACATCTCTGTTGAGGATAACCTTTTTGGTAATAGGGTTATATAGCTTGTAGGATTTAGTTTCTTTACCGTATCCAAGAAATATACATTTCTCACTCTTGTCGTCTAGCTTTTTTCTTAGCTGTTTAGGAACATGAGCATAAGCAACACAACCAAATATTCTGAAATGAGAAACATTACAACTCATACCTTTCCATGCTTCCTCTGGTACTCTATTCTTCACAACTTTGGTGGGAGATCTGTTCATCACATGAACAACACAAGCCACTACGTCTCCCCAAAATTCATGGGACAAATTTCTTCCTTTCAGCATGCTCCTTGCCATATTCATGATGGTTTTATTCTTGCATTCTGCAATACCGTTCTGCTGAGGTGTATATCTTGTAGTGAATTGCCTCTTGATTCCATGATGTTTGCAGTAATCATGAAATTCCTTTGAGTCATACTCTCCCCCTCCATATGATCTCAATACTTTGAGTTGATAACCACTATGTTTATCAACCAAAGCCCTAAATTCCTTGAACTTGCCAAAATTTTTAGACTTCTGATGAAGGAAATACACCCATGTTTTTCTACTGAAATCATCAATAAATGTAAGAAAATAATAGCTTCCACCAATTGACTGTTTCTGCATTGGACCACATAGATCAATATGAATAAGTTCTAGAGGTGCATGTGCCCTTCGAGACATACCTTTAGAAAAGCTATCCCTGTGTTACTTTGCAATGATGCAACACTCACAACTGCTTTCTGGCTCCTTGTTGGAGGGGCCTAGGTCGGCCTGTCGACTAGGCCCTTCGCCCGACCACTTTGTAGCACATGTCGATAGGTCGCGTCGACTAGTATAGGTCGGGTTGGTTGGATAAACCGACAGATGGTTATGTAACTGTATTTGCATATATATATATATATATATATATATCTAGGCCGGTGAGGTGATGTATTAGAGAGATTAGTTCTATGACTGTATTCTGCTCTTACTGGTTAATATAAAGGCTTGTCTCTCTCTCTATCTCATCTCTTGTATCTGTATCATTTTATATGCTTGCTTATATTATGTAGTGTATCCATGATAACCACATGAACCTTGGGACTACAACATCTTGTTCTGTTGCCAGTTGATACATGAAAAATTACTAGCAGCATGACCTATGATTTCAGAACAGGAGATTAGAGAATGGTGGGAGAAGAAAATTGTGAATTACCTACAGAACTATGCACGATGTAACAAGCTAATGATTAGCCAAGTGAGAGATCGATTCTTCTCCGAGACCCACGAGCGATTTGTAGAGTCCGTATCGACCGCATTGAAGAAACTTTTGGATGAACAGACCAGTTGATGAAGCAAAGAGGAAGCTATTGTCGAAGCTGATCAACAGAGGACATACAAATATGTCGGAGTGGTGCAAAAAGATTGTAGATGATTTTTGTGAAGAACAGGCCATCGAAAATCGAGTCTCGGTAGATGAAATAAGAAGAAAGTTCTTCATCGAATTAGCTGATTAATTTCTATGTTCTCTGCCGACATTATTGTTTAAATTTTTTATTGACAAAGGTGTCGCACATATTGTCGAAACAAGACCGTTGCTACTTCCGCCCCTTCCAAACTCTAACTGGGAGGAGAAAGAACGTAAGTGGGAAAAATTTGTAAAGGAACGCGAATGGGAATTTTTATTAAACAAATGATAGTCTGCACTTCCGCAATAGTCTAGAAACCTTCGGGTCGGCATTGGGGGGGTGATGAAGCATGCTCTGATGTACCTAGTTTAATGAAACTTGACATATGACAAACGACATGACCAACATTGGAAGAAAATCTGACAAAGACAGAATCTTGAGTCACAAAAGCACCCCAGATATTCAGAAAATCGAAAGAGAAAAGAGGAAGCAGTGACGTGAAGAGCAGTGGAAGCAGGCAATTGCGCTTCGGAGGATGCAAGGATCAAATGTCCTGACAGATGCAGAAGAAAATATGCCAGATTCAAGCCGAGCCCGTGATGATCGGGGTGTCGAAGAGGAACTGTCACCGATGGATGAAGACTTGTGGATAGAGCATGGTAGAGCTCTCCAAGTTCAAATACCTGAAACAGTAGCACCTCCGTCTCCATTTTGTTTAACACAAAACATTCGGGTGGAAGAATTTGTCGAAGAAAATCTTGGTCTCCATGCTGGCCAGTCGAGGATTTGGAGTCGTCGAAGCATAGAAGGCGATGATATTAATAGATTATTAATTCATCGACCGAAGGAAGGAAATTGGGTATCTTTTCAACCCGAATTTTCAAATAGAAGTTTTCATCTAGTGTACTCAGAGCATGAGGAAGCTCCCCCCCTTCCAATACCAAGTTTGAGCGACTCGACAAGCACATCGGAAAGCCCGATATTTAGTGAAATATCGTTCGAGCAAAAATTTAACTGGATTTCGACAGAAGTGGTCGAAGAAGGAAGATCTAGCGATATCGAAGAAGATATAGTTACTAATTTTGAAGACAGAGAACCAAGTCCAGAAAGACAGCTAATCCAAATTAATGAAGCACCAAGTGTTGATTGTGGAAATAACCCACCCACACCTCCATCAAATTCTCAGAATAATACACTAGCAGACATGGCACACACAACAGCACACCTTCCATTCTACGAAGGAGATGAAGACCCAAGAAGACATTGGTTTGTGTGCGAAGCAATATGAACAGCCAATCAAATTACCAATGAAGAAAGACAGATTGCTCAATTTGTTGGTTCGTTAAGAAAAAGAGCACTGACATGGTACATGGGGTACATAGCAAAATCGTCAAATGCAACAAAATCACAAATCAAACAAAGCTTTATATCATTCTTTATGATTGAAGATGCGACATACCTAGCGGCAGAACAATTGAAGACAACAGTCCAAAAGCCAACAGAAACCGTCAAGGAATACGACAAGAGGTTTAAAGACCTCCTGAGAAAATTAGACTATGAAATCGAAGAAAAAATATTAATCAAATGGTTTATTGCTAGTTTAATCAATAAAATCAGAATACATGTCTGTCGACAAAATGTTAATACATATGCAGATGCACTAAGAGTAGCACTAGAAATCGAAATGGATGACGAATACCGTTTAGTATCCATGGATAGACACGTCGACGAACGCCTTGAAAGTATGGAACAAGCTATCAGAAATATGACGTTAAAAGGACCAGAACTATGGTGTACAACTTGTTGAACTTCAGGACATACCAAAGATTCTTGTCGAATTGAGGATCAGCGACAAGAAGTAAAACTCATTCAATCCAGATGTTTCTGCGATCTATGCAAAGAGTATGATTCACATACCACAAATGATTGTCCATACAATCTAAAAAATAAGAAGGCAAGATGGTGTCAAATTTGTGAAGTGAATACACATACAATTGAAGAGTGTCATCTGAACCTGAAAAATAGACAAAATTATCATGCAGTGTACCAGACAAATTCGGTCGAACAGAACCAAGACAAAAATCCAACAAACGACAGATTCGAGAGAAATGATGGAAGAAATAACCAGTACAATCAAAACAGGAATGACAGATACCCAAGGTATAATGATCGACGGTACGATCGGCGATATGATGGCTACAATAGAGGCAGTGGATACCAGAGTCGCGGTCATGGCAGTAGAGGTCGAGGCATTTGATCTGGTCGACCTGGTGCATGTTTTACATGTTTCAGTGAGAATCACTGACATGCAGAATGCCCTTATAAGGAAAGAACTGATCTTAAATTTTGTACAAAGTGTGGGGTAGGCGATCACGATTTAGAGGATTTCCCTACCATGATCGAGAAAATAAATAATAAAAAGAATGTTCATGTTTTATCTTGTATTAAAAAAAATGATGTGATTCGTACAAAAAACTTATAAATTGTAACAAGGCAAGGCACTCACATTGGTCAAGATAAACCTCAGATAACTAGAATTGTCGATAAGGAGGATTATCCAAATCCTATAAAACAAAAATCTGTGTACAAAGATGCATCTGACATATTTCATGACTTAGCAACACATGAAGATGTTCTCAATGAATTGCTCAAATTAATTTCAAATAAAGAAGCTGTAGGAAAAATGATTGACCTGTTACATAAATTAAAACATGTCGAGTAAAGACAAACTAAAAACATTTTCCGACTAAAACAAAAAGAGAAAAATGATACCGACCCATTAGTCGATATCGATATAAATGGATATCATGTATGACAAGTCGTACTAGATTTTGGATCCCAAGTGAATATCATGACTCATGATACCTGGGACCAACTCGGTCAACCTCAACTATAGGAATCAGGCATCTACTTAAAGCTCATAGATCAAGGATTAATTGAGCCGATTGGAGTATGGAAAGGAGTCAAAACTTCCATTAAAGGTATCACGACGACAATAGACTTCGAAATCATCATCCCAAAAGATGATGCAAGCTCATTCCCTGCATTGGTCGGTCGACCATGGGGACGAAAGATGAAGGCTTCAATTTCCTTAGATAAAAGCTGTATCAAGTTGAAAGGAAACGGTCATAAGGTTATTGTGCCAATCTTCCCATCTCAGGGAGAACCTTGGTCAGAACCTACAGAAGTCGATAATGATGTTCGACAGCTTTACCGAATAGACAATAATGAAGATCGCATTGAGCCAAACACCCAAAGAGAACTTCATCTCGGAGATCCTATCTCGCTCGAATACAATTCCGATGCAGAAGTCTATGACTGGCAAATAGAGAATTATGATTTACATGCAAAAGAATGTTGGACTGTGGAAGCCATCTCAAGGAAGCAAATAAAGAAGTGTCTATCAGTATCTTACACACCGAAGATTTTTGAACGAAAAATGCGAGCATATCCAACACTTGTTCTAGATAAAAATGTACAATACAGTAGCTCGACATTAAGATATAAAGAATGTGATTCACCTGATGTTCATGTCGAATAGATATCCAAACATGTCGGAGAGCAAGGCCGACTACAAATTTTAGTAGAGACATTCACTGGTCAAGCTGTGAGATGGTGGGACACTCATCAGTCGAAACTCCAAAATTGGAATACCGCATCAACATATTTCATAGAAAGGTTTGGAGGAAGAAAATTGACAACTCAGGCTGACATTCCCTTGTTTACACAAGGACAAAACCCTGAAGCTCACATTGACTGTTGTAAAAAAGAATGGAGAAAATTAGGCTATCAAGATGAAAGAAAATGGCCTCGCCTCTTCCCCATAACACTCGATGATCTACCTAACAAATGGTACAAGATGGACGAAGCAAGAGGAGAAACTTTCTTTTGGAAAGACCTAAAAGAAAATTTTATTAAGGATTTCTAGTTTTCTCCACAAGATGAAAGAATGGTCGAAGCAAGCAAAAGCATTAAATAATTCCTGCATCCAATAGAAACATTAACACTTGGAGACACACAGAAGAGTATGCACCCACCTAACACCTGCTACAATATAAAGACGACAGAAAAGCAACACTCAACAAGATTGAGTTTAGAAACAAAGATGTCAGTAGGAAAAAATTTTCAATGGAAAAAGGATCATCCCAGTGTGTCGAAGCCCGTAAGAACAATCTTAAGCACAGATATTGTAGAAAAAGATGAACCCGAAAGGTTATCAAAAAAATACTTTCCACCAACTTTCACACAAATCAAAGAAGGTGAAGGACAGATAAGTAACAGTAGTGCACCAGAATGGATGGACGCGAAGATTAAAACAAAGGAAGTAGATATTTCAAATGAGGACTGACCGAAAATGGAAAAGATTGGTGATTACTGGAATGAGGAACAAACAGCAGAAATCTCCAATATTCTCAAAGAATTTCAAGACGTTTTTGCTCGAGACTACAAAGACTTGAAAGGACTTGTAAAGGAAATGGGTGAGATGAAAAATGATATTAAACCTGACGCTAGACCCGTAAAGAAAAGACCCTACAAACTTTCTCACAAATATAAGGATATTGTCAAAAAGGAGATCGATAACATGCTTGCTGCAGGAATCATATATCCTATCGACTAGTCGGAGTGGGAAATTCCTATGGTCGTTCAACGAAAGAAACAAGATCTGACAAGACTGAGAATCTGTGTCGACTTTTGGGAGCTGAACAAGGTTACACTAACAGATTCCTTCCCTACCCCTTTTGTAGATGAAATTATTAATGAAGTTGCAGGGCATGAGTGTTACTCTTTCACAGATGGATTCTCGGGGTACAACCAAGTACCTATAGCAAAAGAAGATTAGAAAAAGACAACATTCGTGTGCGAATTTGGGTCATTCGCGTATAAAGTTATGCCTTTCGATTTGAAGAACGCACCTACGGTGTTCTCAAGAATTGTCATCAAAGCATTTCAAGAATATATTTACAAAACCATGGCTGTATACTTTGATGATTGGATAATTTATACAATGTTGAAATATCACTACAAGTGGCTCAGATTAATGTTGGAAAGATGTCGACAGATACAATTGTCCCTGAACATTAAAAAGTGCATCTTCGCAACACCTATCGACATATTACTTGGCCATATAGTTTTCAAAGAAGGAATCAAGGTCGACTACATAAAGATCAAAATTATCCTCGACCTAAAGCCTCTAGTTAATTCGAAACAAGTACGAATCATGTTGGGTCATACCCGATATTACAGGAATTTTATCAAACACTATTTTGATATGACTTATCCTCTTGAAGAATTGATAAAAGATGATCGAGATTATAGATCGACGGAGGAATGCGACATTTCATTCAACACATTGAAAAGAAAAATGGTCAAAGCACCGATTCTCCGATTTCCAGATTGGTCAAAGAAATTTCATGTACATATTGATGCATCTGGAATAGCAGTGGGAGCCATTCTAACAAAACCTAGAGATGATGACATGGATTATCCTAATGCATTCAACAGTCGAAAATTGAATAAAGCTGAAAGAAATTATTCTACGACTGAAAGAGAAGCATTAGGTATGGTATTTTCCCTTCAGAAATACCATCATTATTTATTGGCTAATCCCTTTATATTTTATATAGATCACCAAGATTTAAAATACTTAGTCAATAAACCATTGCATCACGAGAGACTATGTCACTGGTTATTATTGTTTCAAGAATTTGAATTCGAAGTAATCATTCGACCTGGAAAAGCTAATGTCGGCCAGACCATCTATCGAGAGTCGACACAGGAGAAGAACCGAAAGGAATTGAAGACAACTTACCAGATGCACACTTGTTTTGCATTGAAGCAGTACCTTAAGAACTTACAGAAATTGCACAATTTGTTGAAAATGGGAAAGCTCCAGAGGGAATGAATGATAAAAAGAGGAAGATATTAGCAATGAAAGTATCCCCCTACACTTTAATCAATGGATTCCCCTATAAACTTGTCTTGGATGATATACTACGCTGATGTGCACTTGAGCATGAACTACGGGATAGAATTACAGAAGCCCATGCTAGACTAGTGGGAGGACATTATCATGCAGACATAACAGCTAGAAAAATCCTACAGGCAGGACCTTGGTGGTCGACAGTTCATAAAGACTGACGAGAGTTTGTATCTAAGTGTGATAAATGTCAGCACATGGGCCGACCACTACCAAGAACAGAAATGCCATTGATCCCAATTAACCCTAGCCGAACATTTGAAATTTGGGCTATCGATTTTATTAGACCATTTCCAGTAGTGGGAAGACGAACAGGTGCTCGATATATTATCACTGCTGTTGAATACGTTACCAAGTGGGCAGAATCAGAACCAGTCGAAACATGTTCAAGTGAAGTTGCCGCTAAATTTATTTATGAAAACATCATAACACATTTTGGATGCCCCATAACATTGATAAGTGACTAAGGTACGCACTTTGTATGTAAAACCATTAAAGCATTGACTAAGGAATTTGCAGTTGATCATAGAATAAGCACAGCATATCATCCTCAGTCGAACAACGCAATAGAATCATTCAATAAAACACTTACAAAAGGACTGACAAAAATTTGCAACATAGAGAAAGATGATTGGGACGATAAAGTGCCTGCTATCCTTTGGGAATTTAGAACAGCATATAAGAGAACGACAAGACAGACACCATTGTCACTTGTCTATGGGAAAGAGGCTGTCGTTCCATTACATTTTCGACGACAAGCACCGACCATTGTAACAGCTCTACATATCGACGTTGAAGACACTCGACATGAACGGCTATTATAGCTGTCGAAGTTGGATGAAATTCAACAGTTGGCAATAGAACATCAAAGAGTGCAAAAACATCAACAGAAAGCATGGCATGATAGAAATATCAAACAAAAGAATTTGTTCGTTGGAGATTTAGCACTCCTCTATAATAGTCGAGTAAAAGGGAAGCCAAAGAAGTTGCATACAGAATGGATGGGACCTTATATCATCGAAACGTTAAATCCTAATGGCTTAGTCTGATTGAAAACGTTACAAGGAAATATTTTCAAGAAAGCAATAAATGGCGCCCGACTTAAAAGGTATAAATCATGAATATTCGAAAGAAAAAAAAACGGTTAGAAATAACCGAATGAGAGTACTATAAGCAATCAAGCAAATATAGCAGAACACGGAAAAAGCAGAAATGACGAGAGAATGGCAGAAGAAGGAGGAAAAAAACAAAGAAAGAAGTCCGGCGCACAACCGTCGATATTACAGGAACCGACAAGAACATCGACAATTTGCAAAAGAAAATCCGGCATGGCAGAAGCATTGGAGCTCGGACCAACCAAACATAATTAGAGAAGCTCGTCGACATAACACAATGAACGAGCTGTCACGGCGGCATAATGACAAAGCAGTAAAGGCTAAAGATAACCACGCCACCAGAAGTAATGCATCTGACGAAGCATCGATATCCGACGAGTCTAATTTAATAGCCCTATCAAATCAACCAATAATACAGGCCTCTACGTCTCATTCACCCGTGCTGAGTAACTCCACCATAAATCCGGAGCTCGAGGATTCTTGGTTACTCTTCTGCCGAGAACTTGAACTCCAAGAAACAGAATTCATTGACTTCGTTGAAGCTAATTTCACAACCTCACACCCTGAATCCACCATGGCTCCCCGAAAAACTTTAACAGCTAGCAGAGCCGCCGCAATGTTAGTTAGAGAACTGGAGAAAGAACAAACACCACTGGAAACTAGACTCCAATTGATTTGGAATGCAAAGGCATTAGAACCCACCTGGAAGAAATCATGTAGGAGTGTTGAATATTGGGGGAAGGAGTCAAATGGTCACTGGAGAGAGGAAGCACGACAGTTGTAGATAGCCACAATTCTACATTACCTGAAGGCACCTTTAATGGATAATTTTTGAGGATTGAAAGAAGTCATTGCACAATTCATCGTTAGCAGATATCACAACGGCAAGCTTTACTTTGATGTTCCGGTCGAAATCAATGGTGAAATCATCCACAAAATAACTGGCCTTTCACATAAAGGAGATGCTGTACCAACAAGTTCAGGTGCAGACTTGATTGATGACTTTGTCAATTCTTCTGCTGGAAACAATTCACGAGGTATAGTCGTGAGCCAGATTGTTTTTGGCAATTACAAAACTGCCGCCAAGATTGTATCACATGCACTTTCATGGACAGGCAGAGGGTCATACTTGAAGACCGAAATGCTAGAAGCTGTCAAGAATATGGCTATGAACGGGAAGGTATACAACTGGGCAGATTATCTGGCTGGCATTCTCAAATATACATGCCATAAGTACCAGGAGGAGGGAGATAGCATCCGCTACCCATCTGTACTCGTTTGGATTGCTATGACCCACTTTCGACCAAAAGGAAACAAGGATTTTTCCAAAAACCGACTCGTCCTTATGGCAAATTTCCACTCCTTTGCACCTATAGCAAGCCGATATGGACCTACAACAGTCAAACTTTGGCTTGAAGCATGGTTTATTGACCTTAAAGATATAGAAACAAGATGGAGGGTGCCACAGAACGTCCGTCGAAGCCTACCCCCGACAGCACACATCCAACTATCTTTGAATGACACAATAGTATGGTACATGGAAGGATCAGCAGGACCAGTAGAACGGCTCGACTATTACCCTTCAGTAAGCGAAATCTTCACAGAGTTAAGCCACCAATATAACGAAGTATTACCCATCCCGACACAAACAAGGAAAACCAACTTCAAATATGTTCAGCCTCTATCCGACATGGAACAAGAAGAAGCATATGAAAGTCAGTTGTACATGAACACTTTCAGCTATCAGCCCAAGCTGACACCTAGCCCTAACATGTTAGCACTTACCCAAACTCCGCACACAGAATCAGCAGAGGCCGGAGAACAATTGAACAACAACACAAAGTCCGACAACCCAGAACATCTTCTGACAGACAATAATATCCAGAAGGTAGCAGCAGAAATTGTCAAAGTCCGACAGAATCGAGTAATATTGACCAAAGGGAAAAGGGAAAAGACAAGTAACATTTCAAGACCCGACGGTAGCAGATGAGATCGAGCTATATGACACCGTTACCCAAATCCTTGAAGATGCAGCCAAGAACAAACTGCCAGTCGAAGATCAGTTCAGAAAATTCTTAGAAATAGATAAGTATCCATCTTCCCAAATTATTGTTAAAAAACCCAAAATTTCAGTCGTACCTGATATTGACTTAACCATCCAGTCCCCTCCCCATTCCCCAACTACAGTAGAAGAAGAAAGAAGTCTTTTAGAGTTACCTGCTCCTCCTATCACAGAAGACACTGCTTTGAATACATTCATTGCAAACATTCCGGTATTTTATCCCAACTGGGGTGAGATGGTCATCCAACAACTAGTTTTTGCCTCTTCGTCTTCTAACCCGGTTAATTTAGCTCCCTCCGACACCATTCAAACTAGAAGTTTACCTTTACAATCATCCATTCCAGAAATTGTTGGTCACTTGATAACCCATCATATCAGAAATCCTAACCCATCAGACTTAGTATATGCACAACAAATAGGTGTCTATACTCCTCTTCTAGTCAATTCACCTCCACAACAAATGAATCCATCTCAAGCAAATACCGTTCGAAAAGAAAATCCCCAAGTTGTCAATTCCGAGGTCGAGTCTAGTCTAGTTAGTTCGGATCCGCTCGACAGTACCATTTCATCGAGTCGAATTCCGACATCCGTCGACCTACCATCACTCCCCATAAACCAGTTGAGTTCCCCTGTCGATGGATCCAAGTCTAGTCCACTTACACAGTAGCTCAACAAAGAAGCAACCATGACAGAAGCAGATAAAGCCACTTCTACTATAACTAAGAAACCTGTCGCAAATTAAGAAACTGCAGCCAACATGACAAGACCATCAGAGCACACAAATGCTCTAGATATCAATATAAGCAATATAGAAATCTCTAGCACACTAGCAACAAATCCACCATGGGCCGAAGTAGAAGAACATGAAACTCCAGTCATCACAACAGCAGTACCCAGTACACAAAGTCAGGAAGAACAGGTTGTTGTCAGCACACAAACAGTCATCGACAGATACCCAGGAATAGAAGGAAAAGATAAGGACCCAGAACAGCAAATTGTAAACAAAGAAAAAGAAAAGAGTAGCCTTAGGAAGCACAAAGAAAAGAAACGCAAAGAAAGAGAATTGCAACAGCAATTGGAAATGCAGCAAATACAGGAAAATACTCCATTTCTATATTTAGACCAATTGGGAGCTACTACAAGTTATCAGCCACACTTGGCACCCCAAGATGAGCTTGATTTACTTGAAGATGCAGTCTTCAGAGTCCAAAGATGTCACCAACAGGAATCACAGGAACAAATACTACAGCTCCAGGAAGAAAAGATTACATTTCTCACCAAATGTGAATGCTTAGCTCAGCAAGTTGTTCCGCTTCCAGCTAATGCCGACATGACACCACCTCTAGAAAGAGCATACCAGTTACTAGAATCTTTTGTGTCGATGCTACAATCTGAGCTTTCAAGAAACAACAAGATCAAGCTATTGAGGTAGCTTCCCTCATGACAAATTAGTTTACAATCTTTCAGAAGCCTTCAAAGTACTCAAGCAGTACACTAATCAAGCAAAAAAACTTACCACAGTTCTGAACAATTGGTATGTTTATTATGGCGACGTCTACAAAGATCTTCAGAAAATAAGAGCATTGCTAAGCAAGCTTCAGCACCAGCACTTGACTACAGAGGAATCCCTTATCGAACAACTTGATAACCATATCATCATGGAAACAAGAAATTAGATAAGTTAGAGAAACAAGAAGTTCAGTGGATGTCACAAGCCCGAGGAGGCCTCAACAAACTTGGAGAAATTCACCCTCGATTTCATTAGTTACTTGCTGCTGCCGACAATACAATCAACACATTCGGTCCCGACATGATTCACTTGCAGGTTACATCCACCCACGACAAGATGGAAAATATGTCAAAACTCACAACTCTCACCGTCGACATCCAAAATCTGCTTCGCACTTAGGAAGAATTCCAGCACCACCTCTATGTCTCTGCTGAAGTTATCATCGAAGCCTGTCTCTAGATATCTATCTCAGGACGAAGAAATACTTTGAGGTGGGGGAGATGTTGGAGGGGCCTAGGTCGGCCTGTCGACTAGGCCCTCCGCCCGACCACTCTACAGCACATGTCGACAGGTCGCGTCGACTAGTATAGGTCGGGTCAGTTGGATAAACCGACATAGGATTATGTAACTGCATTCACATATATATATATATATCTAGGTTGGTGAGTCGATGTATTAGAGAGACTAGTTCTATGACTGTATTCTGCTCTTGCTGGTTAATATAAAGGCTTGTCTCTCTCTCTATCTCATCTCTCGTATCTATATCATTGTATATGCTTGCTTATATTATGTAGTGTATCGATGATAACCACATGAACCTTGGGACTACAACACTCCTTCATAGGGGGTAATCCTTTTACCATCTCTTTCTGCTGCAAAAACTTGAGACCACCAAAGTGAAGATGTCCATATCTAAAATGCCATAACCAATAATTATCCATGCAAGTGGATTTTTGAGCAAAAGAGGTTACCTTGCTGCTACAATTCATGACTAGTGGATACATCCTGTTCCTAGTCACTTGTCTTTTGATGATCAACTGTCTATTTGGGGGTTTGTCATAAATTTCACAGTCTGATCCATCAAAGACAAGTCTGTATTTCTTTTCAATAAGTTGTCCAATGCTAAGTAGATTATGCTTCAATCCTGGAGCATAATATACATCTATGATTGTCTTTTGGTGGCCTTGTTTGGTCAGAATGTTGACCACTCCTTTGCCAAGAATGGGAACTACCTCATCCGTGCCGACTTTAACCTTTGTCCTCATTGATCCATCTAGGTCTGCAATTAGACCTCTATCACCTGTAATATGGTTACTGCAACCACTATCTAAAAGCCAAAGTCCCTTTGGGCTTTCATGTGCAGCATGACATGTAAGAAATAACATATCTTCTTTATCCTCAGAGGTATTAGTCACATTAGCATGTTATGATTTGCTTGATCAGACTTTTTCTTTCTACATTCATGAGCATAATGCCCAAATTTATTGCAATAATAACGCTTAATATTATATTTATCTGACCTTTTTTTGTCATAGTTCCCGCCTTCATGGTTATGATGGTGATCTTGATCTTCATTTCCATTATTACTTCGGCCACTTCTGCCTCTTCCTCTTGATCCTCCTCTGCCTCTGCCTCTGCCTCTTCCTCTACCTTTTGAGAATGAGACATGTGCTTTGAAAGCATTCTCCAGAGAGGACTCTTCATTCCTGTTGATTCTGGATTCGTATGAAAGTAGAGATTCGGTCAACTCATCTATAGAGAGAGTACTCAGATCCTTTGCTTCTTCAATCGCTGCAAATTTCAGATCAAATTTGTGGGGTAGGGATCTCAGAACCCTTTCAACCACTTGTTGACCTTCGATCTTTTCACCATAGGTATTCAGCTGATTAACAATCCCCATGACTTGGGTCATGAAAGAATCTACTGAGTCTGATTCTTTCATCTTCAGATATTCAAAATCTCTTCTTAAGTTTTGGAGTGTAGCTGTTTCTACCTTACCAACACCCTGATAACTGGCCGCCAAGGTATCCCATGCTGCTTTGGCATGTAATGAAGCTGATATCTTTGGAAATACGGTGTTATCCAAAGCGTTCATTATGAGATGCAGTGCCTTTGCATCCTTCTTCCTGTGTGCTCGCAGGACATCCTTTTCTGCGTTTCAAAGGGCTTGAAAAGCTGCATCATCAAATGGTTCGGAATAGCCATTCACGACATATTCCCACACATCTTCTGACCTAAGATAAACCACCATCCTCGTGGCCCAGACATCATAGTCTTTTTTCCCTGTAAGAGAAGAAATTTGAGATTGATTGTTGCTGCTAGAAGCCATAGACGTTGCGGAGTCTTTCACTGGCCTTTTTAAAACAATCTCCTTCCCTTTTTTTTTAAATACTCATCTTCTCTTCCTTAAAAATAAAAAATACTTTTGTAAAAAACAAATCTCTTCTACTCTTGTAAAACACTGTTGTAAAAAAAACCTTACTTAAAGAATCTCGTAAAAGAAAATAACTTCGTGAAAGTAAAAAAAAATCACTATCATGGAATAATGAGAAGAAAAAAAACTTCTTGCCCTAATTGTCGCGGGTCTTCACGAATTATCGCGCCTTGGCTTATAGAGAGGCCGCGATAATTCCCAATTTTTTTTTACTTGTTCTCCCTAAATTGTAGGGCCTCTATTCAAAGGAGGGACACGATAATTTCTGCAAAAAAAAAATTCTTTGCAAAATTCTTCAAAGCTACACGATCGATCTTCTCCTAAGCTCTGATACCAAACTGAATGTTGGAGGTAGAAATAAACAAAAGATAATGCAGAATGAGCTAAGGCTCTTCAATCTTCATTCATAAACGGAATTGATGTAATACAAACCAAAATATAATGTGTATTTAAACACTTATGGAAACCCTAAAAACTCTAACCTAGCTTTTGCATGCATGCAAAGCATGCTGTTGCATTTATTAACTGAACTTCTAACTAGGAAGTCAAGTAAAAGCTAAAGCTAATTGAAGTAATTACTATTTCTAACACTCAATTCGTACAGTGTCTACACCCAATTTCTACATTGGATTGGTTAGTGGTTGCAAAACCGTTAAGGTTTTGCAAGATTATTAGGCTTTTAATTTGTTTGCCTTACCTTAATCATTAGTTATGTTGCATATCGGAAGTAAAAATAATAACACAGATTCTAACACCTACCACATTATTCTTTTTCTTCTTGTGTTCCATTGAGCATGTGAGTTAAATTTGAATTTCCCCCGCGACTTCATGATATGGGGTGAAACATGTACACCAAATGACGACTAGTGGCATCCCTCAAGTAGGGGGATTTAGCTCTAAAGTGTATACAACTTTACCTAAGGAAGTGTGGATGTATCACTGTAGCAATGAGAGACCTAAGTGGGCGTCGGTGAATTTAAAAGTGTGATGGCCTGCATTGTGACGTTTGTTATTACCTTCAATGCCTGGTACAACCACTATGACAGTTTGTTACAACCCTTCAATGCGTGATATAACAACCATGACAATGCTGCTTAAAAGCTTGTTGGCAGAAAAAACTTTTGACCTTGATGGAACATATTTTACCACACATCGGTTTAAGAAACAAAACGGAAAAACGAAGACAACAAAAATGTGCATTGCATTCAGTTTTTATGGTGGATTAACTCAATTTTTTTTCAACCAGCACCATTATTTTTAAAATCAATAATTTTAATAAAATATTAAATTAATAAAGAAATAAACTTAATCTTTTAACAATTAAAAATTATTTGAAAAAGTCAAATCTACTCCACCAAGATTGACACAACTCCCCACCAATCATGATATGACTGTTACTGACTTCGTTTATGGACAAAACTGAACCACCATTCTCGTGAACAAATGAGGCAGGAAAGGAAAGTGGTTCATTAAAAAACTTATAGTTATTTGATATAATTTTAACAATTACTTTAACAAGACTCGAGAAATTAAAAATAGGACATGACTTTACCTAACCCAAAATCTTATCTGTCAAGTTAAAGAAGGGGAATTTAGAAAGAAGACGAAACCGACTTGTTCGGCCAAGATACTTCAATACGGACCTACGACTTTAGAGTTTTTCTTGTGAATTTCTAACCCGGGCACTCAGGCTTGGTGTTATATACTCAGCGAGGTGCAATACACAACCAAGCCCCGGGTTTCACGATTGGTTCAACCCCGAGCGGCCAGTGTCATCTTAAATCCTGCGCAGATATGGTCTGAGAGAATAATGCTGCCATGGCCGATGCTGCAACATAGATCGTCCATGGCGCAAAGAGATAAGAGGAAAAATATGGTGATGTAAGCAGTAGGTTCTGAGAACCGAAGCATGAAGCTTTTTTTTAAATAATGGATTCGCAGTCAGCTATTTCTAACGCATCAGCTTAGGATTCTATGTATTATGGCGTATGGCTGACCTAACGCTATGTTGCTACCTTCGATCTCAGAATATAATAGAGTATTGTGGTTTGAAATAGAAAGAGTTATGGTTTAATCCGGTTGGGTCATGATATATATTATGGTTTGATCTTATAATATATATATATTGCTCGAATGTTTTAGTTTTACAATTGCGCTACGACATCAGTTATTTCTAATCCATGAGCTCAAGAGTGTATGTATTATGCCCTGTGGCTGACCTAAGCCAATGTTGGCAGACGTATTTAGGCTGATATCATAAAAAAAAATTTAAATCCTTTTGCTTCACAGGAAGGATATATAGAGAGTGCATAATTTGTTATTTCTATGCAACGATATTCGCTATGCTTTGCTTTTTTTATACATTATATGTTCCATAATAATTATTAAAATGAACAAAATCTGATCATTTTCTTCCTGCTTCTTGAACTCTTACGAAACCAACGAACAAAATCTATTTGTCTTCTTTGTTTTTATAAAAAAGAAATTGCCTCAATTAGAAGTTTTTAATTACCTCTTGAATTGTTTAAAGCTCATTAATTTCATAGAAGAAAAAAAATCCTTTTTAAAAGCACTCAAATTTTAATTTCATAAAATTCCAAAACGTTATATCTTCTCGTAATTCCACAAATGTGTTTCCACACTCATCCGTGGTTATTAAGGCCATTAAGAGCCTAAAACAGTTATATCCGCTTATAGATGCAGCTTGCTAAATCCACTATAATTCTCATGCTTTGATTCCTCTTCCGTGTTCTTGTAAACGCTAATGGGAATATCGTACATAGCAAATCTGCATTGTCCCGCAACCCTTAAACCGATTGCAGATTCCATTGGCGACTTGGGCCCAACCCGCTGCCCGAACTGTTTGGCGAGAGCTGCAGAGCCTTTAAGACGTCTCTGCCCACTGTCAGAGACACACTACTCCTTATGCCATAAGGTATGGCCATCCATGGATCGAGGATTTGGCTTTTTTCCGGCGTGTGCTCCCTCACCAATTTCCGGCCATCAATCTACAGCAATACTTTCAACTGTACCTACTGGTACTAGTACAGCAGCACCATTAAATGGATGGGATGGTAATTCAATTCTGTTCAAATTCAAATTCGAATGTTTGAAATATACATTTACCTCCAAACCAGTTTTAAAAAACAACCTGTAGTGTGGTTCCCATTTGCGTTTTTTTGGGTGCGGACGCTGGATTAGTTGTGCGTGGCTCTCTTGGCTGCCAAACGCCCCTGATACGTTGGTGGCTATTAATGTGTTCGTCGTGTAATGGTGGTTTGCTTTTAACTTTATCGGTGGAATTTGATGTGTACATATGTAGGAGAGCTGCAGTGCCGTAGAGGGTGCTGCTAATATATTGCTGAGAATGTAATGTATGAATGTGGAGTCAGGGCGGTAGGTCTATAATTCAACTCCACGGCATCTTCCATGAAATGCGGCAGGAGATCACTATACCAGTCAGTGCGATGGCCGCCATTCTGCTGTGCCAGGAAACGCCTTTGGTGAATATGCAGACATCTTGGCTTCTTCTCAGGGTGGAAACTGGAAGGTAATTTAAAACTGATCACTACATTTATACAACATCTGCTATGAACAATTTCTCAGTTACTGCTAATACTTTAAACTTAATCCGCCCCCTAAAATTCTCCTGTTTCAGGTAAGAAAAGAGAGTATACTTTTAACGCGGTTTCAGTCATTATTGCCTATTCATACACCCATAGTTACAGTCCTCCACATAAAGAGTGAAACGCCCACAGAACTAGAAACCAAATGGAAAAGAGTATCAACACGGAAATGACAGAAGAGATATGGAAGGGATTATCAGACGATTTGCTAATTCAAACATTGGCAAGAACACCCATGAAAAGCGTTATGAGGTTTCGGGCAGTTTGCAGCAGTTGGAATAAAATGATTCAATCTACAGAATTTAAACAATTAGTGTTCACCTTAGTTGTTTCTTCCACTCCCGCTTTTATTATTGTTCAAGAGGATTACCCATTCTTCCTCAATGACCAATTTCAGCAACCCTCCCCTGAAAACCTGTGGATCAGCACAGAAGGTAGCTACAAATTTCACATGTTGTCTCTGGATTTTCTACCAAGCTCTGTTCATGTTGTGCCCGGTTGCAAGAGCTTACTTTGTTGTTGTACTGGAGAAGATGAAATTTATATATGCAATCCTATCACTAAAACATGGTTGGAGCTTCCTGAGCCTAGTGAACACACAAATTGGGATTTCACATGAGTGTAGCCTTCGATACATGCACTGCATGTTGTACTCTCATCATAGGAAGGATGCTTCCAGCAACAGATGTTACGATGGTTGATATCTACAATATAAATATTCGGTTGATACAAAGGATAGCAATCTCAAGGAACTCTACAGTAGATATCCTTGTTGAGATGTACGATTCAAAGACTAATAAATGGACTCAATGGGAGACGACTGCCGACAGTTCAGTTTAGCCTCAAGGGGAGCTGGGGAGGGGACATATTCAAATGGAAAATTTTATTGGTTCAATGACGTACGTGTTGGGGAGATTTTCAGCGTTGCTATTTTCGATGTGGAGCAGAGACAGTGGAACACAATCAACCGGCCACCGGACTTGAGAGCTAACTTGTTGCCCCATGGACTTTTTACT
This sequence comes from Larix kaempferi, assembly GCA_027924585.1. Classification (NCBI taxonomy): domain Eukaryota; kingdom Viridiplantae; phylum Streptophyta; class Pinopsida; order Pinales; family Pinaceae; genus Larix; species Larix kaempferi. The sequence goes on from BSBM01001073.1 coordinate 1,777,888, forward strand.
ACACATGATAGAGCACGCAGTGAGGGGCATATAGTTTTGGCATGCTCGAACCCAACCTTCATTTTTGTACTATTTTTATAAAATATGTTGATATTCATAAATTTTTATGAGCATTTTACAGTAAAACATTTGTTGTACAATTCTTAAAATTCTAAGGCACTAAAGAATTTGTTATCTTCCTGTTGAAAATAAAAGACACATTTTCACTTATAGAAGATCCTCTATACACATATATTAAAGCATAATTTCAAAATGTTTACTAAATTATATTTCAAAATGTTAATAGATATTATCATCATATTTCAAAATTTACTACATTTAATAATAAATAAATTCCTATTTATTTATTAAATATTTCAATGTATAAATATAGATGATTTTTTCAATCCAAAATAATATTCTAAAATACTATATTTAATTATAATATTTAAATAATTAAAAAATATCATTTAAACAAATTTTGTCTTTTTATTTTGAAATTTTTTAATAAACCTTTTAAAATAATAATATAAATTATAATTTCATAAATTTAAGATATAACCTTTTATTACACTTATTGCGAAGTATAACTTTAGAAATGATGAATGTAATGAAGTCCTTGAATGTAACATTTTAATTGACATTTGTAGTAATCGATTAGCTCAAGACTAGAAAGGTTGCTTGGCGAGAGACCAGAAAGGGAGATTTGGAGGAGCCCTTTTTGGTATGTTTAGGTGGCTTAGGGATGAATCTTGAGGTTAAGAAAATTGGTGGCAGAGAGAGGAAGCCTTCTATACAAAAAACGCAATTGGGAGGTTGCAGCAGGATGGGGTGCATAGAGCAGTTATGATCTCAATAGTAGGTTCAAAATTATCCCTGTCTTGAATTGCAGAGGGCTAGCTAGCTCCTCCAAGAAGCTATTTGTTCGACGAATGGTGGATTCTATAAAACCAAATGTTTTATTTTTGCAGGAAATTATGCGTGAATGAGAAAATATAGTCATAGACTTATGGAAGTTGTTAGTAGGTTGGGAGTTCTATTTTGTTGATTCAAAAGGACGTTATGGAGGGTTGATAGCTGGGTGGCATTGCCAAAAGTTGAAGTATTTAAATGCTTGGTCCTCGGAATCGAGATTGGGTATGGTCTTGTTCTCTCAAGAATTTAGTTGGGAATTTCCTTTTTTGAATATCTATGGGCCTTAGCAAGATCGCATTGGGTTCTGGGAAAACTTGTTTTTAAAATAATTTATGAAAAATAAGAATCTTATTTTAGGGGAGATTTGAACTTTTCCTTGGGAAGTTCAGAGGTATGGGAGCAGTCGATGTAGAAGGATTTTCTTTTCGATTTCTTCTTAAGGAAATTGGAAGAGGGTGGCATCCTTGATGTTGATCCAATTAAACTAAATCCAACGTGGAGCAATAGGAGAGTGAGGCGGGCTAGAATAACAAAACGCTTAGATCACTTTTTAGTAAGTGAAGGTTTGATGGATTTACTGGTGAAATTCAAACAATAGGTGAGTATGGGTGATGAATCAGATCATTTGTTGTTTTAGAAATGGAGGGATCAAGTACTAAACCTTCAGTTCATTTCAAATTCAATTCCTTATGGTTGAAAGATGAATCCTTTTTTAATATCCTAAAGAAATATTGGGTCCCTTTCGATGGTTCTCGAAGGGAGTCAACCTCAATACAATTTGGGAAAAATATTAAACAAATTAATGTTGTCTTTATTCAGTGGTCTATTGAAACGAGATCCCATAAGTATAAATCCTTAATTGAATTCAAATCCATATTTTAATGAGAGGAATGAAGGAGAGGGACTTGGGTTTATTTGAGAGGAGTATAAGAAAGAAGTAGTGGATTTGGAAATTCAGAAGCGGAAGATTCTAGAGTTCAAGGAAGATGATATGAGGTTAAATAATAGGGCTTTGTGGTTGGAAAAGGGAGATGAAAACACTAAATATTCCCAACAATTTGTAAATCACAGGAGGAATCGTAACTTGATCTGAAAAATAGAAAATGAAAATGAAAATAGTTTTGAAGATATTTCAAATGTTGGTATTAGTTACTTTGATAAAAATTTCAAGGAAGAGGGAAGGATTAGTATTGCAAAGTTGTAAGAATTTTCCAATTCTTCCCCAAATCTGTTAATGAAGTAGATAATCTCTCGCTTATGGAGGAAGTAAAGAGTAAAATGTTGGAGGAGGCACTACATAAACTTAAAAAGGGAAAAAACCCCGGGCCAAATGGTATGCCAATGGAAGTCTTTATCAAGTTATTCAATGTCCTAGAGCAAGATCTGCTACGTGTGGTGGAGGACTCTAGAAGAAGTGGTAATATTCTTGCAACTTTTAACCCAATATTTTAGCTTTAATTCCAAAATATCATAATCTAGGGACTCTTACAGATTTTAGACCTTGATCTTTATGTAACTCCAGCTATAAGATTGTTGCTAAAATAATAGACAACGGAATTAAACGATTTTTGTCAGAAGCTATCTAAAGATAAACATATGGGATTTTATCGAGAAGACAGATAAATGAAGCATTAGGGGTTGCTCAGGAGGACCTTCACTCTATAAGATCTAATAAATTGAAAGGAACATTAATTAAAATCGAGTAAGTTGGGTATACTTAAGGATGGTTATGTCGCAGGTGGGGTTCTGTGTCCCTTTCATCCAATCGGTAATGGGGTCTTTTTCCTCAATTTCCTTTTCTATTTTGATAAATGGTGCAGCGTCAGCTTTCCTCGAGCCATCCCCTGGAATTAGACAGGGGTGTCCATTAGCTTCACTACTCTTTATTTTAGTAGCGGAGGGCTTGAGTAGAGCAATATTATTAGAAAAAGACACAGGTGGTTTTAAAGGCGTGAGACAGAGGGGAAAATTTGAGCTTACTCATATTCTTTTTGTCAATGATATTCTTATGTTTTGTGAGGGTTCGATGAGGGATATATGGAGAAACTCTCTTCTATCATTGCTTTGTTCTGTAAATCTATGTGCATGTTGGTAAATGTTGGGAAATCCATTATCATCAGAGAAGGTATTAAAGAGATCGATATGAGCAAGTATAAATCTCTTTTCAATTATATATTCAAGTTTTGAAGAGGGTCTAAAATACGTCAGATCTAAAATTAAACCAATAGCCTCTAGAATAAAAGTCTGGAAATTATTGGTGGAAAAATGTGAGAAATGTATATCTAATCAAGGTCTTTGTTGGATCTACAAAGGAAGAACATTAGTATTGATCAATTTGGTTCTGGAGGCAACGTTGGTGTTTTGGTCGCGTTTGGCATGGATTCCTAGAGGGTTCCTAGACAAAATCAGGAAAATCACCTTTCAATTATTCTGGTTCGGAATAGCAAACCATAAAGGGTTGTCCTGGATTAAATGGAAAAAAATCGAACTCCCTAAAAGTCTAGGAGGATGGAAAGCAAAAAATATTTATGCTTTTTCTTAGGCATTGGTGGGGAAGAGTGTTTGGAGGTTGATTAATGGAACTAGTCAATGGAATGAAGTAGTCTATCAGAAGTATATAACTTCGGAATCCATCCTGGAATGGATTCGTAATCCACAAAAATCTTTCCATAATATTTCGACATTATAGAAAGTGGTTATCCTATCATTCAATTTGTTTGGAAAATGGCCTTGGTTGGAAAGTGGGGGATGTATAGAGCATCGGAGTTGGGGAAGACCCCTAGATAGGTATTAATACCCTTCATAATCTTATGATACACACGATAAACCATATTAGACCGAGAGGTATAGCCATGCTCATCCACATAGTTGATCATCCCGCTAGTACATATTTGGGGCAAGGATGGTTGAATGTTGATCTATTGGGATTTAGAGCATATGAAGATACGTTCGTTTAGTTGTGTGATCCTCAAGATAACTTAGCTTGGTTTTGTGATCCTCATGGATCATATACTTTGAAAGTTGGTTATGAAACTTTGCACTTGCCAACCAATGAAGGTAATATTTGATGGTGGTGGTGAGTGGTTTGGAAGTTCCGTTGTCCTTAAAATTCAAAATTTGTATGTGGTTTCTATTGTGTAACAAGGCCTTGACCTAGGATGTCTTGCAAAGGAGGGGAAGTTCGAGTCCTGGTCCTTATTGTTTGTGCAAAAATAATGAGTCGTCGAACTTTCATTTAATCGTGGAGTGTTCTTATAATTTACAGGTATGGAAAGTAATGGAGTCACTCCTTCAAGTAAACCGATATATACACTAGTGTATATATCGGTATATACACTGGTGTATATACTGGAATATACACTGGTGTATAAACCGATATGCCTATATCCCGGAATATACACCAGTGTATACACTGGTATATACACCAGTCTATATATCGGAATACACACCTGTCTATATACTCTCAAAATATACCGGAATATACATATAGACTGGTGTATATACCGGAATATACACCAGTGTATATAGTGGTATATACACTGGTGTATATTCTCATATAGACATCGGTATATACACTAGTGTATATACTGGAATATACACCAATGTATATACCGGTATATACACCAGTGTATATACCGGAATATACACCTATTCTGGTATATAGACGAGTGTATATACCGGAATATACACCAGTGTATATTCCGATATATAGACTAGTGTATATACCAGAATATACACCAGTGTATATACCAAAATATACACCAGTGTATATTCTGATGGTGATGAAGATGATGGTGACGACGATGATGATGATGATGATGAAGATGGTGATGACGACGACAATGATGATGATGATGATGATGACAACGAGAACGATGTCGATGATGATGATGACGATGATGATGATGAGGATGATGAGGATGAGGATGATGATGATGATGAGTATATTCCAGTAGGGTGATGGTGTTGATGGCGCGGCATTGATGATGAGGATCAAGACGAAGATGTTGTTGTCGATGATGACAATGATGATGATGTACACGGTTTATACACTCATGTATATATCGGTATATAGACTGGTGTATATACCAGTGTATAGACTCGTGTATATACTGATATATAGACTCGTGTATATACCAATATAAGTAGGACAAGTATGTCATACTAGTGTATATACCGGTATATACACCGGTGTATATACCGGCATATACACTAGTGTATAAACTGATATGCCTATATACCTACAGCAGTCTATATACCGAAATATACACCAATGTATATACACCACTCTATATACTCCCGAAATATACTGGAATATACACTAGTGTATATACCGGTATATACACTAGTGAATATTCCGGTATATACACCAGTGTATATACCGGTATATACACTGGTGTATATTCCCGTATATAGGGATACCGTTATATACACTGGTGTATATTCTGGTATATACACTGGTGTATATTCTGGTATATAGACTGGTGTATATACCGGTATATACACCAGTCTATATACCGGAATATACACAAGTGTATATACCAGTATATACCGAAATATACACCAGTGTATATTCCAGTATATAGATTGGTGTATATACCGAAATATACACCAGTGTATATTCTGATGAAGATGATGATGACAATAGTACAGCAAAACCCAAATTCTATTAATGAATGAACTAGAAAAACATTGTAAATTGTAAATCAATACAAACTAGCTCTATATGGTAATCTGAAAAGAGATGTGTCGGCTATGCTCATCCGCAAGAACTGAGTTATAATGAGGTCAGAAAGGTCTTTTTAACATAAAGCATAAATGAGAAAACCCTAAGCATAAAAAACTCTAAACCCAGAAGATGAAATGAAAAAAGGTTTGTAGGCCCCGATCTAGTTAGTTGATACATCAACTTCCTCGGGGTGCAACTTTTGCATACAATCTCTATTTGGGGCGCTCGATATGCCATCGGAAAGGTATGGCCGAGGACTTTGTGTTTTCGGAAAGGTATGATCAATGGATATCACTCAATGGCTTATGATCTGAAATTGAAATTAATAATGACTTATTTTTTTGGTTTTACAGTTCACATTCACATTTTTTCCATTGAGGAGAAAATAAGGCTAATGCTAAAAAATGCCTAGATAAGCTAAAAAATGCATGAGGTGAAAACACATGAATGGACAAGTTCCAACATTAAATCAAAAGAGGGAATGACTATGTTATGTGGAGGGATGTTTTCTAGCTTACAAGTTTAGGGTTTACCTCCTTAAATGAGCTAGGGTGGTGTTACCAGGAACCATGTACCTATCCATAGATCACTTAGAGATGAGGAATTCTTTTCTTTCTCAGGCTAGATAAGGGTGTTAGATGCATCATTTGACGATGGGGTCATTCCGAGAACCTTTGATTATGTGCTTGTGAGTATTATGAAGAAAATTGTGTTCCTGTAGCCAGATACACTTCCATTAGATCAATACTTGCTCTGGCTGCAGTGATGAAATGGAAGATACACTAGATGGATGTCAAGACTGCTTTCTTGAATGGTGTAGTCGAGGAGGAAGTGTATGTGGAGTAGCCACTTGGTTTTGAGACACATGACAGGAAGTCATATGTGTGTAGATTGAAGAAAGCCTTGTATGGCTTGAAGCAAGCTCCTAGGACTTGGTATGGTAGAATGGACAGTTTCCTATCTAGTTTGGGCTTTACCAAGAGTAAAGCGGATTCCAATCTTTACTACAAGGTTAAGGAAGGAAATCCTGTGATACTACTCCTGTACGTGGATGACCTGTTTTTTATAGGTAATGATAGTTTGCTGTTGATACAAAGAGGAAGCTTGCTGCCGAGTTCGAGATGAAGGACTTGGGGATGATGCACTATTTTCTAGGCATGGAGGTGTGGCAGAGTGCAAATGGGATCTTCCTTGGACAAGGGAAGTATGCAGTAGAGATCCTGAAGAGGTTCGGGATGATGGACTGCAAGGCCATGGCCACACCTATGGCATCGAACATGAAGCTTCTGTGTGATGCTTCATTTGATCTGGTTGATGTCACTGTGTATCGTCACTTGATTGGGTCCTTGATGTACCTGACGAACATGAGACCAGATATCTACTTTGCAGTGAACACATTGAGCCAATTCCTGACAGATCCTAGAGGTGTTCACCTGGTTGCTGTAAAGCATATTCTGAGGTACCTGAAGGGTACGGTTGACTATGGGCTCAAGTATGATGCGAATCAAAAGTTTAACCTACATGGTTATGTTGATTCGGACTGGGCAGGCAGTGCCGCAGATAGGAAGAGCACTTCTGGGTGTTGCTTCAGTATGGGATCAGGTGTGATCTCTTGGTTTAGCAGGAAGCAGTCCTACGTAGCACTTAGTACTGCCGAGGTAGAGTATGTTGCAGCTTGTTCAGCTAGTTGTGAGGCAGTATGGTTGAGGAAGCTACTATCTGAGTTATTTGATCTACCGTTGGAGGCTACTAGTATCTTTTGTGATAACCAAAGTTGTGTGAAGCTATCTGAGAACCCGGTGTTCTGCGACAGGTCGAAACACATTGAGATCAAATATCACTATATCAGGGATATGGTGCAGAGAGGAGTAGTGAAGCTCCTGTATGTTGTGAAAGATGAGCAGATTGCAGATGTGTTGACAAAACCACTAGCCAGAGTGAAGTTTGAGTGCTTCAGAGAGAGGGTTGGTGTTCTTCAAATTGATGACACTTCTAGGAAGAAGTGATGGACACATTTGTTGAAGCCATTCCAAGTATGGGGAGAGGAGGATCCTTCCATGGCTATGGATGTAAGCGATGGATGATGAGCATCAGGACGATGCTCCAGTTACTGCTCTATATATGCATTATGTTGGATGCTGGATATGATCAGTTGGATCATGTTTATGTATATGCATCATGTTGGATGCTGGATATGATCAATTGGATCATGTATATGTATATGCATCATGTTGGATGTTGGATATGATCAGCTGGATCATGTATATGTATATGCATCATGTTGGATGCTGGATATGATCAGTTGGATCATGTATATGTATGTGCATCAGTTGGATGCTTGTTATGATCAGGTGGATCATGTATTTATATGTATCAGGTAGATACATTGTATGATCAGGTAGATCATGTATGATGATATGTATCAGGTATGCATCAAGTGGATGCGTGATATGATCAGGATGATCATGGTTGATGAGCTTCAGGATGTCGCTCCAGATGATATGTATCAGGATGATGCTATGATGATCAAGATGATCATGTGATGATGTACATCAGGATGATGTATGGTGAGTATCAGGTTGATGCTCTGTGGCCGTGGACAGGTTATGCAGATAAGCATATAATAGCACCCTAGGAGGTTTGCAGATTCTCTTGCTAGGTTTTGCTGCTGGCATATAATAGCTCCCTGGGAGATCTAGCAAATGCTCTTTCGAGGTTTTACTTTGGGAGGACATATAATAGTGCCCTAGGAGGTTTGCAGATACCCTTTCAAGGTTTTTCCTTTGGCATATAATTGCACCCTAGGATATCTGGTAAACGCTCTTTCGAGGTTTTGTCCTATGGCATATAATAGCATCCCGGGAGATTCGATAGGTTGGGATGTGTTCCTGTAATAAGTCCTAGGATGCTCTTTCAAGGTTTTACCATGACCACATGTAATATCGCCCTGGGAGATCCGATAGGTTGGGATGTGTTCCCGTAATAAGTCCTAGGATGCTCTTTCGAGGTTTTGTGGTGACCACATATAATAACGCCCTGGGATATCCAATAGGTTGAGCTATGTGCTCGTAATTAGTCTTGGGATTCTCTTTCGAGGTTTTGTGGTAGGGTCACATGTAATAGCTCCCTGGGAGATCCGATAGGTTGGGATGTGTGCCCGTAATAAGTCCTGGGATGCTCTTGCAAGGTTTTGTGACGCACGTAATAAGTCCTGAGGATCCCACAGTATGGCCAGTGATGATGAAGACTTGCAGGTGGTGGGCCTACATCCAGTATGAAAAAGTAATGGATTTGTAGAACTTCCTATGACGAGTATATTTAGAGATTGATTGAGATAGCAGCAGCAGCGATGATGACGATGTTTCGTTGATAATGATCCAGAGAAGAAGACTTGTGCTAGCATATCTGTGTCGAGAAATACCTTCCTAGTTACGAGGGAGTGTTGATGTATATGTAACTTTGGAATGTATTTCACCTATGTATTTCATTTATGTATATTGTACTCCTATAGAGATGTGTTATTCCTCTATAAGGAAGTGTCATCATTTGTATTGACAAGTGTCACAAGTGTCGTAACTTGCCGATTGGTTATTATACCACCATGTGTGGGGTCGACCCTGATTAAGTTAACCTTGGGTTATTATGCTAAGCTACACAAGTCGGCCCCATAATTTTATTGGGCAGTCAGGACAAGTATAAATAGAGATCAGGAGATCTCTATTTTGATCATCTCATTATCTCACTCTACATCACTCGGAAAGTGGCGCACATGTGAGGAGGAGGATCAACTGCTAGGAGGAGACTATCTCTGTGTACTTGGGTTGTACTTTGGTTGTATTATTGCTCTATCTATCTCTAAGGAAGTTTTGGGGTTTTTCACCTTAGGGTTTTCTCCATGGAAACTCTATGTGTCTATTGTCTCTTATGTTTGCATCTTGTGATGATTGATATGCTTGCTATGATTGATATGCATTGATATACTGTACATGTTATTCTCTCAGTAAAGATCCTAGAGTATGCTGAATTAATGCTCAAAAATTAACAATGGGTACTTGTATTGATTATAAAAAAGGTAGATAATACAAAACAGTGGATGATCAGAATGCTCCCATGAGAGAGAGACACCCATCATTCTTAGAACTTCTTGTTCTGACTGATAGCTATCATTGTATATTCCATTCCTACGATAACAGTAGCATCTTACGAACTGCCCTAGAAGTAATCTGCACAAATATAACATTGACAAGCTTCTGCCTTATACAAAAATGGTGTTTTTAAACTGTCCAGGTTACCAAAATTAGGCCTCGATTATGTGAGTGATCCAATTTACACTGAAGAAGGGAAGTGAGTGATCAAAATTCAAATTTAAATTTCCCTCCCATCCCCAGGTTACATAAAGATGAAAGCTATTTCCGAGGCTCGGTCAACATTATTTTTATTCACAGATTCTTCCTATGGAATTTTCTCCACATTGAATTCGACAAACCTCCAATATGTTAGGTCTCTAGTGTACTCAAAATACCCATTCTTTGAGTTTGCCAAGCCATTGCCAATTTTCTTTAAATATTTTTTCGGAGTACCTCCAATTTTCTCAAAATACAAACACTCCGCTCGTATGCACTGCAGGTACGAGTACCACGCAGATACCAGAGAAGGTGACCCCAGGGTTAATGATATTTGTTTCTGCAACTGACTCATAAAACCTATAAAACATAAGCTCCGTCACGCTTGAAAATGCAAATAGTAATATCATTTTCATAATTCAGACAAGAACAACACCAAAAGACTTACATGGAGCAGAAGCCCATGAATGAAATGAACTAACTTTCGGACATCTCGACATTCTGAACCAACTGACTGGAACGACTTCCATTCTGCTGTTTAGTTGATGTAGATTTGCACACCGCAAACATCAATCAATTTAATAAAGACAATGCTTGCAACTATCATGAATTAGTATGGAGTTGTGGGCTAAGTTCATACAACACCTTTGCTTGCAATGTCGCCTCACTCACACAGCCGATCCAGTAACAAATCAGAAAATCCCCGACTACGAAGCTACAAACTGTGGAACCAAATCAAATCAATGAAGTGTGATTTCTTACGAAATCTGCATGACGAGAGAGTTTGAGATGTAATGATGTAGGACCCATATGAATATTTCTGGTTTTAATGAAATGATTCTCTCAATCTACAGTGTCCTCAATAAAAATATTCAATAGAAATGACACCAACGACTGTGAGAATGCAGAAATCATAGTTTGCTATTTATCTTACCCAAACTACAAATAAAAATGAAATAACTGTCTGATTGCTGTAATTTTCGTGATTCTTTGTCCATCCTTGTATCTTATTATTTTCATGAAATTTCATGGTAACATAAAATGAAATTAGAAAAGGACCACCTGAAACAGGCACCGGGCGATTGAGGTCAAATATAGTATATTGAACAGAATTGTTTTTACAAATTTATAGAATTTCCAATTGATCCGAATTTTATGAGCAGAACGAAATGAATACAGATTGCTATTAGATGATTAACACAAAATAACATAGATACAGTAAAACTGGTTCATCATTCAATAAGGGAATAAGCTAAAACTGTAAAATGCAATGGAAAACAAGCTTGCTGGAATGGTGGCAGCTTATCTCTGAGAAGAGATGTGACGGTTGTGCTCATTTCGCAAGAAGGTTACAATGAGGCTCTCAAGGCCTTTTTACAATAACCAAGAATGTAAAAAACCCTAGACATCCAAAAGCCTAACCCTAGGAGATGAAGCACCCAAATGTCATGTGGGCCCCGTTTGGGTAAGTTAGTACATCAACTTCCTGCGGTCGTATCTCTCGGATACGATCTCCGTTTGGGGCATACAATAGCTCGTTAGAAAGATTTATTCCATGACTACAAAAAGAGTCTGCAAATCTAGAGTTTGGAACGTGAAGAAGGTAGGTGCGCAATACTCATATTTTTCCGACCATTCGATGCCGAAAAAACGTTGTTTAGGGCCTCAAAACGGCTCCGGAAGTTTAGGCCCCGAAAAACTGCTAAAAATAGTAATTTACCAAAATTGCCAAAAGACTGTTTTGAGCCAGTTGGAAAGGTGGGTGGCCACCGATATCAACTTGGATCACCAACCGGCGTGAAAATACAAGTTCTGATTGTAGAAGTTAATCTAATCCTAGAAATCCTATCCTACATATATATTGTCCATGTTTCCAAAATAGTAAAGTTTCATGGTTTAAATAAAAACATTGTATAACCATATTCAGAGAAGTTAAATAATTAAAGAGAATGTTTGTTATCAGAATTGAGAAGTCCATTATTGAGAACTGCCTCTGTGACAAGCTCATCAAACGTGGAAATTATATATGGTGGAGATCATTGAACTAGTTGTTCTCTTGCAGTTAGGGTGTAATTGAGAGGGAAACATTCAAAACTCAAATTCAAAATCAAAATGGAGTCGGAACGCATTGAAAATTCAAATTCAAATTACCCTCCCATTCCTGCCTCTTGTCTCTAGTTATGCAAGGCTGAAACCCATTTCGGAGGACCTGTCTACATCAAATTGAAACATTAAAGGCATTGGATAACCAGAGAGTAGTTGCCGAAAAGTAGTCCCCGCTGGTCGATGAGTAACTGTGTGGGTATGCAATGGATCATTATGGCTGATGGCCATACCTTATGGCATAAAAAGTCATGCATCTCTGATAGTGGACAGACTCGTATTAATTACGAGTCTAACAGTTGAATAAGACTTGCCTAACCATTGTGGGCTTAGAATTAAGTGTATTAGATGGGATCTTTTCCGTCACCAGAATCACCAATGCATAGCTCCTGCAGATGGATGCCATATTCATGATATGGATGAATGCGAGGTGCTTCTCATCCCATATTCATGAGATGCCATATTCATGCCACCAGAATTCTCTAAACCCCAGTGCAATAGACGATCCCAAGCACAGAGCCACCAGAATTAGAAAAAAAAAATTGTTTTTTTTAATCGACACCCCCAATTCCGTAAGGGAAATTTTTAGATCATCTCGCGAAAAATTTAACTCCAACCTAAAAAATAAAAATAGACAAGATAAATGAACATGAAAATGGAAAATTCAATTAATGGCTACAATTTTTTTTTCATTTTTGAAAGAGAAAGCGAAGATAAAAACCTAATTCAACTAAATTCTTTAAATCGAAAACCGTGAAGAAAATTTAGATCATCCAACACACAATTTCGATTCGTAGGCTTAATTTTCTAATTAACATAAAAAATTAAAAACGAAATTAACTATCAAGAAACTTCTGCGGAAGCTTCTGTGTATGCGCATATATGGAAGCTTCCCTAAGCGTTCCGCATATGGAAGCTTATGTATATTCGCTGCGCATATATGGAAGTTGCGCATATACGGAAGCTTCCATATATGCGCAGCTTCCATATATGCGCAGCTTCCGTATATGCGCAGCGCATATACGAAATCTTTCATATGCGGAACGCTTAGGGAAGCTTCCATATATGCGCGTACATGGAAGCTTCCGTAAGCATTCTGTATTATGAAAATGATTAGACATAAAAATTTTAATTTTCTTTGGTCTTGAGCTTCAAAAAATGAGAAGATCCACAGGGTTAGGTGGGACTGATTATCCCTTCCTAAAGCTATGGCGGGATGGGATATTAAAAGCTTACATTGGATTAGCATGGCATTATGCTTGAAAAGCTTATGGAGAGGATTATATGCCACAAGTCTATGGATTGACATACTTAAATCAAAATATCTTAACAAGAAATCACTGGTTCAATTGTTCAAAAATCCAATTAATCCTTTCAGTGGGTATCCAATTTCTAGAATGACTTTGTTTGGGCTCTCCCTTGGATCACTAGGTGGTTAACTTGGAGAGTAGGTGATGTTAATAAAGTTCTTGTTTGGGTGGACCCGTTCATTGGTGGTGAGGATAATTTTTTTTCTTTCTGCATACCTTAGAGATTATCTGGTAGAATTTGGTTTTTGCACTCTTAATCAAATTAGAAGGCCTAACTAGTTGATGCCTTCTAGTTCATATTGGTTTCTAGCTGAGGATTTGAGCCTTGGTAGAGACTGGGCCAAGGAATGGACTTCTTATATTGAATCTCTCACTAGAGAAGGTATTGGATTGAAAGATGAATAAGACATACTAGTTTTGGCTTGGAATAATGCATCTAGACGAGTAAATGCTAAAATTGCATATGATGCTATTTCTCAAATGAATTCTGAAGGTGAGACCAAATGGTGGTATAAGAGTATTTGGAAATGGTGCATTCCAATGAGAATTAAATGTTTCTATTGGATTTGCTTGGAAAATTGTATACTGACATGGGATAATATGATTAAAAAGGGCTGGTCATGTCACTAGTTACTGTTTTTTGTGCAAAAATTATGCTGAATCATTTTCACATCTTTTTGTACATTGTACTTTTAGAAGAATTATTTGGTTTGAAATCATTCATACTTTACATATTTCATAGGTTTGGGGCATTGCCTCAATTAAAGGCAGTTTCAAAGATTGAATGATCATTGTTAAATCCCACAAGTCCTTCTTTTCCTTTGTTTGCTGGGGTATATGGAACGCAAGGAATAAGGCTATCTTTGATACCAAACCACCAATTGTGGAGTCTTGTTACATGAAACATTTGGGGCTGTATAGAGTGTACCAGACTGAGGAGAAGAAAAAGAAATGTAGGTAGATATCTGATCCTCCTAGAGTTGTTAATTTTGTTGTTGGATTTTTTGATGGGGCTTCTCAACAAGGAAAGTGGGTCAGGGTTCAAACTCTGGAGCTGAACTCCTTGCTCTATGGGGATTATTACAATTTGCCTCTCTTATTGGTATTAAATCCATACATATCTACGATGATTCCAAGTTCATTGTAAATTGGGCTAATGGTATATCCAACTTGCAGGTGCCATCCTTTATACAGTGGACACAATGCATAAGATTGTTCATTTTTTTTTAGATATTGCCATCAAACATGTTTATAGGGAGCATAACACCATTGTAGATGAACTTTCTAAGGTTTCTTTGGAGGACTTTGTGGGCAAATAGGGTCTTCAAACATTAGAGTGCCCTTGTCTATTCAAATGAAGACTCTATTAATTTCTTCAATTAACTGTTGGATGCTATATGGTTCTCTCCTATATGTTGTTTTCGGCCCTTGTATATGGTTGTTTCTGTTAGTAGTATCATAGGCCATTTTGGTTTAAGCTCGTTAATTTTGTGAGTAACATTGTATTTGTCTATTTGACTATAACCTTTGATATGGACTACTATTGACCGATGGTCTTCTATGACATTTTTGTAGCTTATATGATGTATTAGACGATGTAAAGTTTTGTTTCTCTTTGATTTTAATGAATATCAAGAAACTGTTTTTTAATACATGAAGCGTGAAAGGAAATGTCTTTATGAATTTCAAAGTTGTATAATATATCATTGATACATGAACTTAGTAGTTGGTAAGTGGTATTGGTTCCTTTTAAAAGAATTTTACCTTAAAATTTCTATGGATATAGATTGTTACACCTATCGATTCCAATGACGGGCATACATTAATATACCTACAGTTGTTGATCTCCATGTTGAACTTCATTCAAAGTAAAGAATGTTACATTAATTGTAAAACATGTACATGAAGCTTTCTCAAATAGTTGATCTTGAGATACAAAAGTATGTTGAAGAAATGTTCTTTCAATTGAATGTTTTCTTCAATGATTTCATTCGCAAGGGTTTTTATTGGTGTATCATACTAGTAGGTAGTTATTGAAATAATATTTTAGGGAGATCGTGTTTGGTAAAGTAGGAACTTGATTATGCATTTGTGTCATTGAAACCTAATTTCCATGAAAATAATTTATATTGTTACAATTAATCATAGGTAGAAAAAATGACATATTTTCCACAACATAGTTTCATATTTCATTATGAGTGACTCGTAATGGGATCTAATTAGAGTATCTTCAATGCATCCCATAAAAAGAAAATGAATATCTAGTTGAGGTTCCACATGATTGTTATTGTTACTAGATGTTTAGACTCTAAAATCTTCCTAAAGTTATTCATGTAAAGTTCATCATGTTCTAAAGTGAAAAATGTTTGTACTTCCTCTTGGTTAGGTTAGGCTTTAATTGAACACCGTCATTTTCTTGTATTTATCCCATGCCTAAATAAATAAATAAATAAGCATGCTTTTGTTTAAACTATTATGCATATATTTCACTTGTTTTAACAATTATATTCCCAAATTAAGCAATACACATATTTTAACATACTATATTCCAACTTTTAATGATGGCTTGATCAAGTTTTACATATATGTAGTAAAATCTTAAAAAAAATAGTACACTCTAACATTATTCTTAATATAAAAATAATAATTAATATTACAGTATACATTTTGTTTTGTTTAATTTATAATATAGAAAAAGTTTTACATATATGTAGTAAAATCTTTTAAAAAATATTACACTCTTTGATAATTAATATTAGAATACACATTTTGTTTTGTTTAACTTATAATATAGAAAAGTGAAACTAACAATAACTCTTCCAATTAAAAACCTTTAGTATCATTAAGCTGAAGTGAAAACCTTTTTAACTTCTTCTCTAAACTACTTTAAAGTTATTAAGAAAAAACTTTATAAAAAACTCTGTCACACTCGCCTCACTCTCTATGTATTTAGAGGTGGAAGTTAGAATTATTACTGAAAACTTTATACATAAACTGTGTCTTTTAGAATTTTTACTAAAAACTGTATACATAAACTATGTCACTCATATGTATCTAGAGTTAGACATGTCCATAGTGTAACCGGTAAATATTACCTTGTAAAACCCGAGAGAAAGTCGAACAGAATTTTGTTTTTTGTCTTTTAGTTTGCACCTTCAAACATAACATGGAAGCAAATAATATGTGTAGAGGTGGAAGCCTTTTACTTCCTCTATAAACTATTTTTTAGATTTATTACTGAAAACTTTATATACATAAACTCTCTCACACTCAGATATGTATGTAGAGTGAGACATGTCTATAGTGTAACGGGTAAACATTACCTTATAAAACGCCAGGGAAAGTCGAATTGAATTTTATTTTTTGTTTTCTTAGTTTGCATCTTCAAACATAACATGGAAGCAAATAATATATATAGAAAATGGAAATTTGGTTACCACTATATAAGAAAAATTTGAAACAATGAATAATGAGTTTCAGCTGGAGCATTACACCAAGGGTATTGTAGAAAGAGCTTTCTATCTCTTTTACATTCCTATCGCTTCATCTTTTGAAGGAATTAGCGCTCCATTGGAACATTAAGCTCCCCAAACGCTTGATTTTTATTATCTTCGCCACTAGCTTCAACTTTCTCTCCCTGAACACAAATACCACACAAATTGAAAATACTGTTGTAAGCTTAAGATTTAATAACGCTGCAATCGCCGTTGAAAATGGATCCCAAAGTTTCATTTTCACCTTTTGTGCAGAAGATTTGCATGCTGCTTTCTTTCCTACCAGCAGACTTGTTCTTTATTTCTTTTCCAATTTTCTGCAAACAATAAACCAAAAACTGTAAGAAAATACGGAAATTTTCAACCATGCTACTGCAAAATCAAAATTATTCACACGAGGTTTTCTTTAAACGATCAACGAGTTTTTTTTAGGGAAACTGGAGATTACCGGTATTTCCAGCTGAAAGCTACTCTGGGAGAATCGTGAGACCCTTGAGGGCACGGAACCTTACTAGTATAGCACAGAAACGAAGGGCCTTCCATGAGGATCACGTCGCCTTTCGGCCATTTTATGCTGCAAACATCCGAGCTGCTTCGGTCGATTGACCAGAACGACAACGAAATAACTTCTATTTTGGCTTCATTCAAAATTCAAATTAAAATTGTAGCGGGGAATGCATTGAAAACTCAAATTCAAATTTCCCTCCCATACCCATTTCTAAGCAAGGCTGCAACCTATTCTCGAGGACCTGACGACCAGTCTACATCAAATTACAACATTAAAGCCGGAGAGTAGTTGTCGGAAAGGGCCGTCGGAAAGTAGCCCCCGTTGAGTAACCATGTAGATATGCAATGGATGGCCATACCTTTATGGCATAAGGAGTCGTGCGTCGTGCGTCTCTGACAGTGGACAAAGACGTCTTAAAGGCTCTGCAGCTCCTCCGTTAGCTCTCTCCGTTTAGGCTCTAGATGCAAGTACTATCTGCTTTTCTCAGCTGGAAAACCTGTCACCTGTCAATCGTCCTCCACGCCGTCCTTCTCCATAGCAGCGGGTGGCTAGAGATAATCACTGTGCAGGAGTAGTAAGAATGTAATGAACCTGCTTCTAGATTCCATGCTTAAAGATGGATCTGTCCAGTGTTTACTATGCCTATTAAAAAAAATATGTTAAAATTTACAAAAAAAAAAGAAGATGGTTGAGGCATAGACAACAAGTGATTATAACTAAGCATGGACAATCAGTTGAAAAAAAAACTAAGCATAGACAACAAGTAATAGATAACTTGTTCAACACTTAACTTGTTACCTATCACTATTCAACCACCACAAGTTACGTAGTTGTACTAATTTAAAAACATCGAAAACTTGAAAGAGGAAAACAAAGTAACAACCCAATCAAAGCTGATCAGCTAAAGTCCCAGGTCCCTCTCCAACATATATATATATATACTCATCACCTCCCCGGAAAGAGTGCACATCTTATCAATTGAGCTAACCCTTATATTACAGTAATTATTTGTTTTTTATTATATATATATATATATATATATATTACAGTAGGGGAAGAAGTTTATTTATAAATTTTTTTTTTATTGCTTAAAGAAACATTATGTGAGGAAATTGGCATAGGATCCTAACTCAAGTGGGCCACCGCATGTGACTTAATTGCAATGTACTGGTCAAGCTTTGTGGCGGTCCACCAGTCCGCCTCATGGTGGTTGGCTCGTTCGCCTCCTCATCCTTAGAGCTCCATCTGACCAGAGATGGAGAACAAACTCGAACCCGAGATGGAGAACAGACAGGAGGAAAATATAGTTAGTTCAGCAGCTTGGACTGCAGCCACGGATAGTCGTTGTTTGGTTCCAGAATAGGCGAGCTCGTTGGAAGACAAAGTAGCGCGGGCATGTTTACGATGCTCTCAAGCAAGAATCTTGCTTTGGCACTGTTCTAGGTCGTAGGATAAAAGACAACCAAAATGTTCGGCTTTTCCTGTAATTTTGTGATGGCTGGAAATTGTTATTTTCATATTTTTGTAATTTTGTAATTTAAATAATTGGGATTGTTTATTTTACACTAATTGCTTAATTTTAAAACTATTTAGATTGTCCAAATTGCTATCTGAGGACTCCAAATTGCGATTTTGGCAATAATTGCTCTACCGAATTTCGACTAGTAGGAACGTTTTAGTTAGCTCTTATACAGTTCCTTGTTCTAGCAGGGAAACTAGAAAAGCTCAAAGCCTATGTTAATTCTTTTTTCAAAATGGATTTCATTCATTTTATAATTTGTTGGGTATTGTTAGTTTCCGATAAAGAATTTTATATTAAATGGAATATTTACAGTATGAGGAAAACTTGCTTTAGCTAGATTGAAACAGGATGTGATTAAACAAGATAAAGGATTGATTGCTTAGAGAGGAGTGAGGTGCTCACACTTCAGTGGGGAAGATGTTGTCACTCACTTAAAGTAACAATAAATTACCAAAAATAAAAAATAATTAAAAAACACATGTTCATTTATAAAATAAAAAGTTATGAAAATTAATTTAAAAATATCCATATAAAATTCAGAAATAAAAGAATATAACTTAAACCTAATGTATCAATAAAATAAACAAAATAAATAAGTAATGCATGACAAAGCTATTAAAAACTCTTTTATCTTAACCTTAGTTGGAGAATAAAACCACTTAACAATTCATGATCCAAAAAATTATTCACCATGAAAGACAAATCCAATATCACATGATCTACCTATAAACAATTAAAGATTGTAGAGCAAGAGCAAATAGTTTCTTCCCCATAAAAATTCTAGCTAGACACAAATGAGGAGAGCTTATTTTTGAGTATACGATTAAAAAGAATGACACTTGAAGAAATTGGATCCGAAAACTAATGTATGACAAAGTCGTTGCTGAGCTGAGCCATTCACTTGGATCCGGAAACCAATGTATGACAAAGTCGTTGCTGAGCTGAGCCATTCACTGACCAAAGTAGCAGAGAAGCCTATACAGGCTGAGTCATGCATGCTGGACCAAGCGTCAAAGAACATGAAATATTTCTCTTCAATATCTGATACATGGAGTGAAAATGGCGATGCAAGATGAAGTGAAGCAGCTTATACCGACTAATCTAGTTTGGTCTAATTGCCTGAAACGTCCTGGAGCAAATCTACGAACTCCATGTACAGTGAGCAAACTCAAGTACGATAACGGAGTAGAGTTATACGACGGTTATATCGACGATTCGACATGCTTAGGTTCAACGATTCACATATAAACTCTATGTGGTGTTGAAGCTTTGTAAATACTACTGTAATTAATGTCTATGTACTTAGAGATCGCGGTTAGAATCATTTTCTACATGTTCTAATTCACTTACTATATCAATATAATTTGACCTCTGGCCAGAGAACGAAACCAGAATCGATGTGTCCGGAGAAAACAAAAACTAAAGGTCACAGGGAAAAGTAAAGGCATGTGAAACCGGGGAGGGAAGATTGGTGCTTTTTGAAGGTGGGGAGCATCTCACAGTGGATGATGTGCTGGTAAGACCATTTAGGAATAGTTTGCAAAGTTTAAGAGATTAAACACATATATTCCAAAGGTCACCTGCTTTGTCCCATCTTGATTTCGGTGAAGGCTCTTCATTTGGTGTAGAGACTTCTTCAAGTTCAGCACTCTTTAGGTTTTGCTATGTATTGAATGTTACAATTTTCCTCACTCAAATTCCAATAAAGACAAATTTTGTATCCTGAATTTTAGAGCCGTGATGTGCAGCAAAGGTGAAGGCCATCACACTTTTAAATTCACCGACGCCCACTTAGGTCTCTCATTGCTACAGTGATACATCCACACTTCCTTAGGTAAAGTTGTATACACTGGTAAAGCTAAATCCCCCTCCTTGAGGGATGTCATTGGTCGTCATTTGGTCTACATGTTTCACCCCATATCATGAAGGCGCGTGGGAAATTCAAATTTAACTGACATAGTCAATGGAACAGAAGAAGAAAAAGAAGAATGTGGTAGGTGTTAGAATCTGTGTTATTACTTTTAATTTGGTTATGTAACATAACTAATGATTAAGGTAAGGCAAACAAATTAAAAGCCTAAAGACCTTGCAAAACCCTAACGGTCTTGCAACCACTAACCAATCCAATGCAAGAACCACATAGAAATTGGGGTAGACATTTTACGAATTGAGAGCGTCGAGGATAATGGCGACGAGACTGGAGAATTCTTGACTTTTTCCCAACTATGTTAATGGTTTTATTTTGGATGAAAGTAAAGAAGATGTAATTGTAACTAACTAGAAAATGAAAAATAACCAATCAAATTAGGTGTTATAATAGTTATCATTGTTTGTTTTTTTTTTTTTTGGTAATTGAGGGGAACCTCTCCAAACCGCCCAGTGAGCGCCGTCACTAAACCACCTGGATATCAAACCCCATGGGCCAGGGCCAGCCTAAATCTTGAACAGGTTGCCAGCAGGGGTACGGCCACCATCGAGGTTGTGCAGGCTTTTTCTGGGGTGCAGCAGCACCTTCCCCGCAGGAATCGAAGCCGGACTTCCTGCGAGGCAGCCGTCAGGCCCCACCGCAGGAATTTAATTTAATTAATTAAATTGATTCAATTAAAAACTAGAAAATAGAGTTGAATTAATTGAATTAAAAATTAAAAATAAAGTTTAATTAATTAAATTAAAAATCAAAATCAAAATCAAAATTTTATAAATTTTTTTAATAAAATAATGAATTAAAAAATAAAATAAAATTAATGGTATTAAAAAATAAAATGATCATAAAAACTAATTGTAATTAAGTTGTAATTAATTGTATCAACTATTTGTAAATAGTATTTGGTAAAATTGATATCTACTAAATTGTACCCCACCCTCTACAGTGAGGATAATCTAATATATTTATTTTTTTCTTTCAATTGAATTTTTTTGTGTATATGTATATATATTTTTCCTTCAATTGAATCCATTTTCTCTTTTTTTTATTCTTGATAGTTGGCTAAGTAAGTACTTGCCATCTAACTTGACTGACCAGTGCTCGGTGAGCTTGGTCACGAAGTTGTTGTAACCGTCAATTGAACCCACTAGTAACCGATCAAACCACTTGCGGGCATCGCCCTCATTTCGAAGGATGGCTAGGGTACCATCTAAAAGACAAGGAGCCCACTACTTTAAAAGTAGCCCAGGACAATGCGATAAAGGTTGTAGCAAATGCAACGTCCATGGGAAAACATAACTTTTTCGACCACCATGCTCCCTCATCCTCACGCATTGATTCCCGTGTCCGCAAGGGAAAAGAACTTGCGAAAGAAAACACTGAGTTTGAAACAACAGAAAATATGCAAGAAATGATAAAGACCTTGACTCTCCTAACAAGAGACCTTGCAAAGAATAGAGACTCTGACAGATACAAAGCTCCATATGGCCCCAAGCCATATTGGAACCCCCTATCGCCCCCGATGCCCCTGACACGAGAGCCATTCACTGGTGTGAAAAGTGTGACGGTGAGCATCCTGAGTCTGAATGTCATTACATTGAACCTGAGGAAAACATGGAAAACATTAACTTCATTAGTGACATACCTTTTGACTTGGATTTCAATCGGATCCTCATTGAGGATGAGGAGGACGAAGAAGAGACTTTAGAAGAGGTGCGCCCTTACTATTTGCATGTTCACCCTGTGAGCGACGATCTCTAGAGAACTAGAATCTATAGAAGACATAGGGATGAACCAAGACCTACTGCCTTCATGGAGAGGCACGAGGTCCCTCAACCCGACCTTGACGCTAGCCTCCATTCATCTGATCAGGTCTTCGGATGCAATATAGAGTTGGAAAAGGAATTGGCTAGAATCATGCAGAGTGTTCCCATTATTGAGCTCGCGAAGCTCCCTTCAGTTCGGGACCAGATCATTGAGTTCCTCGATAGCATTCCCATTGAGAGGGAGTTACTCACTACCTCCACAGATGTCCCTAGGAGCACTGAGATAGCCCACGAGGATGAGAGGGATATGGAGGACCTCTCGGTTACTATTCACACTGCCATTTACAAGAGGAAGAATGGGGGGCAGCAACCCTTCTATCTTACCCTTCGTATCCAAGACATGCTGTTGCATAACTGCATGCTTGACTCAGGGGCCTCTATGAATGTCATGCTGCTACATATCATGAAGGTTTTAGGTCTAGAAGTGACACACCCCTATGGAAGTGTATGTGGAATAGACTCCAGACAAGTGCTGGCTCATGGCTTGATCAAGAATCTGAAAGCCGATCTTTTCTTGTGTTTGGACATATCCACGCTCATGGATGTAGTGGTTATCGATCTTCCCCCTGTTTACGGCATGCTCTTGTCCAGGAAGTGGGCAGCCAGGTTAGGAGGACATTTGCAGATGGATATATCTTACACCTCCATTCCTGACCCTAATGGGGTTTTAGTGAGGATTTACCGGGAACCCTTTTATGAGGGACATATTGAGGGCATGGAGGAAGCCATGCAGAGGAATTATGGAGAGTGAGAACTGAGCCCTGAGGGGATGTTCATGGATTTCGGTGATGACAGAGAGGACATTGATGACCACGCCAGAGTCGGGCACCAGTTTGAGCAGTGGCTCTCTAGCCTTGGGATGCACTCGTCCGAGGATGATTCCGAGGAAGAATGCATCCGCCAATTCATCCATGCAGACCTCATGAGTGAGCTAACCCTGCCTCCAGAGGGGCATGAGCCTACTGAGATACAAGAGGAGGCCTCTAGGGGTCACCTTCATCTTTCAGGACCCCGGGATCGGTTGACCTAGTTATCCTTAGATGACCATTCCACCATGATAGATGAGGAGGCAGTGCACTCCCCGCCGGTTGAGTCTGGGGCAATCACACCTGCGCCACCCACGCATAGAGAGGGAGACCACCAGACGACGGACCTTAGCGATGATATCTCCCACCCTCTTGAGGATTGGGAAGTAAGAGGGATTCTCCCCCCTGAATAGAGAAGCTTCAGAATGATCCCTGAGATGTTGGCTGTTATGAATGACAACCTCGCAAGGCAAGCTAGAGGCCTACCCCCATGCTACTGGTGGGAAGAGCCATCTTCCCAGGATCCCCCTAAGTTGGAGAGCGATTCGTCAGACCAGACCCTCTTTCAAGAGTTCTCCCTTCCTATGGACATAACAAGCGAGTTTGAGCCCATACCGATAGATAATCCACCTCCCTCCCCTCGTCCACCTACTTTCCCGAGTTTCCTCCTTCCACCTGAGATTTATATCCCGTCGGGAAAAGGATGTAGCACTCATGTTGCCTCTTCTCCCTCCACCCACCCATCCACCAGGAGCCTGTCTGACCAGCCTCCGGATTTTTGGACCATTGGCAAGACTGAGATATGCGTTGCTCATTCTAGATCCTTTGGTCCCCGTGCCATCTCTTCTCCCGTACGGGAGGTGGCCCGGGAAGTTTTGATTGGTGAGGTTGTGATCCCGCTAGATGGAGGTTCCCATAGGTTTGTCTTGCATATCAGCCGTAGGGACCACCATCCTGACAATAGGGGGAATGTCGATGTGTCGGTGTTCTGGGACATAGGGGTGGACTCCCCTTCGGTAAATAGAAGAAGTTTCTCTACGGGTGATAAGGTAGTCATACCAACTCATGTTTTTCATCATATGATGGGAAACCATAGCAGTCTTCTAGTTGGTCCATTCAGAGTGTAGATCTGTGAGACAGACGTGTACTTCTTGTCCACCGAGGACAGACACTATTTCTCTATCCCGCAGAATGGTCACCAGCTTCAGGGATACGTTCCTGGGTCCCCCCGGTGAGATGTTCCGTGACCTCTAGCCTTTCCCTCTCCTTTTTGAGGCTAATAAGCTCTCAAGAACAACAACCAGTAGTCTTTTACCTTTTTCATTGTCCCACCTTGACTTGACGACCTGTTGACCTTTTTGTTTTGGTTTTTGTTTTTCTTACCTTTGGCATGCTTTTCTTTTCTTATTGGCTTGTGTAGCCTAGCTTTTCTTTCCTTTTCTTTTCACCTTTTTACACCCTATGTGTCGGCGAAATAAAACTTAAAATGTTGTAGAGTACATTTCATTTTTGACATATTTTCATTTCAGCATTTGTCATCTTGTTTATGTTTCTACAGTCTGCAGAGATTGGTATATCGTCTGCATTTTACAGGGATAGGTACATGTATGATGATGATGTAGATAGCATGTATATGCATGCACGTTGATGATGAAGAGAGGAGTGCTACGGACCAGAGATTCTACGGTTCTCAATCACTATCTCCCTTAGAGCACTTGTCCCAGCTGGAGGCATATGTTATCACATCCATGTTAGCTAGAGCTACCATGCTGCAGATTGTGTGTTCAGGGACCATACTACATATTTTTTGCCATATCAGAGATTAGATAGCCTGAGAGGGGGCATATTTTGTAGTGATATTTCCCAGAGTAGAGATATCAGAGGGCTCAATTTGTACTTTGTTGGTCCAGAGCTACTATAGAGCAGTGATTGCAGGGTCCCCCTTCCTTACCGAGCTTTGCATGACCCCATTAAGAGAGTTACTTAGCCATATTGTGATGAGAGCAATACAAAGTATTGTTGGTTTAACACTTATTGCCCAGATTCAGCAGAGATCCAGTTCCAGATTCAGCTTCAGCAGCAGGTACATGGAATGGCAGATATAACACATTTATGGATATTGCTCATGATGTTTGCTTTCAGACTTGTTTATTTAAGATAGTACATGGACTAGATGTATGCTGTATAATGTGGTGATCTCATGTTTTATTATGATGTTGATGGCCCTTAGTGAGGTCATTCCACCTCTTTGAGTAGGCTCCTGTTTATGCACGTTGGTTTCTGTCCCCCACTATTGGTATAGATTTGGTCATTTTGTCCTCCTAAGCAACTAAGCTTGGATCCACCTGTCACTTCCTTCCACCCATCCGACCCATCCATTTTGGTTCCTTTCCCGACTTGGAATTTGATGTGGCCTTGAGGATCCCCTTCCCCATTGACCTCTGAGTATGCCATGATTCCCTGTTTATTGTGCCTCAGCTCTTTAGTGTGTGAGATGCATTCTCAAACCTGGGATTTTCTCCTATCGATTGCCCTCGATGTTGCAATGCAGTATAGGATTGTGTAGACTCACTGGGTGTTCCCATTGGTCATTGAAGCATACACACTTGCCCCCATTACTTTGCAGTATAAGCGCCATTGTTATATATTTTGAGATATGTATGTAGCCCAAAAAGGGCCATGAAATGAAATGAAATCTAAACGAAGCCAAAAGGCTATGTGAATGTAAATGAAGCCAAAAAGGCTAAGTATGACCTTGAAATGTAAAGTCCAAGAATGTGTTTTTGAACACACGTGGACACAGGCCAGCCATATGTATCAAAGCATTGTAGTGGTTATTTCCTCACCTAATCCTGCGGGGCAAGGAGGTGAGATGGAGTAAGGGACAGCTATGCGAATTGTCCCCAAGAGTCTCAAGTTACGATTTGTCGGACACCTAGTCATGGCGGCTCTGGAAAAGATCCTCACGGAGTCTTTTGAAGGCACGGATGTGAGCTACAAGGTGTGTGTTAGATGACTAGTGGTGGTTTCCCTACACTATACCCATTTGTGAGGCACCACCCTTCCCTTGTGTTATCATGGTATGCTTATGTTAGTGGGTCCCTCCTTCCCCATTTATCCAAACGGTCTCATGGTCTTGGTATTTGTCTTTCTCCCATCTTTTCACCTCGTTTATCCACCTCACCCAAAGTTAGCTAAGTGGCCAAGTCTATAAGTTGTGCATAGCAGTTTTGAGTCTTTGTTGTAGGTGGTGGGCCAACCTCACTTGGGGCCTGCTTTTATTGAGATATTTTTATTATGATCACCATGTCGTCATTATATTGTTTTAGTAATGTACTAACATAAATAAGGAAGCCTTGGTGCTTCATGTTGCATACAGGTTTCAACCATTGCCATTTTGACCAGATTTGATTTGGTCAAACTAGGTTGACCAAGCCAAAAATGGGCCCAAAAAAAGTTACGATCAAGATTTCGATTTTGGTCATTTATCATGTTTTGGGGTCCCATATGTGCCTCCAAGTGTCATATTCATAAAATGTTGAAGCATTGAAGAGATTTTTAATTATTATTGGTCACTAGGGACATATTTTAATTAAAAATCTTTGATTTTGGGAAAACTGTGCTCAATTGATGGATCGTGGTTGTTCTAGTGACCATGTCTACTATATTTGGGGTTTACGATCGCATTGCAGCAGACGGTTCGTCAATCCAAGCAATATAAGTGGGTCAAAAGTGCAAAATACATTTTCAGAAATAAAACCAGTAATTAATTAAATATGGAAAATCAAATTTGGCTAAGTTAACTATTCAAAATGGTAAGTGCAATGGTTGGTAAAGGTAAGGGGGTCCCCTAATGTCATTTTTGCTATGTTGGACACTTAATTTTGGTGTGGGGCCCTCACTTATGCCCAGCTCTACACATGGGGCGAATTTGCCCATAGAGGGGCATTTTTCACTATGTAAAACATCACATTTTGTAATTTTTAGGATGTGAGACTTTGGTTGTATTGTTTAGGGGGCTAAAACAGCCCATAGACACCCCCTAGACCACTATTTGCACATTGTATGGGCTCCACGAATGGTCCCTTCTCTCCCTTGGGCGCATGAGGGTAAATTCGCCCCACCTCACTAGAGTTGATCTCCACCATTCGATTTGACATGGAGAGAGATGATCTCAGCCATCGATTTTGGAGGGAATTAGGGCTAGATTGAGAGCTTTCTCTACTTAAGAGAGCAACTCTCTCATTTGTACTTCTTCTTGGCATTTTGGATACTTGAGACTGAGTTATAGAGACACATTTCTCTCGATTTTGCTTGAGTGATGATGTTCATTGTGTGATGTAGCAATTGTAAGTTAGCATCCATTGCTTTGTTGAGTTGATTAGTGATTCTTCCATCCATATAGAGCTGGTTCGCTAGCCACTTGGAGAGAAGCGCATTTCTTGGGGGTGAAACTCCACACTTGCTCCAATATCTGGAGAATTAACAAGGGAAGTGTTATTTACATTTGTATTTCATTTTCCTTCATCATTTGTTAATTATTTGCTGTGTTAACTCGCGATTTGCTACAGATTCTAATTTTATCTCTCTGTGGCAGGTTGCTAGGGCGCACTTGGTCCCATCTCGCTCCAAACGCTCAAGGAAAATTGCTGGTTGGTTAGCATTTGATCTTTCAGGGTTAGTCTTCATGCAACACACAATATTTCATTGTCATTTTAGGTAAGTTTCTAATGCTTGTTTCTTTGATCTCATTTTCATTGTGAATGTCAAGCTGGAAATTACTAAAATAAACCTTAAACTTAAAAATCTAAAAATTTCACCGCTAAAAACTTATTTTGATTTCAAACCCGCTTCTAATATAATTTTCAAAGTCCAAATCCAAAATTATACATCATTCCGACTCCATTTTCCCTTCTCCATAGGCACTAGTCATTTTTTGATTTCGCCCTCCTTGGGTAGCCTGCTCAAACACGCAGCTAGGGTCTTTTTTGGGGTTTTGGGTGTGCTTGATTTGTGTTTCAATTGTCATTTATTTATCAGAAATCAAGTTATCATTTACTAGAAGTGTTAAAAAAATGTTATTTTGTTGCTGCAGTCCATCAGGTCACTTAATCAATCCTTTTCCTAGGCAAAATTTGCATCACTCTATCACTTCTAGTTTGTTTTGTGTCCTTAGCTGATTTTCAGCCACATAATTGTTGATCTAATTCATCTATCTTATCACACTAAAGAGATGGTCACATTTCATACCATGCTCATTTTATCATTGGTGTCCAGTCTTTAGCTGAAATCGAGCTTAGGGCCCATTCGACACTCATCTCTTGTGTGCACCTGTTTATCTTCTGGGATTTGGGTGTCTGTTTTGTTCCTCAACCCTCACTGGTTGAGCGGGGTCTCCCCCCTGACTTGGCTACTTTCCTTGTCAGAAGTTACAAATTCCTTGTCCGGTGTGACGACCGTTCTTTGAACGGTGGACTTGGTGTTTGCAGGTGTCACCTACCTGGATGGAGAGCTCTACCATCCCGTCCAATAAGAATTAGCCAAGAATTGGTATCTTTATTCCAACCTTGCTTAAGTTGTGGTTTTTTTAAGAGTATGAAGGAAATTTAGGAAGTCTCTTGTCTTCCGTGTTGTTTATCTTGTTCTTATGCATTAGGTACCTAGAAATGGGCATGTTCTCAATCAGGGAGAGGCTTGCTTCTATGAGATGGATAGGATAGGGTGTATTACCTATGGTTTTGAGATTATATGTTATAAAGAGATTTTGGATTTTCTATATCCTTCTCCAATGTTTCTCTAAAGATGTTGTAGCCCCAAAATTAATGTTAGGTTCCCATTTGGGCAGATATGGAATTATGCACACAAGACAAAAGAATATAGGCATTAAGCATACTTTTCCACTAACAAATGTACATATTAATACATTATGGATGACCCTTGGTTTCGACTTCCAAGGTTTATCTTGGATTCCTGTGTGACTTTTAGTCTTCCTTGCACGTGAATAGTGCATAATAATCCTAACACCAAGGATTATGTTCCCAATAGTTCCCCCCTTAATTTGAAGGGTGTATATGAGTCCAATAAAAGAGAACTGAAGAGCTGGAAGTGGACAACTACCACTTGCTAAACATTTCTCCTACTAAATACAATCCAAATTGCCAAGCAAGTTAAAAGAAGCAAAGTTCTCCTACTAAATACAAGTGTTCTTCTTTGATTGATTCGTCTGCAGCTGTAAGTATTAGAGTGTTCAACAACTCTAATGTTTCTTCAGTTTGAGACATTGTGGGGATTATGTGAGGCCTCCTTGTGCAGGAAGGAACAAGTACAAATGACTCAATCAAATTGAGGGCTTCTTACAACTCTGCCATTTACAAATAAGATTCAGAATATTCAAATTTAAAAGGTGAGGGGTGTCGCTCTCAGCCGAGAATGCACTCAAATACAACATCCAATTCAACTATTTCTTCAATTTTCGTACTGTACAAAAAATACATTAGAATTTACAAACAAGCAATAGTTTGCAAGTTACACCTATGACTGTTGAATTGATGAATCTGCTATACCTGATTCCTTCAGTTGTGATAAGTTGCTTCTGTGGTTTCTTCTTTTGGAGCAGTTGTAGAAACAAGCTACAAATTTGCTTGAATTCAACCCAGTCTCAAATTTGCAATTTTTCTTCACAATGCAAGTCTTCAATTGAATAGAATGCAAAATGCAATATGCAACACTAGAATTCTTTGACCAGCAATACTTCCAACCAAAAAATTATGCAATGGTTTGTAATGGCCTCTTCTTTGTTTCTGGTTTGAATGTTTGCTATCAATGATTGTTGGAACATTGGAGCTCCTCCAATAAATTGGATTTTGTTTCTACAATACTTCCTGCCAATAAATTGATATTACTTCCAAATGATAGTTCCATCAAAATTTTCTATCATCTAGGGCACATTCAATGATTCAAGACTGGATGAGCAACTAGAAAAGGCAAGATTAAAAAATGATTTAAGTGCACATTATCCAAATCCTCTATAATTTTCAAACCTTGAAACTCTCAAATGCATGTATATGGGATGTATGAATAAACATTATTTTCCTGGATAATTGTAGATAACTTCAACTAAAATTTTGCATTCTATTTCTTCAATTACATCAATCCCTTAGTATTAACTAATAGGTTAATAATATGCATTCTGAAAAAATACATACGAGATATTAAAATATCAATCCAACTCTAGCACGCACGCTCAGAGTAATAACTCAAATCAAATTTCAGTTGTTATATGGCTTACCTGATGCAAGGGCATCCGAGCCTAGGAGAAACAGTCGGGCATGACCGACAGAAGATGCCCAGACGACGGTCAATGACCTCTAGGATGAAGGGTGATAGTCGACAGAAGGTAGCTGAGTTATGGGGTTTCCTATCATGGAGGTCGATAGCCGATACTCAGAGAAAGTGATGGAATGGTCGAAGGTGATATTTACTAGAAGAAGAGAGCAGTTGGGAATTGACAATGACCAACGGAGACAGTTGGAAGACTGAGGGAGAACAGTTGATGGGAATTGGTTGAGTTGGAGGCTAGGGAGAGTGACAACATGAGTCACTTACAGAGATGAATTCCTTTTGGTTGAAGAGAGGGACAGTTGGTCCAAATGGTCAATGAATTACCAAGAGCAGACTTCGGTTGAAGGGCCAAGTTGTGATAGAGCCGAGGATAGTCGAAAGACTAGACGAGTCAGTAATGACGTTGACGTAAAGAATGCCACCTACATCTGAGTATTTGAAGGATGAATACTAAGAAGACCGAAAGGGATCAGAGGGATCGATGGTTGAGTTGCTGAGCTGGTTCGATGCAATAAGAAGGCTGAACAGTCGAAGAGAACCCCGTCGACTAGAGGGAGGATCATTAGTCGAGGTCCGGAGACTGCTTCTGCAAGGGACAAGTAGCGGAACTTGGAAATAAGTCATCGAAGATAACTGACATATGAAAGAGAATTCGACCATGGGGATTACCAACGACCACTGGTGAGAAGAAAGATCGGTTGTCGAATCCAAGTAGTCAAGTAGAAACTGTCAAGGTTCAGTTGATAGAAGGAGAAGGTCGAAAGTTGACAAGTCATATGTCGACAGATGACAGGTTTGCAGCAAAGGAGGTCGGGTGTCGACGAGTTGTCGAACAGCAACACCGATGGTTGCAGCGAAATACAAGTGTGGAGGACGAGGCAGACTAGCAGCCGTAGAGCGAAGTGAAACCAACAAGTGAGGTCAAAAGGTGACGAAGTGCAGTATGGTCGAGACGTGGGGCTGACAGCTCTCACATAGTTGGAATTGCAGAAGTCAAAGTGAAGTAATTAGAAGCCGTTGGAGGTTGTTGAGGAAGTTATGAGCAGTTATGAAGGTGGTTGGGATCGTGAAAGATGTCACCATGGGCAGAGGTTGTGTAGCACGGCTAGAGGGTGCTGACAACTGTAGGTCTGCAGGATCAAGAGGATTCGGTGGATAGAGAGGTAGAGTGTCTCAGGGAATAGAGTGACATCAGGAGGAGAAGCAACAGAGTAGAAGAGCAATGTGGAGGCACAAAACAGGGATCTGATCCATAGCTCATCATTCAATAGAGAACCAAGAGAGGGATAGGATCACACACAGCCGAAACACACTTAGAGATAGATTTTCTTTATGTATATTGTAAATGCTAAGGCTGACAAGTTTTAGTTCCTTTGTATTTTCATTGTAACCAATTCAGATTTAAGATAGGAAGCCTACTTTTGGAATTCAATTCACGACCAGTTTGTGAGCAATGTGTGTTGTTATGTGTTATTGTTAAGCAAGAGGGTCCAATCGACCTGCCCTGCGTCAAGTGGTATCAGATCCCGGAAGTAGAATCCGGTTGATTTGGTTAGAATCCAGTGTTGAGCAGTTGAATCCGGAGATCCAAAAGAGCCTGCGAGTGTGTCGACCACTCCAACTGCGGTTGGGTAGAGTTGTGCGCGAGTCGTGAAAGTCTAGTTGTGATTGGGCGAAGGAGAACAAATCTAGCTGCGGTTGGGTAGAGCTGAAGACCAGCGAAGTGGGTGAAGGGATAACTTCCAGAGGAGGTGGAGTAGAGTTTCCCAGAACTAGGTTGCAGAGCAGAGGCAATCTGAGGAAGGGTGAGAAAAGCCGTATCTCCATAGCTGTGGTTGTGGGTAGAGTTACAGACGAAAGGATCAAGGACCCGATCGAGTGGAAGAACACCATCCATGGAATGCTTGGTGGAATTCCTACTAAAGAAAAGTGAAGTCCAAGTAAAACCTGGGAGGTTGAACACCAAGGAGAAGTTATTTTCAAGATCGGAGAAAATAGTGGTTCCAATAGACAAGATGGGTAGAACTGTTGGAGAAGGGCCGAAGAGAGACGGACTCAGTCGAGGGGTCCAGAAGAAATCCGCACGGTGTACGAGTGTAGAAATCTCAAGGTTAGGGGGGCGGACGACCTTGACAAGGATGTGTGATGTGCTAAGAGAAATAGTACTCAAAGTGGAAGCGTGGGAGGCTGCAGAAGGCTTGGAAGAAACTTCCAACCCAGACGAGTTGCTAGAGACCCTAATGGTAGGGAAGAGAGTATTCTCGATCGAAGAGATAAACAAGGCTCGACAACAGGTCGAGCAAATAATGCAAGTGTTATCTAGGGAACTACCCAAAGAATGCAGATAGGAGTCTGCATGTGAAGAGGAGTTCAGTCGGGACCCGACAGGAGAAAATGGGACCACAGAATGTTCACCAGAAGAGGGAAACATTTTGGAATATGTCATGAGGGGACCCAGCAGGAAGATAAGGCAGATTCCAAAGAAATGGTCAAGTCATCATGACCAGAGACGAGTATGGGAGAGTCGGATGAGGATTCCCATGAAAATTCAAACGAGCATAACACCGACAAGATGGAGGTGCAGCCAGATTAAAGGTCTTTCGAGAAAGTGATGATTCCAGTCAAAGAAACGGTCGACAAGGTGAAGGAGAATGACGACTTTCACGTAAGTGGATATGAAGCAAACATTGAAACCGTGGACGAAGTTGTCGATGTGAATACTGACGAGACTGGGGTAGAAAGTGGTAGGAATGTAACTATCGATTTGGATGAAGACAGTGGAGCAACCGCTGTGGAGAAAGGTAAAAAGGGGAGTATGCCTGTGAGCCGCATAGAGGAAAGGGTTGGGAAGAGTGCCACGAAGAAACCCGACAAGGAAGAAACCAAAATGTACGGAAGTTGACACCCATGGTCGAAAGAGAGGAAGTAAGTCATAGACAAACTTGTAGTGGAAGGTGATTCCGTGAAAGCAGTAGTAAGTGTGTTGCGGATAGAGGAAGAACTTGCATTCGAGATGCAAGCCATCGAGTTCGAGTCGATAAGAGGAGTGGGAGGAAGAGCCCAAGAATAAGTTCGGACTGTCGAGAAGGTGCCGACAGGGCTTCCGAGGAGAGGTAGCACCCTGAACAAGTTGACTCTATGAGTTATTTTAGAGAGCACGTTGTTGTGTCAGACAATGTCAACCACAAGGATCTGACAGGACCGACAAGTTCTGGAACATCGAGCATGAGTTCGACAAAGGCAGGAAGACACTGGATGGGTGCCGAGTTGAGGGCCATCCATGATATTGGAACTAGCCATGGGTTACTAGAGGAGAAGACAGTTGATTGGAACAATTTTTGGGGTGAAGTTGCGTACTTCATAAAGATTGGCGAAAGGAGTGGATGCAGCCAATTCTGGAAGAGGAATGATTCCATGGTTGAAGCCATGAAGAAGATTCTGAAGAAAGGGGAAGAGATGAAAGATGAAGTGGATGGACCAAGTTGCATTTGGTACCAAGTCTGGCATCGACGCAGATGAAAATGGAATATGAGAACCAAGGACGTAGTTCTTTTCGTACCCGGGGAGTCTAATGCAGGTGCATCCGAGCCTAGGAGAAATAGTTGGGCATGACCGATAGAAGATGCCCAAAGGAAGGTCAACGACCTCTAGGATAAAGGGCGATAGTTGAGAGAAGGTAGCTAAGTTATGGGGTTTCTGATCATGGAGGTCGATGGTCGACACTCTAAGAAAGTGATGGAATGGTCAAAGGTGATATCGACTAGAAGAAGAGAGCAGTCGGGAATTGACAGAGACCGAAGGAGATAGTTGGAAGACTGAGGAAGAATAGTCGATAGCAGACAACCACTGGAAATTGGTTGACTTGGATGCTAGGGAGAGTGACAGCATGAGTCACTTACATAGATGAATTCCTTCTGGTTGAAGAGAGGGACAGTTGGTCCAAATGGTGAATGAATGACCAAGAGCATACTTCGGTCGAAGGGCCAAGTTACGATAGAGCCAAGGCTAGTCGAAAGACTAGATGAGTCGGTAATGATGCCGACGTAAAGAATGCTGACTACATCTGAGTGGTTGAAGGATGAAGACGACGAAGACCGAAGGGGATTAGAGGGATCGATGATTAAGTTACTGAGCTGGTTCAATGCAAGAAGAAGTCCGAATAGTAGAAGAGAACCCTGTCGACTAGAGGGAGGATGACTAGTCAAGTTGCAGAGACTTCTTCCACGAAGGGACAAGTAGCGAAACTGGGAAAGAATCTGTCGAATATAACCGACGTACGAAAGAGAAGTTGACCAAGGGGATTGTCGACGACCACTGGTACGAAGGAAGATTGGATGTCGAAGCCAAGTAGTCGAACAGAAACTATCGAGGTGTGGTCATCAGAAGGAGAAGGTCAAAAGTCGACAAGTCATATGCGGACAGACGACAGGTTTGTAGCAAAGGAGGTCGGGTGTCGACAAGTTGTCGAATAGTGACATCAATAGGTTGCAGTGAAAGCCAAGCGTGGAGGATGGGGCAGACTGGAAGTCGTAGAGCGAAGTGAAACTGACAAGTGAGGTCGAAAGGTGAAAAAGTGTAGTATGGTCGAGACGTGGGGCCGAAAACTGTCACAGAGTCGGAGATGCAGAAGTCAAAGTGAAGTACTTAGCAGTCGTAGGAGGTTGTTGAGGAAGTTATGAGTAGTTATGAAGGTGGTTTGGATCATTACAGATGTCACCACAGGCATAGGTTGTGCAACAAGGCCATATGACGCTGACAACTGCAGGTCTGCAGGATATGGAGGATTCGGTGGACACAGAGGTAGAGTGTCTCAGGGAACGAAGTGACCTTGGGAGGAGCAGCAACATAGTAGAAGAGCATTGCGGAGGCACATAACAGGGGATTTGATCCATAGCTCATCATTCAGCAGAGAACAAGGAGAGGGAGAAGATCGCACACAGCCGAAACACACTTAGAGACATATTTTCTTTCTTTATATTGGAAAGGCTAAGGACGACTAGTTTTAGTTTCTATGTATTTTCATTGTAGCCGATTCATATTTAAGATAGGAATCCTGCTTTTGGAATTCATTTCATGACCAACTTGTGAGAACTGTGTGTTTTTGTCTGTTACTGTTAAGCAAGAGGGTCCAACCGACCTGCCTTGCATCATCACCACTTAATAATGTAGACTACAATATCTTCTCCCGACGAGAATCCTTGAGCGATGACCCTTGGATTGAATGAAAGTTGCATCCCTTTGAGTGATGGGAACTCACAAATATTTTGGTTGAGTGTGGTTAATTCAAACAAATGAAATCACATATCTACAACATTTAGAATGCAACTCTTCATGGTGGTTATTTTATGCAACTTCAAGATGGCACTTCTATAATCTTCAATGTATCAATAGTATAAATGACCGTTCTCACCATTCATGCCTTCATCAAAATTAACTCTTTAATAGTACAAATCTAAAATTCAAGGCATCAGTTCAAAGTGAAATATATATGTAGCAATAAATAAAATACCACTCCTCAAGTGTCAGAGAATGCAGATCTCCAAGTGTGGTTGTAGATGTGGAAGTCTTGAAGAATTTTAATGAGGAGAGAACAATATTCTAACATTGGTCATCAAACATATTCATATCAACGATGGAGGAGAGAACAACCTTCAAACAATATCATGGTCACAGTTCTCAACGTTTCACCACTACAAGAAAAAGGGCATTTTAGCCTCACATTAGCACCAATGTTTGTAAAGGATTTGAGAAATCCTCAATATTCAAATTGTGGTGCAAAAGTGGTGATAATGTGGGGATATGCAAGTGGTGCTAAGATTTATGGTGCAAAAGTGGCGTTTGTAAAAAAGTTTATTTTGGTGTTAAATGAATATGCGGCATTCCATGGTGTATGGTGCAAAACACCAAAACCAATCATAGGTGGATTGAGATTTTGTGGTGCAAAACACCAAAATTATTATTATTATTTAATATACACAGACTTGTATATGGTGCAAAGAACCATAAAATAATAAATGATGCAAAAAAAATATAAATCACATAATATATATATATATATGGTGCAAAGCACCATAAAATAATAAATGGTCGAAAAAATATAACTCACATTATATATATATAGCAAAATTGATTAGAAGTTGGTTATTTAGTATTATTATTATTATTTTACAAGTGCATATAGTGTAAATCATCTTAAAGTAACAAATAGGAAAATAAAATTATATCTATGTCATATTTAGCAAAATTGTGTTTTTATAGAAAATTTATTATTAATGTCATATATGATTTAATGTGAATGCCAATTCTCATCTATAAAAATATATACATATAAAACAATTATATCAATTTATTTTTTATTAAAAATTTCATTTCACTCATGATAAGAAAAACTACATTAACAAAACCTAAATATAATTATTAAAAGTGAGTGTTTCATTTTTCTTCTAGTTGATGTGATACTAAATGTTTTAATGGAAAAATATATACATATAAAACAATTATATCAATTTATCTTTTATTTAGAATTTCGTTTCACTTATGATAAGAAAAAATACATTAACAAAACCTAAATATAATTATTAAAAGTGAGTGTTTCATTTCTCTTGTAGTTGATTTGACAGTGAGTGTGAGTGTTTCAGTGGAAGGTCGATATGGCGAATCCATATCTTTGTTATGTTGGGGTAACACCTTTAAAAATCATAAGTAGAATCTCAATATGTGAGAGGTTGTTGCACTGAAAAATGGCTTCCATGTTTCTCCAGATTTTAATTTACGACCTAAAACATATTATTTTTCATACATGAGAAAGTTTCTAAAATTTTTAACCTCAACTAAATTTTTACTACGGTACATTGTCATAGCTAAATCGATAATTTTGTATGAAAGTTTAGCATTTTCTTTTCTTTAATCAAATTATCAATATTGGATACATGTGGAGCATGGATTTTTGGAATCGCTGAAATGAACTTGCACCAACAAATTCTAGTGAAGACAATTCTCAACTGGTTGTTGAAAATTGATCAATATCCTAAAATTAACCTCAAGCGTTCACCGGACAACCTGTCTGGACTGGTAGACCCTTGAATTTCCGCATTCTGACAAACAAACCTGTCTGGACTGGTAGACCCTTGAATTTCGATGTCAAACTACGCTTTAAGAAAATTGTTCGAAAGGTTCCTTCAAACAAATACCTGAGTACTGAGAAAAGACATGTCCAAGCTTTGAACTCCGACTTTGTATTGGACACCATCTCCTGCTAGAGGATATTTGGGATCATAACTGCTCCTAGTATGATAGATAGTAGATGGTTCATTCATGGACATCTTATGCACTAGACTCTCATGCATAGGATAGAAGAATGGATAAGTCTTTTGGCCTCTAAGAATGTTCTAGAGATAAATAACCAAGAACTCCTACTACACCAATAGTAATGTGATTTTTACTATCTTCAAAATTTTAGCCATCCGGAAATCCACAATTTGGCGTTAAATTCCTTGTCTAATAGAATGTTGCTTTCATTGATGTCCACATGGATAATGCATTTCATTTCCTTATTTCATTTCCTTGGCACATGATATTAATGTTTAACACTTTTAAGCAGACATAGCTGTGATAAAATGGAGGTATGAATGGAGCGGGGCAGAAAAAGCTTCTCATACCTAGAAGTTTAATGACACGTCTCCTCAGCGGACTAAATACTTGACACCCATGTTGTAAGAAGGACAAACCCTACAGGTAAAAATACTAAATAACATCATTTGTTCCTCTGGGGAAGAACACAAATACGGGGAACCTTCTGAAGGCCTCTCACTAGAAAGAGATGCAGGTATGCAAGAAACTCATCTCCAATTAAAAGACAGTCGAGGAATAAATCCCTCTCCTTCGGGAGTTCGGGCTATTCAAGACACATCAGTAAAAAACGATTCTTAGCCTACCTTACATTAATGCCTAAATTAACATATTATAAAACCTAGCATTTAGATGTTCGCATAAAGGAAGTTTATACTGGGTATAACGGGTGCATTGGGTGTTATTACATCACTGGATATCGACTACAGACCCATTTTGGGAGACTTCCCTTATAGACTGGCCCTTTAAAAGCGACTGACCCTCCGGAAGGTCACAAACTCTGGAGCCTTCACCGCCGAATCAAAAGCGAGAAGCTCGCTACCTCTCCACCACCGTAGAATGAAAGGTATTGCCACCGCCGCCAGAACAGAGAACACGCCACCACCGGATACAGATGTTGAAGCTTCATAGTCATCAAGCACCTCCTCAATCACAGTGCCCTGTCAGACATGCGGTTGTGGTAGATGGAAGGGCCTCTGGTCAATGAAAATCTCATTGGAAGGGCTACGAAATGGATCATCGACCAACAAGCCCATGCCCATACCTAAA
Organism: Larix kaempferi; assembly: GCA_027924585.1. Classification (NCBI taxonomy): domain Eukaryota; kingdom Viridiplantae; phylum Streptophyta; class Pinopsida; order Pinales; family Pinaceae; genus Larix; species Larix kaempferi. The sequence continues at coordinate 1,817,085 of BSBM01001073.1, forward strand.
ATACCCCTCAATGACTGAAAAATATTGCCAGAACCAAACATATTGTTTCCTCAAGGGCCCAACAAACCCTCGAATGGACACCTGAAAAAAGGAACAGGTGCGGTTGTGGCAGATGCAAGGGCCTCTGGTCAATGAAAACCTCATTGGAAGGGCGAAGGAATGGCTCATCGACCAGCAATCCCATGCCCACACCCAAAATACCCCTCAACGACCCAAAAATATTATCGGAACCAAGCAGATTGTTGCCGGAAGGGCCCAACAAACCGTCGAATTGACGTCCGATAAAAGGAACAGGGTGAAGTCCTTCGCCATTCGCATGGGAGAGCAGAGGGCGGCTGGGGTTGTAACTCTAGCCGCCCCTGCACAAGGATCAAAAGGAACTCTCAAATGTTTCTTTTTCGGCCGCTTATAATAAGCTTATTCTTTGGGAAATAGAGGGAAAACGAGGTTTACAAATGTTTTTGAAATAGGAGGGAAATGAGTTTTCTTTGGCCTTTTAAATGTTTCTAATCATAGTATTAATAAACTATTTTATTAACAAACAATTTTAGTAACTATTCTAATTTTTTAGATGAATGGAAAATGAAATTTTAATAACTATTATATTAATAAACAATTTTAGTAACTATTCTAATTTTTTAATTTTTTTAAATAGATGGAAAATGAAATTTTCATTTCCATTTCCATCTCCATTTCGATTCCATGGTAATAAACATTTTTTAAAGTTTCCAAAACATTTATTAACTATTTTAAAAAATTGTATAATTTTTCTAATCTTGAAAAAACAAAAATTCCAAAATATAAAAAAAAATGGAATGGATAATTATAATTTAATAAAAAAAACATTAAATTTTTTTATACTAAAAACTTTGTAGTGCCCGCCTCGGTGCTTTAACTGATTAGACTAATGAGGACACTAGTTCAGAAGTGAACCGGCTAAATAAAAAACGAATCATGGAATTTACTTTGAATATTATTTAATGGAAATGATTAAATGACATACGCTAGAATGAAGAATTACGAAATAGAAATAATTAAATGAAACATATGTTTGAATGACTGAGAAACTAGGAAATGAAAGTGGTTAGACGATATATGCTAGATTGAGAATTATGAAATAGAGATGATTGAATGAAATAGATACTCTACTAATTGAGCTATTATGACAATGAATGATTAAATGATTTGATAGTGCAACGTTATTTAATGTGTGCCTGAGTGTGTGTATGTAGTGGTAGGTAAGACAATTTACCGACTGACCCACAATGGAATTATAGGGGTCGTAAGAACGGAAATAACACATAGGGGTAAAACGACAGACTGTCGACCCTAAATTATCACTCCAAGCACGGGTCGGAAGCTTGTGAGCTGGCCTGGGGAAGCATGTGCCGTATGGGTGAGGCCATATCGACTTGGTCGCGTATGAGAGTTGAGGGGAATGCGATAAGGAGAACCTTATCCCTCAGCAACCCTTAGTATCCAAGAAGTGTAGTCGAAAGATCACAGTAACGACTCCCCGATCGCTACACAGTTCTCCTCACAAGAAGAAAGAAAAGGAATTGTTAGAAGGGCTCGCTGAAGAAGTAGCTAGACAAGAATAAGAAGAAAGAAAATGAATTATCGGAAGGATCCATCGAAAAGGTACCTAGACAAGAATAAGAAGAAAAAAATGGAACTGTCGAAAGAACCCACCGAAGAGATACCTAGACAAGAACAAGAAGAGATTATTTAACCAATTATAGAAATTGGAATTTACTAAAGATATAAATTTAAGTAATTTTAAATTAAAGTGTTTAATTGTAATAGAAATAAATATTTTATTCCTCTTATTTTATTTATTTCTATTATTTTTGAAAAAGAAGAAAGATTGAAATGAAAAGGGAAATACAATAAATAAAAACAATATTGTTTATTTCGTTTATTTTATTACTTCTTGAAAAGAAGAGAATTGAAATTGGATTGGAAATAGATTAGAATACTAATAAAAGAATAAGTTTATTTAAAAGTTTTTTTTTAATTGAATTTATTATTTTGAAAAAGAGTTTGAGGTAGATTATGAATAAAAGAATTATTTTATTAAAATTTTATTTCAATTGATTTTATTTTGAAATAGAATGGAATGTTAATGAAGGAATATTTTTATTCTGTTTCATTTTAATTTTGAAAAAGAATTTAATTTAGATTGAAATTCTTTTAAAAGAAATATCTTTTAAAAATTCATTATATGGGAAAAGAGGGAGAGAATGTAGAAAACATCTTGTTTGTCTATTAGAAGTTTTATTAAAAGGATCTTTTGAATAAAATGATTTGGCAAATTAAAACACAACTAGGACTCTCTTAAAGACTACTACACCTACCTTGCACCGATTTAGGGAACTAGGTGTACACTTCAGATAGAAACAGACACTTGTAACTTGAGAATAAATATTAATAAAATATTAAATTAAATAAATTATGTGCATGAGAAGACACATGTCACACAGATTTTTGTTATAAAAGAAGGAAGGAGAAGGAGAAAATGCTCTCTTTCTCCCTAGTGCTGGACGGGCATCGTAATAGTGAATCTATCTTGTGGTTCTTGTGAGTTGAATTTAGCTTTCCGAGGATTGGGGGATTCCACCAGAAAGCTTGCATTGTGTGTTCTTGCGACCTCATTTGCTCTGGGGTTCAGGGTGAAGGAGAGTAACCCCGATACAGTAGGGAGGTCAACCGAGGGGTTGTCGGTATCTTTGTCAAGATTGGACCTGGACAGCCGAGTTAGCTGCTACTACAACATTCGCCCAACTTTCAGCTCGACTCAGGTACAAGGTTATTTCAACAATATATTATATGTTCAATGATTATTTTATTTGATTGCTATGTGGATGGCTCATAGGAAAATAGTGATTTCTGTGTATGAATTTAGATCGCAGGCACCTATTAGGCGATCAACTCTATTCTGAAATTTCAGTTTAGATCTCTACTTTTTATTGAGTTTGAAGGTCCCTATTTTACACTCATTTTAGAAACCTACGCATGTATTGAGGGTTAAATTTTACTTTTATTTAATCAACTTGAAGATATCTACGTAGATCATGACTAAATATCTCTGTGTGTTATCAAAAATCCAGATATCACTTTTGTATTCCAATTGAAGATCTCGACCAATAAGAAATATATCTGCGTATAGTTAAAATCCAGATCTCACTCTTACATTCCAATTGAAGATCCCGACTTATGTGAAATATCTCTGTGTATTTTTAAGTATTCAGATCTTACGTTTATGTAACATCCCTCCAATTTGACCCTTATTGTTATTACTTTATAAATGTAACTATGAATTTGTGTAAGCAGCCCTCGTGAGGAGCTCCAGGCCAAGGCCCCACCAGTGGACCTCAAGCTAAGTGTGATGTTTATAAGTCTTAGTTTAAGCCTAGAAGATTAAAAATGGTAATGTGATTAAGCAATAAATAACTAATTCCTCCAAGGAGGAAGGTGAGATGACTAGGAAGCTGTGAGAATTCTATTTTAGTCATAGAAGCTTGAGGGTAAGGAACTAGAAATGTTCCCTTTAAATTCTTAAAGAACCCACTTAAGTAAAGAAAAACTTAAACTAAGCAACTAGGGGATATTATATATATTTATATTTTCAAAAAAAGGTTAATAGCTATATATCTCAGGAAGATAAGGGAGATTTGAGTATGCCTATATATATATATATATATATATATATATAAATGTTTATAAGTATATTATCACTTAGTTAAAATATTACATATACATATCAATACTTGGAATTTTGTTATAAAGATATTAAACGCAAATTACATAGGAAAGGAAAATACTCCTTGAATTGAGTAACCCTTAAAAAGCTTCATTATAGTAATTATAGAGAATATAATTATAGCCCAAATATATTTTAAGGGATAAAAATACATAATTGAAAATTAAGACATAACCATAGACGAAATATTATCTAAATTTTTAGAAGTAAGTTATATAGAAGACCTTAATGAAATGGAAGGGAATTATACCTAGAAAGAAAGTTATACTTATGGCATTAAAAATCTATATATAGGTTACATATATATATATATATATATATATATATATATATATATATATATATATATATATATATCTTTTATAAAGGGTTGTACTTTCTCTATCTGTGTCAGTATTTGGGTGATCTACTGGGCGACTTCCTTTATGGGTGATCCATCCCATTTCCTTATGTGTTTTTATTTACCTTTTTTCTTAGAAGTGTGATAAGAATCAAACGACCACGAGATTTTGCTTATGCTGGGTGAAGTCACGTCTTTAGTCGCCATGTGAATAATCTCGGCTTACCCTGTTGAGCAATCTATGAAGAGTAATACCGGTCTCTGGGTAGTGTCTGCATGCGTATGAGTCATTTTCGTGGAGTTAAAATGAATCTTTGCAAAACCTTGTGCGATAGAACCCTTTGGAAAACTGTGCTTTGTTTCACATCAAGATTTATAATCCTATTAAATATAACCAAAAGGGGGTAGTTCCAGGACAATCGACCGAAGGCCAGTCAAGTTATGTAATAAATACATAATATTATAATTATGTATATCCAAAAAGGATGCTAACCTTAGATTTGTAATTGGTGAAAGCAAGGCCGATTGAAGTTAAACTTATAGTAGAATAAATACATAATATTACAATTATGTATGTCCCAAAAAGGATGGGAGTCTTAAAATTGTAATTGGTGAATACCAAGGCTGATTAAACTTAAACTTAAAGTAAAATAAGTATATAATATTATAATTATGTATAAACCAAAAGGGATGCTATCCTTAGTCTAAATATCATGAATAAAATCTACTTTTGAGATTTGTATTATGGTGAGTATAGCCTAATACTTGATAAAAGCAATAACATTACATTGTTAAGATAAATCCTCATAATGTGAACTTAGTTTAAATATAGAAGGTTATATTTTATATAATCATTTCTAGTTTAATAAATGATGAGGTTAGATTTAAAGTTAAAAGGGTGTTACCCTTTTAGAAAGGCAATAACATTACATTATTGAGAGAAACTTTTATAGGGTGAATATTTTTATTATATAACCTTTTGCTTTTCGAATTAGAAATGGATGTTAGTGAAAGAAGGGTTGTCCTTATTTCATTTAGTTAGATGTTGTAAACACTAATCAAATCTTTAAGTACTTTACATTTCACATATCTTTATAATTTTTTATTTTGATGTTATGCCCTTTTTACAAGAGAGGCTTGAGAAAATAGAAATGATATTGTTGTAACAATTATATAGTAGATTGTACTCCTCTGGTTTGATGAATAAATAAATGACAACTTTTTGTGGACATAACCCTAGATGGGGTGACTACGTGAAAAAATGATTTCCGATGTGTTGATTTTGTGTGCGGTTTATGTGACTCAGTGTCATTCTGTTATTACTTTTTACTTTGTATTATTTTATTTTTTTCAAAAAGAAAAAAGCGTAATTTCATTCATCAAAATTGAGATCAAAATTACATTTGAGGTTCACTGTATCAGTGTGATATCCAGATTCTATGTAGCATAGAGTTCATTGATGAGACTGTTACGTCTTCTTTCAACATACTAGATGTTAATATCCTTTCTGTTTCAAATAGCAAAATAGTGGCTGTTCTGTCCCTGCGGACATATTTCAGTTATATTTCCAATGTTTACTGTAAAGATAAATATAAAGGAGGTTACATATTTAAACGTCATTTCTGCAAAATGAAGTAACAAATAAGCATATCAATCCATAAACGGTCTGTGATAATACTCAATTGTCTGTTCATCACGGACTTCCTTCACTTTCCAAATGCCATAGTCCAAGCGCAGCCCTTCTTTGGACGCCTGGTCCGCTTCCCGGTTAATTTCCCTGTACACATGCCGGCAGGTAAAGTTGTCAAATGATAACATGACATTTTGCACAGTTGAAAGTAAATTTGTGAGTCGGATATTCCTGCAAGCTTGAGTCTGTTTTATCCAGTTGATTACATTCATCGAGTCCCCATAGACCGTCATCTGCTTGATACCCTTTTCTATGGCGAAGATAAGTAGTAGTTTTAAACTCATCAGCTCCGCATAGTTATTTGTACCTGCCCCCAGCCCCATGGTAAGCGTGAAGAAATGATAGTCTGACAGGAAAATTATTGCCCCTCCTCCGCAAATTTCATTTTGGGCTGCGCCGTCAAAGAAACCCCACAGATGGGATTTATCAGGAGCAAACGTTAAATCCCTATTCTGATAATCCTCTCTCACTTGAACAGGAAAAGATTTAAAGATGCCCACGGCCTGTGCACTGATAATATCAGGAAGAGAGAATCTGTCCTGGAAGATAGCCCCATTCCTAGCCAACCAAATCCCCCAAATCACGATCAAAGGTAATGCTTTCAAATTCTTTGGGACATACCTCCACCATCGCTCCCAAGCACCATTCACCGAGTTGCCCTCCCATCTCAAATCCATACCGATCAGTCTCGAACATTCTTTCCAGACCGCAATCGAGTAAGGGCAAGTAATGAAGAGATGAGATATCGATTCCAAATTCATTTTGCACAGGGCACACCAGCCAGGGCCATGAAAAGATCTTTTTTGTAAATTGTCCCAAGAGGGAACCCGGTTTTCAAGTACACACCACATAAACACCCTTGATTTAGGAGGACATTTAAGCTTCCATAAAGGTTTCCACCACCAGACCTCCTCCCTATTTCCATCCTCAACACTCAACTGTTGATACCCTGCCTTTGGTGTATACTTCCCCTCCGGATCTGACTCCCAAATCAAGACATCTTCATGATCCGACAACTGGATGCGAGCATGTTAGAGACCTCTGATATATCTCTCCAAGAAACCTGCATCAGGTTCTACCAACCCCAGCATATCAGCGCTCTTCCAGTGTTGAAACCACGGATCCCCAGGTCTCAAATCTGCTAACTGGTTAAGAGTAGTAATCCCCCTGTTTGCCAGGGCAAGTATAACCCCCTCTGGCATGTTATGTTGCTGTTCACTGCCCAGCCAGGGGTCCCTGCCTACCAGAACCTTTTCCCCATTGCCCACATCCCAGACCAGATCAGACTCAATCAAAGAAAAAGATCGAACCACCGCCTTCCATATAACCGACCCCCCGATGTGTGTCTTGTCCGGTCTCCTGATCCACTCCTCCAAACTTTCATTGGGTAGGTATTTCTGTTTAATAACCCTCGTCCATAAGCTATTGGTTTTAATCAATCTCCATCCTCCCTTCGCAGCCAGGGCTTTAGCAAACAGGAAGATGTTTTTAAGGCCCCATCCCCCCAGCCCCTTAGGTAAGGCTATCCTCTTCCAACTTACCCATGGCATCACATGACCGTCCTTTGTTCCACTCCAAAGAAATCTGAAGCAAAATCGCCTGATTTGTTCCAGAATCCCTTTGGGAATCCAAGAGAGAGACATCCAATACACAGGGATGGCCTCCAAAACTGCCTTCACCAAAACCAATCTCCCCGCTCTCGACAACCATCTATGATTCCAGACCTGTAACCTTTTTTCTACCTTGCATAGCAGCCACTTCCAATCCTTTTTTAAATATAAGTTAGCCTTTAAAGAGAAACCAAGATACTTGAGACCCTCATCAATGTCAGATATATTGTAGGGGAAAAAATGTAATATTTCAAACACTTCATCGGGTCGCAGCAAATTTGTAGTAACAGTTGATTTCTCAGCATTTATCTCCATCCCCGTTGCTTTTGAAAAGAGTTCCATAATTTCCTGCAAAGCTCGAGTTTCCCTCCTTTCACCAGAGCAGAAAATCAGGACATCGTCCACAAATAGCAAGTGTGTAATAGCCAGTTGATCACCAATAATGATTCCATTAAACCGACCCAACCTCTTGGCCTCATGGATAGCCCTACTTAAACCTTCAGCCACCAGCAGAAAAAGTAGGGGGGAAAGAGGGCATCCTTGACGGAGTCCTCTTTCAGCATGAAAAAAAGGTGAGGCCGCCCTGTTAATCAGCACAGCAAAGGAAACAGTAGTAATGCATGACATAATCCATCTAATAAAATTTATACCAAACCCCAGATGAGTTAGAAGCAGACGGATATAGATCCAACTCACCTTATCATAAGCCTTTGAGAGATCGATTTTCAAAATCACTCCTTTGATATTTCTGGTCTTCAAACTGTGCAATCCTTCCTGTGCTACACCGATAGCCTCATGAATCTGTCGTCCCTCCAGGAACCCAAATTGTTCGGCAGAAATATGCTCCGATAGAATGACTTTTAATCTTCGTGCAATCACTTTCGAAACAATCTTGTAGATACAGTTACACAAGGAAATGGGTCTGAACTCATGGAGGGAAGCTGGATTATCCGTTTTTGGAATGAGGGCTATGAAAGTCGAATTAAAACTGGCTGGAATCCTTCCTGTAGTACGAGAATCTTCAATAACATGATTAAGATCCACCCCCAGCACCTCATACAGATCCAAAAAGAACTCTATCGACCACCCATCCGGACCAGGACTTTTATCTTTTTGAAAGCTTCCCAAAACTTCCTTTAATTCATCTTCATTCACTGGCCGCATCAGCCTCCTATTATCCACCTCCTCTGCAAACCTCGGAAACATCTGCGCAACTCTGATAACTTCAGCAATGGAGGCCTGTGCAGGTGCCCGAAACAAAGCTTCAAAATGAGAAACCCCACATCTAGCTTTCCCATTAAAATCCAGATGTTCATTCCCCTCCTCATCTTTCAAACACCAGATAGTGTTTGCTGCCTTTCTCCCCCTAGAATAAGCATGAAAAAACTTTGTGTTTTCATCCCCACATTCAAGCCAGATCGCCCGGCTCTTAAGTCTCCAAGCTTCTTCCTTTTCCAGCAGCAATGAATTTCTCCTACTTTCCAGCCTGATCAAACCCTCTTTGGATTCCACCGAAATCAGACCCCCACCAACCCCATTATAAATCTGTTCAAGTTCAACCTCAATAGTCTTCAATTCAACATCCTCCCTCCGACGTTTGGCAATAGCCCAGTCCTTAACCGCCCCTTTGATCCTTTTGATATTTTCAGCAAATTGAAAGGCCGCTGTGCAAACAAGATTTTCGTCAAAGGGCCTCCAGAGCTCTTGGAACAGTACCTTGAAAGAATCGTCTTGTAGCCAGCATTTATTATACTTAAGAGAGCTGGGTGGATTATTTGGCCCTTTTTTGATCTAAAAAAAGATGGGGAAATGATCCGAGTTTCCACCACATCCCACCCATTGTCTCACCATAAAGAACCTATCCACCAGTTGTTCCGCCACCAGAAACCTATCCAATCTTTTTGCAACCCTAGCATCCCCACTCCTGTTATTCCTCCATGTAGGCTTCAATTTAATGGGCGCTATATCCAACAGGTTTTTTTCTACCAGCTTCTGAAGGAAGTATCCCGCCTGAGGATCCACTTGTGCGTGTGGCCCCCAAATTTCAGCCTGCCCCAGGGTGAAATTGAAATCTCCCCCAACCACAACCGAATCCCCTCCAAAGAATGGTTCCTGAAGGATATTATCCCAGAAAGATTCTCTGTTAGCATAAGGCCCATAAACATTGATCACAGTTATTATAGAGCCCAGATCAGAGGACAATAGTTCAACTCCCAGAACAGAGTCCATACCCCAAGAATTAGTGAGTTTGGCCACATTCAATTTCCAACCCACAGCCAGCCCTCCCGACCGAACCTTTGCATCCAGAGTCACAAAAGACCATCCTGGAAACCAACATTCCAACCGTTCCTTTATAACATCTCCTAACCCTAAAGTCTCTTGTAGCAGAATCACATCAGGATGTTCAAGAGTAAGCACCCTAATGAAGGCTGATTTTTTGTTTGGCCCAGCCAGACCCCTGCAATTAAAGGACACAATCTTCATTACTTAACACCTTTCCGGGCATTCACCGCTCTAAGTGCCCTTTCAATTGAAAGTTGTTTCCCCTCCCGGAGATCATTCCTGGCCCTGGACTGGGCTTTAGAAAGATTCGAGATTCTGCCCCGGCCCCTCCGGCCTGGAGCCCGTGTTTTCCCTAACCCTCCGCCGGACATCTTTGAACAGGATCTAAGATTGTATCCCGATTTAGTGGTCTCAGGTGAAGAGTATCCCCGTTCCTCCTCCTCAATGCCAGGATCAGGCTCCAGTAAAACAGGTTCTAAAACAGTAATGCGAGCAGCATCACCGGGGCAATCAGTAATAGTTCCAGACATAACCACCTCCGAGGAAGGCAAAACCCCACCCCGCCCTTCCACCGTAGGCAAGCAGACATCAACAGGGGAGCCCGATAAATTTAAATTTTTTAACCCTTCCACCCAATCCAGACCGACCAGTGTACAATGATTCATCATTAATTTAAAAGAAGGGGGAAGAGTAAAAGTATTAATACCCGGGATAGAAGGCCCCGGAGTAACAGCTTCATTCTCAGGAGCAGTGTGAACAACATCGCCTGTTAAAGTCATAGAAGATACCACGCGGGCAGCCAGTTCCTCCTCCGATACATCACCAAAAGACTCCAAAATATCACGAGCAGCCGGTTCCACCTCCAATTCTTGACCAGTGGGCTCCGAATCCTCCGAGACCCTTTCACTTTCAGAGTTTTCTGTCACCGACATAGGGTCTGTGGACTCCGGTTCATTTGATTTTCCCATCGAGTCCCCCAAGAAGCCCTTCCGTTTTCCCCCATTAAGAGTACGAACCGGTAGTCGACACTCCGAGGCAGGGTGACCATAAACATGACAGCGTCTGCATCGGTAAGGCACATTTTCGTAATCCAGCAACTGAGTGATTGGAACCGGTCCCCAATCCAAAATGATATTTCCAGGAAGACCTTCACGAATGTTCATCTCCACCATAATGCGAGCCACCTGCTTATAATGTGTTTCCAAATAAGAAAGATCTGCTTCAAGAAAAGTCCCCAGAGTGTCGCCAATGCGCCTGAAGTGATAAGGATCCCAAAAGTGTCGCGGCAGACCAGGAAGCCGAACCCATATCGGGATCCTGTCGACTCTCTCCCTGCTGGCATCAAAGAGAGGATGCCAAGGTTTTAATAGCACAGGCGTGCGATTCATATGCCAATATTTGTTCAAAATAACTCGTAAATCATTCTCAGACTGTAGTATCACCGCGAACCACCCGCGCATCAGCATCTCAATCTCCGGTTCATAACCCAGAAGCTCACTCCAATTCACCGCCACCCAGTCCTTCATAGTTTTGTAGGCAAAAGTCCTGCCCAAAACTCTGCCCACCAGGGACATTTGAGACATTTTCAAAACACTATCCCAAGCAACATCCACCCCCACAGCATAAACTCCGTCCGCTCTGGCTTTTACACAGCTCCGCTTCCGCCGTTTTGGAGGCCCTCGAATATTTTCCCCATTAGGGTTTTCAACCACCCCCTTCAGGGATCCGTCAGAAGAGCATTCCCTTGCAAGGCCCCTGTGTTCAGCTTCATCAAGCAGAGTCCTCCGCTCCTCCTCTACACCTTCCCCGCCCGAGCCACACAAATGAGCCACCTGTCTGGCCACCCCAGCCTCCGTAACAACCCCAAAACCTAGCACCTCCTCAAAACCCTTCTCCACAGTAGTAGCCGGAAACCCAAGATTCCGTGCAAAAAATTCCCCCGCCTCCCTCGAGCTAGGACTACCCCACAAATCTACCTGGAGCCCCTCCCCATCCACTGAGAACACCTTTGCAGGTCCATGTGGGGAAAGCGATAGCAGGTCTGTAGGCGAGAAGACATCATCCGGTCTCAACTGCCCAAAACCGGTCACATGTAACCCTTCAGACCCCGGCCTCGGGAAGGCCTCCAAACCCTCCATCAATCCTCCAGCTGGAAAACCCCAAACATCATTCGCCTTCATCTGTTCGCTGGCATATTCCACAACATCCACCATCTCCACTGCAGGATCCATCCTGACAACAAGCAACCCTAAAACAACAAGCCCCGAGTTGCAGCAAACCCCAACCACGACAAATCCAAAACCCTAAGCACCAAATCGGAAAAGTATTCACCCCATAAATCGCCGTGAGGATAAGAACAGGTCTTCAAAAGATCCCCATCTGCCATGTTTGAGAGTGACAGTGGGCCGTACTGACAGAGAGGCCCACCCCCAGTCTGACCCGAGGGCCCTGCTCGCTCCCCTTCATCGGCTCTCCTGACTCTATCCAAACTTATTCACTTATTATTTTGTTACTCGACAAACACTCTAAAGTCTCATATTTACTTTTTACTTTGTATTAAAAGTAAAAAGTAAAGTTTCTAGTTTAAGTCTCATATTTACTTTTACTTTGTATTATTCTTTTTTGTTTATGGCAGACATAATATTTACCACCCAATCCTAAGCTTTAAAGTCTCTAATTTAAGTCTCATATTTAATTTTTACTTTATATTATTCTTTTTTGTTTACCACCCAATCCTAAGCTTTAAAGTCTCTAATTTAAATCTCATATTTAATTTTTACTTTGTTTGTAGCTGACATAATACATTTACTTTTTACTTTGTATTATTTATTACTATTTACTTTGTATTATTTCGTATTATTAATGTTTTTTTGTTTTCTACCTTTAAGTCTGGATCATGATCTCTGTTGAGATCATAACATCGATTTTATTTAGGTATTTTAACCCGGGAGGTATACTCTGTCCGCCTTTATCTTTGTGTTATATTTATGAAATCGCTTTTTCACCAGATCAGGTGATATTCAAATTTCAGATCTTGTTGCGTGTCTTCTTTATTAGAGTTCGATAGCATATTCAGAGCTCATTCAATGATCCTGAAAGTTTATTAGCGTCCAGATTTCTTGATACGAATTATATTCTTAAACCTTTTGTATTTATTCGAATGTTCATTGGCATTGCCAAAATTCGATACAATTTGTAAATTATAAATTGGTCTTTAAGATCCCTGATTGGATTCGAATGCAAATTTCACTTGCCCGGGAAAGTGATCATTCAAACTCTGTTTATATTTATCATCATTTCAGAATTATTCATCAAAGTCGAATTGGTTCAAAAACATTCAAACTCTGTTTATATTTATCAGCGTTTCCGAATTATTTCATCAGAAGTCGATTGAGTCCCTGTGTTTCCCTTTGCACATGGTGATCTCAGATTTGCATGATTTAATCTGATCTTTAAATTCTCGGTGGATCTATTCCCAAAATCCATGGCGTTACCAGAATTTGTTTTATGATTTTAATTTGGACTTTAGAAATCTCTGTGTGTCTTTATTGATTGGCGTTTCCAGATCTATAAATGAGATTGTGTAATTGTCCTTTAAAAATCTGTGTAGATCCATTTCTATTGGCGTTCCAGAATCCATCTGTCAATTGATCTTTAGTTATCTGTGTCTCTTTCGAAAGGAGAAAGGTGTTTCCATAATACATTTGTAACTTGATCTTAAATTTTTCTGTGTTCCATTTCGAGAAGCAAAAAGCGATTCCAGAATTCATTATGACTTGATCTTGTAAATTTTACTATGAATCTATTTCGAAATTTGAATGGCCTTTTCCAGAATTCATGTCATGAATTGTAATTTGGCCCTTAATTTTCTGTGTACTTACTTTGGAAATCTATTTGGCGTTTTAGGAATCTTGATGCTAAATATAATTCGATCCATAAATTCTCCGTATTTTTACTTTGTAGGGTTAGTATTATAATATTAATCTATACAATTAATTTTTGAAAAACATATCCAGATTATAGTTATATTTCAATTATAGGAAGTTGTAAGATTATATATCTCTATGCCATCTGGAATACGTGTATAAAAGAAAAGCTTATATATTATAAGATCGAGTTAGAATGTAGTGTCAGCATTACATGTTAATCGAGCTATGGATTTATGTTTAGTAAAGGAAATAATTGAATATTATCATATATGTCATTGGAACTATGATTTAATATTCGAATGATAGATTTATGACTTTGCAAAAAAGGAAATATTGTATACCATTATCCATGTCTTAGGAATGTAATATTTGTGTTGTTGTTTACATCTTTGCAAAAAGGGGAGTAGTGTATATCATATGGATGTCCATAGGAATATAAATACATATATGGTACAGGTTGAAGTTAACGATCATTAAGATCCTAAATAAAAAGGATGTGTTGATTATGAAATGAAAGATTAGATATTGATTCAATTATGTAATAATATAAGGAAAAGAATAGGAATTAAAAGTGGAAATAATATATATTCAATTATGTGCTTAGGCAATCATTATTTGTTGTAGCATGTAGTTAGGTAGTGAAGTAAACTTATGCATGTTGTAAGGTAAGTAATGCTAGTTTAAAGATCAACGGTTAGAGGTCGAGTAACAAAATTAGAGCCATTCTCTAAAAGTTAAGAGGAGTATATATATATATTTATAATTGTTATGCTTGGTAGTTGACTAAGACATTCAGGTGTCGAAAATGTTTACTCTTAGGATTGAATGTTATTTATGACTAGTATAAATACTAATTGTTCATGTGGATATTATATATATATATATATATAAAATATTCTACAACCCCGACGGGTCTTACAAACTTTAACATTTTAATAAAAAAACGATAACTAATATACCTTGTAAACAATTTGTTGAATGTATAGATGACCGTACTCTTGTTCAATAATGACATTATTTTCATATCTTTATTTGCATATCTTGAAGTAAGTAGAAAATAAATAGTTGGACCTTAGGTGATTTGATCCCTCTTGAGGAATGATAGATCTAGAGTTCAGAACTACGTTCACTTTTAAAAAATATATATCTATTAAGGACCAGGAGGGATCAAAACAAAGCTAAAGTACAAATCTATCAATGCTTAAAATATGAAGATTATGAGGGATATATTTTATTTTATTTTATTATTATATATTTTTATTATTATTCTCGATAAACCTAGATGCACTCATTAGTCAATGAAAGGAACATAACTAGAAATGAGGGAAGTGGATCTTCAAACAAAATCTATGTGTGCATACATGGTGGATATGTGGTAGTCCCACTGTTCTATGATAATAATATTAGATGTCATAGATTTTTTGTGCAACCATTCATGAGAACAAGTTCCCACCAAAATATAGTGTAGAGGAGGAAAAAGGATTCACATATGAGTGTCTATGTAACCATGTACATTCTACCCAAAAATGGTGGTTGGTTACTCTTATAATAGAGTTGTACCACCATGTAAATGAGCCATTGATCAATTCAAGTGTGTAATCTTGACATGCTTGAGTAAGATAATACCATGGGGTGAAATGTATAGCCTAAATATGTGTCTTCATATTCTCATGAGCCTGACATACATCTATCATCATATGAAAATGATTGATTGCGTGTTTGTAATTATAGAAAAATGTAAAACCCCAATGAAATTCACCAAAATTAGTAATGAGGTGCCATTAAAATCAAATAAAGAGAATCCCTTGTTTTTTAGTTTGTCAAATGAGTTGCATGGAGTATGTAGATAAGATAAATTACCTTGAAACAATGGTGAATCCAATGGTTGATGTTTCCTCCTCCTCTACTACCATCATGAATAACATAAAAACTATCTCCAATTCATTATAGACTTTATGATGGCCTTACCTAAAATTGCTTCTTATTTCCAATGATTTTGAATGCTAGTCCTCCACTTACTCTATCATTGTGTTATCCATCAAACTCTCTCACCCCAAATTTTTTAGAATGTAGATGCATATTTGAACTGAAAATATCAATATTAAAGATTCAAAATTTTCACTTTTTCCTTGTCACATTCCCCGTAGTTTTAGTTGTGAGAAAAATGTAAAGAATCTTTACATAAATTGGATGGTCTTAAGATTTTCCTTGTGTTATGATCCTATGAAATTCATATAGTTTGATTCCTCCTTGAACCATGTGCATAGCCTTGAGAACCATAACTAGTTTTGGCAATTGTTTAATGGCATCGATATCCCCACTTAGAGATTAGGGATACTATCAATATATCATGTCTAGTTCTTTGAGCCATCACTCATAGCCTTAGATTCTTAGATTAATCTTTTATAGCTTGCACCTCGAGTACTCTTCTCTAACCATGTTTAAGACTTTGAGACCCTAAGAAATCCCTAATGATGCACATATTAGCACTCTAAGTTACACATATCATTGGGAGGTCATATATGATGCTTTTAGGTGTTAATCATGGCCTTGAATTCCTAAAAAATTCCTTTAGGTTCTAAGGGTTGAGTTTCCTACCCGAAACATGTCTAGAGCCTTGAGACCCATACCTAGTTCAAAACCAGAATAATGGCACCAATATCTCTACTTGTAGGTGAAGAATAACCCGAAGAAATCATGCACGATGGTTTTAGGTATCATGTTTGGACTCAGATGCCCATAATATTTTTTTAGGGATTAAGGCTTTGGTTTCGTCTCTCGACCATGTTAAGGCTTGTTAACACCTAGTTGTGGTTTCACTACTAGAGGGTTAATGTCCAAGAAGATTCCATCAGGATGGTTATATTGTATATTGATCCAGATATACACATTGATCAGAGTTCTTTCCAAAGCAATTAACAAAGTCTAGGACTATTATTTCCAGTCGTTACTTTTTCCAAGAAACTAATATAGGGGAGCATGTGATATTGGTATTCATGCACTCATGCCACTTGTATATAGACCCCTGAGACACCTATCATACTCCTCTTATCACTCAAACCCTAGCTACATCCCCCTATGTACAAGTGGTGGAAATCTATTATTGTGACAAGGCTAAAGAAAACTAATGCATTGAAAATGCATAAAACTTGCATGAATTTGGCCATTGGGGTTGAGGTTAATTAAACAAAGTATTACAGATGGGTGAGAAAACCCTTGTTGGTAGATCTTGTGAAAAGAGAATAGGTGGATCCCATGATCAGACTACTTTACTCACAAGTGGGAAGAGGTGGGCTTGATCGACATAGCCCAATTTGCGCTAAATGCTACCTAGAGAAACAATTGGGTTGCAGAGGCTTAGGTAGTAAAAATATTATACATTTCTCATTTTTAGTCTATTTGGATACCCTTCTGAAGTCATGCGTGGGGATTTGAGGCATTTTTCCTGGATTTAGATGCCTCAATGATTTCTCTAGGGCCAAAGGCATGGTCTTCTTCCCTAGGAAGTCATTCCCAAGCCTCCAGGATAGGTACATATTGGTCAAAGCCACCTAATGACACATATATCATCAATCATAGGCCAATGACACCCCTAGGGTCCCATGTGTTGTTGGTTGAGACCTTCTTAGGCTTGAATGGTTGGATAGAAGATTCCTTGAGGGCTTGAGGTTTAGGTCTCCTCCATTAACCATGGCCAAGGCCTCAATACCATAAGACCTAGATATATATAACCATAGATAACATGCATGGTTCTTTGAGGCATTGTTCAAGGATCCGTATGCCTCAATGGTTTCTCTAGGGCCAAAGGCATGGTCTTCTCTCATAGAATGTCATTCCCAAGGTCCCGAGATACCTACATAATTCTAAAAAACACCTAATGGTGCCAATATTTTGTATCATTGGCCAATGATACCCTAATTCCATGTGTGGTTGGTGGAGGAAACCTAATTAAACCTAGATGGATATAAGATTCTTTTAGTGCCAGAGGTTCAATTCTCCTCCAATGACCATGTCCAAGGGCCAAGGGCCACAAGACCTGAGTACATAGTGCCATAGATACTACTGCAAATTCATGCATAGTGCTTCAAGGAAGTGTTCATGGCTTTGGATGCCTCAACAATTTCTTTAGGGACAAAGGCATGGACTTCTTCCTTGGAAGACCATTCCCAAGGCCTTGAGACACCTACATACTTATCAAAAGAACCTAATGTCACTGACATCCTCAATCATAGGCCAATGATACACTCGGAATGCCATGTGTGGTTAGTGGAAGCAATTTCCTTACCCTTGTACATGGCTAGAATATTCCTTTAGGGATCGAGGTTAGGTGTTCTCTGTTGACCATGTTCTTCCTTTAGGTCCCTAAGTTCAGGTTTCCTCCATTGACCATGTTGAAGTTTCCAAGGCCACAAGAACTAGATACATGGTGCCTTGGATACCCCTATGAATTCATTTATGGCATCGTTCATGAATCTAGATGCCTAAATGATTTATTTAGGGCTAAGCCACTAAATGCATGGTCTTTTTACCTATAGCACCATTTTGAAGGCCATAAGACACATACATACTTCTCAAAACCACGTAATAGCATCCACATCAAGGATAATTTTAGGGGCAAAATTTAGCCCATGGGCTATTTTTCCATGTTTTTTTCCACAAAAGAATCGCCAATTTGCATTATTTGAAGCCCTATTTCACCCAATTTTTATGGGGTAAACTTTTTTCACTCTAAAAATCACCAAATTATTATATAAACTATAGAAAATCCTTAGAAATTGAAATAATTTTAGAAAAATATCGTCAAATATTTTATAGTTGACATTGTTAACACCCAAAATGACCCCTAAGGTTGTGGGAGAGGACCAGGATGGGGTAACCACAAAACCACTTGAGATTGTATTACTGACCCAATATAATCAGAGAGGGATCTCTCTTAAACTTGTAAAAGACTTAAAATAACCAGAGATTGCAGCCATGAAAAACACACAGAGGCTAGATTCTGGTAGGACAATTGGTTTTTAAGGTTTGGTAAGACAACCATGAGAGAAGCCATTGGGCAATGGAGTCAAAACATAACAGATCAATCAAATAATAGTGCTGCTGCATGGAATATCAAAACAAAGGCAAGATAGTCGTCCATTTACCGTCAAAGGGCTATTGTCTAGTGATAAAGGATGAAGGAATGAACATTCCATCAATATAGAGCATATGATTATGAATTCTATATTAACTTTAGCAGAAATTGGTGGTGAACACTTGAAATGAAAGGAACATAGCATAATCTCTATGAATTCTATTCCAATACTACTCTTATCCTAGCATGAATCAGTATAACAATATGAATTGGACAATGAAAGAAAACATTCAGATAAGAAGAGAGATAATACATACTGTAAGCTAAATGACACATGAATCTCTACCAAAAACCAACTTCAAACACTGTGATTTTATTAAGGATCACATCTAAAAAACAGAGCTTAGATCTCCCATGTCTCATCCCACTGATTTTCCAACCCTTTGCTCTTCTATTACAATGCTTATATAGATCTTCTTAGCCCTTAGGCTCGAGCTATCTCAACAGAAAATGGTTACAAGTGCATTGACACCTACAAAGAAGGTTTAACAACCTTAAGAGTCGGTTACAACAAATTTTCTTTAGTTCAGGATGCAGACTGCTGAAACTGGGCTTCGAAGCCCTAGCTGTATATCCCAAATTCTAACAATTGTGTAAATTCCAAGAGAGGTTTTTGTAATTGGGCATGTCCCTGACAAAACCCATGTCTCCATTTCCTCATATTCCTTTCCAGCTCATCGGAATCGGTCTTTGAAGTTGATGACTCAGGGAATAAATGGAAATTCTGGAAATTTACCCTGTAAATATCCCCTCGATTCTCCGAAACCGTGACACTTTTGTGAAAACAGAGAGAGGTTATTGTAGATTGGCCCATGCTGGAGAAAAACTCTCTCGTTTTCCCAAAATTCCTCCCTGTTTGGCGGAGACAGCTAGTTGAAAAAAATGACTAAAACAATAATTTTTTGTCAAAAATAAGCATGCCCTTCACTGAATTTCATCGAGTTTAACCTTTGTTTCTCCTTGCAATTTTAATCAGCTAAGTTCATTGCGGCCGTGGATCTCCTTCACCTGCTGATCTGAGCCGTCCATTCTCATTGCAATGCTAAACTTAGCATTATTGAGCACTATTTCATCTAGGACTTAGGAATGAATGTTTAAGAGGCTTGATTTGCATCTTCATTGGTCGTATGGCTTAAAGAACTGAGATCCTGCTCATCCCTTCATGGATCGGGAACCCTTCAAATTCTTAGCACAAATATGGTGCTAACAGACATTTTAAGAATTTGTAATATTCGCCAAGGTTTATACACTTTTAAATAAGTATGGGTCCTTAAAATTATCCCCTGATCAACATCCTCAATCATAGCTTAACGATACCCTAAGAAGGCCATGTATGGTTGTTATAGGAAACCTTCTTATACCTGGATAGCTAAAATTTTCCTTTATGGCTTCATATTTAGGTCTCATCCCATGACCATGTTGATGCTGCCATGTGTAGCTAGGGTTTTCACCCCAGCTTGTGCAAATGAGCACCTACTAAGGAGAAGGGCCTCCTTAGTAGCAGTTCAATGAACAGTAAATTAAAGCAGTAAAACAGTATGAAATTTAACCTAGCATGAGCATTAACAGAAATAAAAAGACATGACAATATGATAAAGATTTTCCTTTTGTATTAAATTTACCTCAAGTGTTGAGGTTGGTGGAACTCTTGCAGCAGTCCAGGAGGTCTGCTTCCGTGCTCCAATGGGTTCCTTCTCCTTCTCCAAGGTGTTTGAATAATGGCCAAAGGGGGCACTCAAATGGGAAAAACTAGCTCAAATGGTAAGCTAGGGTTTCAAGAGTGATTTTGGCAGAGTGCGGATAGGGAAGATTGTGGATGTGAAATGGGGAGCATCCATCACCTATTTATAGGTTTTACTGGTGGAGTTTTGACGCATGGTTTTTGGAACCATATGGTTTAGGTCAATTGTATAGGGTTTTTGCTTCCTTTTTCCCTCTTTTGCCTCTTTTTTATATTTTTTATTCCCTTTTATTTGATTTTTGGGAACTTAGGGCCCTTTTAGAGGTTTTTTGCTATTTTTGGAGGAAATTTAAATTATTTTGGGGAAAAAGGGGTTTTTTTGGCCATTTGGTGGCTTTTTTAATGGTTTTTTAAGGTTTTGGAGGCAAATATGGTAGGAAATATAGACAAATGAGTCATGTTATGATGGAGATGAGATGGTGAGAACTTTTTGGGTGTTAACAGATTGCCCCTTGATGTGTGAGGGCAGGAGCTCATCGTATGGCCGATAGACATCATAGGTCTTTTATGGGTTTCCTGGGGTGTGGAGAAGAGAAGAAACGAACCAGAGCCTGGAACAATGGTCCTGAACAAACTGCAAAAACTAAAAATACATGACCTCATTAATGAATGAGGAATAATTTGAATATATGGACAAGGCGGGCATACCCATGCTCGTATCAAGATATATAAAAATAACAATGAGGCCCAAAAATGGGGACCTGAAAGATACATGGAGAACCACTGTGTACATCATAAGGGTCCAAAAAAAGGGGACACAAATCTGGGACATACTGCCGGGCTGACCATGTATGAGCTGAAGAACTGATACACTGGAATATCAATAGTGGTATTGAGTATGGTACCAGAGGAACTGATGAACTGGAATATCATAATGATGGGGGGTCATACCCTCAATGGTAAACTGGACTGGAGCTATACTGGGTACTCAAGGAAGCATATAAGTGGATGGCTTCCGAATACAATCGCCAATGCAACCCGAATATCCATGGGAACATATAATTGGGTGTTCCAAGGTGACTCACTAATGTGCTAGAGTTGGGGGAAGTCCGGGGTCTTCGAAAAATAACTGAAGGGATATATACCCTGCACGATTCTCAATGATGCGATCAAGGTGTTGAAGTCGAGCATGTGAGAAACAACCATTCGGAGAGGCACTGATGACTCCTCTCAAAATGGTCTGTAGGCACTCACCACAAATGGTGATGAGTCCAAGGCGCATGGACCTTCTAGGGCTATCGTCTGGAATAGATGGGCTGTCGTCGACAGAGGGAGACCTGCAACTAGTAAGGCAATAATGTTTCCTTGATATGAGCATGAGGTGGAGAACCGAAGTGTGAGAGTACTGATGGTAGGACTGAAATGTTGTGGGGGTGGGGAATAACTAGGAAAATAGAGTGGGTGGACTCAAACTTTCTTTGTTCAGAGTATGATGGCGGGGGTGATCAGGCAGCATATGAAACTAACTGGTGGAAAGGGGATCATAGCTTTAATGTATTAGGGATGGTGACTAGGATGAGTGATACTCAAGTTGGTGTAAGATGGTAGGAGACTACATAATACTCTGAGCAAAGGAGACCTTATTGGGGGTGTTGCCAAGATGATCGATCATAGTGTCGAGAGTCACTGGGGGGGAACTTTTGTATGGTTTAAGGAGTTGGAAGAAGTGTGCTCAAAATGGTATTGTCGTGTGGATTTATACGAGCCCAGGATAGTTCGTGCTCGGGATTGCTTTCAATTTTAAGGAGTTTGAAAGCAATAAGAAGACTCTGAAATAATGGAATGCTACCGTCGTGTGGATTTGTACGAGCCTTGGATGGTGCATGCTCATGGCTGCTTTCAATTTTAGAGAGTCTGAAAGCAATAAGAAGACTCTATGGGGTTCTCTTTCATGTGTTAGTCTCCAAGGCCCAAAAAAGCATAAAAGGATGCAATGAAGAACTCTTCTAGCCGGTGTGACTAGAGTATTCCTTTTTCGTAATTAGTCTACCAGGTCCAGAAAAGGGTTAAACTTATACCAGATAAACGCCCTTTCAGGTACTTTAATGAGCATGAAAGGAAGCAAGATTGTTCGGTGATCTTTTCATTCTTTTAGGAGTCAGAAAAGAGCTTAACAGAAACTCCCTAAGTTCCTTTTTCGTAAAGGACTTGTCTGGCCCTAAAAAGGGATAAAATTATATTGAACAAAAGGAATGGCCAAGCAAGGAGAGAGTATTCAATCAAGGGACATTGATGAGAACCAAGAACAAGGGTTGGGGGGGAACATTGGTGGGCTTCCTTGCGGGATGATGAATGGCGGAAAAACAACGAAATAATTGCAGTATGAATGGAGTGAATGGCTCATGTATAAATGTGTTATAATTCGATGGCGGCCGATGTGGAGTGCAAACCGAGGCAGCAAGGTGTCGGGACGTGATATTGAAACTGCATCTGGTGAGAGCAAGAAATGATCTCAACCGTCATCACAAGCTTGGAAAACTGAATCCGGCGATATAAAAAGTGTCAAAAATGGATAACGGCCAAGGTGGCACGCAAAATGAGATGACTAGGGGCTGGTAAAAAATGCCCAAGAAATCTGGGGGTGAGAGCGAGAAATGATCTCAAGCATCATAATGGGTTCGAAAAATTGAATCCAATGGTAGAAAGAATGCTAAAAACTGACAACGGCCGATGTGGTGCACAAATCGAGATGGTGACATGCATGAAAAAAAAATCAAAAAATGGGTTCAGAGAAAAATAGAAACTGAGTCGACCATTCTGAAGGTCTCGTTGTGCTGATTCCAGTGGTGGAAACGGTTTGGAAAATGGACTTCGTATGGATCCATAATGGCCAAATTAAGAAAAGTCAACTGTTTATAAATAGTAAGTGGACCCATAATTTCAAGTGTCATTTGTGTGGTTGACTTTGACAGAGAGTGTGGTGGGTCAGAGTGGATTTGAGATTTCTAGGCGATTGGACCGGTCGATTTCATTTATGTGAGTTGCAGGTATTCCACTGAACTCAGACCTTTAATTTTTTTCGGATTTGGGTCGGTGGTGGGTCCTCAGGGGGCGGTGTACGGTCCATGTGGGTGTGGATCGCGGGTTTCTAGGCGATGGCCGTGATCTGTGATCGCAACTATGGCCTCCACAATTGCTATCCGAGATTGCGGCTATGGCCTGGGTAGTCGCGATCTGCACCCGCGGTTGTGGCCGGGAAAGCCGTGATTTGGGATCGCAGCTATGGCTAGGACAGCTGCGATCTGCGATCGAAGTTGTGGGCTCCATAGGCACGATCTGCGACCATGGCTATAGTCCCAATAGCCACGATTTGGGATCGCGGCATGGGGCCCCACAGTTGCGATCTGGATCTGGATTATGGAGTCATACCGGGGGAGGGATGATGGTTTATTAGATGATATGCTAATGAGTTTTCGTTGTTTGATTGACAGGATGTTGAGGGTACTCTGGAGAGAGCATGATATACCGGATGACCTGATGGACTATATACAAGGTGACCGACATGTCTGGGGGACTTTGGGGCTGTGCGGATTGTTGAAGTTTGCACAGGTGCCGATGATGCGTTCAGCAGTACTACTGCTGAACAAGTTAGTGATTTTTTGGGAGCCCGATAGTCTGTGCTTCATGGTGCAGGGGGAGAGACTAGAGCTCACCCTCACAGATGTGTACTTTCTGACAGGACTACCATGTTTGGGTAGGCTGGCGGATACTCAGCCATGGGTGTCCGTGGATGTGGACATGGAGGAGATGTTGGATCGGTACTGCCTTCCTATTGCAATAGTGCATAAGAATGCACTATTGATTTGTGACTTGGAGGAGCCATCAGTTCGGGCGATCGCGGCATGTGTGGTCCCAGTGTTGGGGTCACAGGGGACCAACTGGGTGTCTAGCGAACAGATGCAGCTGGTCGAGCGGGTACTACAGGGGACATATTTTGCTTGGGGCCAGATGTTCCTAACCTGTGTTCAGCGGCAGCCGACCTCGGTGAAGGAATCTGGCAAGGGGTTCTGCTATGTGTCATTAATGTGTTCTTTCTTTATGGAGTGGGTGCCGACACTGCGAGTGAGAGTGCCGGTCTAGGCTGGGGGTTTGAGGGAGCCGTGGATGGTACGGTGGGGTGAGATGATGTGCCGATGGGGTGGGGGAGAGGTTGGGCGGTACTTCACGTAGGAGCTCTACTTGCAGTGGTTGCAGCTGCCATTGACCTTTGATGACTATCCATACGCAGGTATGGACTACCGACGAGATCCATAGGCACCACAACCCCCAGGGCAGGCTTGGGGCCCAGATGGTACATATCTAGCTTTTTGATTGTTTTATATTGGAAGTTTTGATGTTAGAGATATGTATATAGATGATGATTCTGACTAGTTGTGATTGGGTTTGATGCATATGTGGGACTGCTGCCACCACCAAGGCATAGGGAGTGATGGGGGCATGTAGCCATGCTAGCCTTGCCCGATCGGGAAGAGGTGTGATGGTGAGATGCGGAGGGGACTCTGGAGGCCTTGCGAGTTACCTTCGACCGACTACTGGTTGGGGTCTCCGATGAGGGGTGGAGAGAGTTGGATCGGGATGTAGTCAAGGCCTATCACAAGGCTCCACGGGATTGGTGGTCTATCTTGATTCGGGTGGCAATTATGGCTGAGGCAACTAGGGTTCAGGATCGACAGGGGGATGAGGAGGATCCGGAGGAGTTGGAGGAGGATCCCGGAGAGGAGTCCGCAGCAGAGGAGGTTGGTGAGGAGGATTCAAATGGGGGATATGACTCTCATTAGGGAGTGTTGGGGACTCCCCCCCCGATGCATATGGGCATTCAAATTTTTTTGTATAGACGGCATGTATTTTATGACAGGGATGCTGTTGGGGCTCCTTGATGTATCTTTTTTGTATAGCTGAGTGCTGGGACACTCATGACATGTATATGACGATGATATATTTATATATATATGCACATGGATGCATTTTTTGTGGTGATGATTTTGTGTATGCATGTGGATGCGCCTGTCTTTGTCTTGTATGTGTGATGATAAGCACATGGATGCCCTTGTATAGTTTTTGTTATGATATTGCACATGGATGCAAATGGTGTGGTATGATAGGCACGTGGATGCCCATTGTTGTAGATGCAGTCTTTTCTCTATTTTTATGTTTTTAATGTGATGATTATGCATGATGGATGATTTACATGGTGTGATTGATATGCCAGTCTAGGATGTTGTTAGCCATTTGATCTGCGACACTATTATGAGTTCGTGGGACATGAGTGAATGTGATGGATTCAAATTGTCGGCTTATCTGTTTTGTGCACAGGAACTTTCTAAAGAGGCAAGGATCACGTACCTAGTAGCAGTTGTTGTGCTGGGAGACAAGCAGCTGGGAGTCAAGGAACACATGAAGGTGACATATACTCAGTTGAAGGGCATCAGTTAGGAGACCGGTCACAGCATCATACTCAGCCTGATTATTGGTAGCAGCGCCTATGCACATTCCGTTAAGGTGAATCAACTCATGTGAAGGGGAATATAAGACCCACGCTGCAGAGGCCACGTTTGGAGACCAGCGGCTTGCTCCATCGGTGAAGCCAATGTAATGAGGTGGAAGATGGTCCATTTGTGATCATGCAAAAATGATGAATGTAAGGTTGCGGTAAAAAGGTGAAAAACAAAAAAGAAAGCAAACTATACAATACGGACCAATGGGTCCGCGGGTTTATTAAGGATAAAAGTGTTTAAGATACAACCCATTACGGGGGTTGCGCAAAGGGTGGCCTTCTGAGTCGGTTAAAATATATGCCCCATGCCCAAGGCAGGTATGCACTATGTAAGGGCCTTGCCACATGGATTCGAACTTCCCTTTTTCGGTCTCGTTGTGGGCTTGCTCGTAGACGAGGACTAGATCTCCTTGATGGAAAGCTCGTGGGTGGACATGTTTTTCATAGCCAGCTTTGGAGTGGTTCTTGGTAGCTTCAATGGTTTGGAGGGTTGCGCAACGGTCCTCATCATCTTGTTCTAATAATAGTAGGCATTGATCAAGTGGGGAGGTGTCGGGGAGAAGTTCAATAGCGATGTGTAGGGCAGGGATCTGACACTCGATGGGGAGGACAGATTCGACACCGTAAAATAAGTTAAAAGGGGTGAAATCGGTGGCAGTCTTAGTTGATGTTCGGTAAGCCCATAATGTGAGGAAAAGCATGTGATGCCAATTGGACTTATGTCGGTCAATAGTGCGTTGGAGGATTGTTTTCAAAATTTTGTTAATGGCCTCAAATTGGACGTTCCCTTGGGGGTAGTAAGAAGAGGCATACTGATGTTTGAACTTAAGGAGAGTTGACAACTCATGCCAAATGGCATCTTCAAAATGTGAACCATGGTCTAAGACAAGCTGTTTTGGGACCCTGAATCGTGTAATAACATGGTTAAAAAAGAAACGGGCAGCAATGTCAGCTTTACAGTTGAAGGTGGGAATGGCTTCAGCCCATTTGGTGAAGTAGTCGACGGTGACAATGATGTACTTATGTCCGTTTGTGGATGAGGGTTTACATTCCATGATGTCGATGGCCCATTTACAAAATGGGCCAATGATGATGACTGGGTGGAGTGGGGCAGGTAATGTCTGTGCCTTTGGGGCAAAGAGTTCGCAATTATGGCAATGCTTGACTGCTGTGATGCAGCCGGTAAATAGTGTGGGCCAAAAGTATTTGGCGCGGATGACCTTCTAGGTAGTGGCCATCCCTAAGAAATGTCTGCCGCAGGCACCGCTATGACAGTCATTGAGGACTTGTTCAGCTTCCTCGTGTGTAAGGCAATGACGGAGGATAGTATCAACTCCTCATCGATAAAGGATGTCTGCTAAGAGGAGATACCGAGAGGTGTGGTGATGGATACGGCAGCGTCCATCGCGATTTATGTTTGGTCGAAACTTCTGCGTGCGAAGGTAGAGCAGAATATCACCGTACCATGGGTCATCTGACGAGATGATGAACAAATGATTATCTGGTAGCTCATCAGAGATTGGCAGGGATGGCAGGTCAGTTATGAGCTGGGAAAGCGCAAGGGCTTTAGTACTCTTAGGGGTTGTGAAAGTTAGGTCATATTCTTGGAGTATAATTACCCATTTAGCGACACGACCTTGCAGAAGTCGCTGGTTCAAAAGGTAGACCATGGGGTTGGAGTTGGCGACAACTGTAGTATGACTGAGTAAAATGTAATGGCGCAATTTTTGGATGGAAAAGACAATGGCAAGGGCCAGTATTTCCTCATATGGGTAACGTAGGGGTGGTCCAGACAAGGTTTGGCTGACATAATAAATGACATGCTCCTGGTGAGGAGCATCTTCTTGAACCAGGACCCCTGACACAGCGTGGTCAGATGTCGAGATGTAAAGGATGAAGTCCTGAGAGAAATCTAGAGGGGAGATCAAAGGGGCTTGCGTGAGAGATTTTTTAAGGGCTTCGAATGTAGCTTACGCCTGGTCGTCCCAAACAAAGGGTATGTGAGTACGAAGCAAACGTAAGAAACCATGAACTGTGGTGGCATAATCAAGAACGAAGCAGCGGAGGAAATTAGATTTTCCCTATAAGCTTTGTAGCTGTCGGAGCATGCGTGGGGCGGGAAGGTCTAATATGGCTTGAACTTTGAGGGGATCTATAGCGATTCCTTTGTTGGAAACAATGAAACCTAACAACCGGCCTGCTAGAACACAAAAGACACACTTGAGTGGGTTCAAGCGGATCTGATACTTGCGACAACACAGAAAAACTTGTCGGAGGTCATTGAGGTGGTCGGATCATTTCTTGGAACGTGCTGTGAGGTCGTCAAGATAGACTAATAAGATATGGACCAATTCGTGAAAACAATAGGTCATGGCCCGCTAGAAGGTGGCGCCAACATTTTTAAGGCCGAAAGGCATGACACGATAGGCAAAGGTGCCCCATGGGGTGGTGAAGGAAGTCTTGTATTGATCTTCTTTGCAGATCTCAATCTGGTTGTATCCTTAGAAACCGTCCATGAAGGATAGGACCTCATGGCCCACACACGCATCGATGAGTTGGTCAATGAATGGCGTGGGGAAGTTGTCTTTGGGACATGCTCGGTTCAAATCGTGGAAGTCAGTACATGCTCAGATGGTGCCTTGTTTCTTGTTAACAGGGACGGGGTTAGAAACCCAAGTGGTGTATGCAATAGGATAAATGAATCCTGCTGTGCAAAGTTTCCAAAACATTTATTAACTATTTTAAAAAATTGTATAATTTTTCTAATTTTGAAAAACAAAAATTCCAAAATATAAAAAAAAATGGAATGGATAATTATAATTTAATAAAGAAAACATTAAATTATTTAATACTAAAAACTTTGTAACGCCCGTCTCTGTACTTTAACTGATTAGACTAATGAGGACACTAGTTCTGAAGTGAATTGGCTAAATAAAAAATGAACCCTGGAATTTACTTTGAATATTATTTTATGAAAATGATTGAATGACATACGCTAGAATGAAAAATTACGAAATAGAAATAATTAAATGAAACATATGTTTGAATGACTGAGAAACTAGGCAACGAAAGTGGTTGGACGATATATGCTAGATTGAGAATTATGAAATAGAGATGATTGAATGAAATAGATACTCTACTGACTGAGCTATTATGACAATGAATGATGAAACGATTTGATAGTGCAGCGTTATTTAATGTGTCCTTGAGTGTGTGTGTGCAGTGGCAGGTAAAACGATTTATCGACTGACCCACAATGGAATTATAGGGGTCGTAAGAATGGAAATAACACATAGGGGTAAGACGACAGATTGTCGAACCTAAATTATCACTCCAAGCACGGGTCGAAAGCTTGTGAGCTGGCTCGGGGAAGTGTGTGCCGTACGGGCGAGGCCATATCGACTTGGTCACGTATGAGAGTTGAGGGGAATGCGATCAGGTGAACCTTATCCCTCAGCAACCCTTAGTATCCAAGAAGTGTAGTCGAGAGATCACGATAACGACTCCCCGATCGCTACACAGTTCTCCTCACAAGAAGAAAGAAAAGGAATTGTCGGAAGGGCCCGCCTAAGAAGTAGCTAGACAAGAATAATAAGAAAGAAAAGGAATTGTCGGAAGGATCCGTCGAAGAGGTACCAAGACAAGAATAAGAAAAAAGAAATGGAACTGTCGGAAAGGCCCACCGAAGAGGTACCTAGACAAGAACAAAAAGAAGTTATTTAACCAATTATAGAAATTGGAATTTACTAAAGATATAAATTTAAGTAATTTTAAATTAAAGTGTAATTGTAATAGAAATAAATATTTTATTCCTCTTATTTTATTTATTTCTATTATTTTGGAAAAAGAAGAAAGATTGAAATGAAAAGGGAAATACAATAAATAAAAACAATATTGTTTATTTCATTTATTTTATTACTTCATGAAAAGAAGAGAATTGAAATTGGATTGGAAATAGATTAGAATACTAATAAAAGAATAAGTTTATTTAAAAGTTTTTTTTTAATTGATTTTATTATTTTGAAAAAGAGTTTGAGGTAGATTATGAATAAAATAATTATTTTATTAAAATTTTATTTTAATTGATTTTATTTTGAAATAGAATGGAATGTTAATGAAGGAATATTTTTATTCAATTTCATTTTATTTTTGAAAAAGAATTTAATTTAGATTGAAATTCTTTTAAAAGAAATATCTTTTAAAAATTCATTATATGGGAAAAGATGGAGAGAATGTAGAAAACATCTTGTTTGTCTATTAGAAGTTTTATTAAAAGGATCTTTCGAATAAAACGAGTTGGAAATGTAAAACACAACTAGGACTCTCTTAAAGACTACTACACCTACCTTGCACCGATTTAGGGAACTAGGTGCACACTTAAGATAGAAACCGACACTTGTAACTTGAGAATAAATATTAATAAAATATTAAATTAAATAAATTATGTGCATGAGAAGACACATGGCACACAGAATTTTGTTATAAAAGAAGGGAGGAGAAGGAGAAAAGGCTCTCATGCTCCCTAGTGTTGGACGGGCATCGCAATAGTGAATCTATCTTGTGGTTCTTGTGAGTTGAGTTTAGCTTTCTAGGGATTGGGGGATCCCACTAGAAATCTTGCATTGTGTGTTCTTGCGACCTCATTTGCTCTGGGGTTCAGGGTGAAGGAGAGTAACCCTGATACGGTAGGGAGGTCAACTGAGGGGTTGTCGGTATCTTTGTCAAGATTGGACCTGGACAGCCGAGTTAGCTGCTACTACAAACATTCGCCCGACTTTCAGCTCGACTGCCGAATCAGGTACAAGGTTATTTCAACAATATATTATATGTTCGATGATTATTTTATTTGCTTGCTATGTGGATGGCTCATAGGAAAATAATGATTTCTCAGTATGAATTTAGATCGCAAGCACCTATTAGACGGTCAACTCTATTATGAAATTTTAGTTTAGATCTCTACTTTTTACTGTGATTGAAGGTCCCTGTTTTACACTCATTTTAGAAACCTATGCATGTATTGAGGGTTAAATTTTACTTTTATTTAATCAACTTGAAGATCTCTACGTAGATCATGACTAAATATCTCTGTGTGTTATCAAAAATCCAGAGCTCACTTTTGTATTCCAATTGAAGATCTCGACCAATACGAAATATATCTGCGTATAGTTAAAATCCAGATCTCACTCTTACATTCCAATTGAAGATCCCGACCTATGTGAAATATCTCTGTATATTTTTAAGTATTCAGATCTTACGTTTATGTAACATCCTTCCAATTTGACCCTTATTGTTATTACTTTATAAATGTAACTATGAATTTGTGTAAGTAGCCCTAGTGAGGAGCTCTAGGCCAAGGCCCCACCAGTGGACCTCAAGTTAAGTGTGATGTTTATAAGTCTTAGTTTAAGCCTAGAAGATTAAAAATGGTAATGTGATTAAGCAATAAATAACTAAGTCCTCCAAGGAGGAAGGTGAGATGACTAGGAAGCTGTGAGAATTCTATTTTAGTCATAGAAGCTTGAGGGTAAGGAACTAGAAATGTTCCCTTTAAATTCTTAAAGAACCCACTTAAGTAAAGGAAAACTTAAACTAAGCGACTAGGAGATATTATATATATTTATATTTTCGAAAAAAGATTAATAGTTATATATCTCAGGAAGATAAGGGAGATTTGAGTATGCATATATATATATATATATATATATATGTTTATAAGTATATTATCACTTAGTTAAAATATTACATATATATATATCAATACTTGGAATTTTGTTATAAAAATATTAAATGCAAACTACATAGAAAAGGAAAATACTCCTGGAATTGAGTAACCCTTAAAAAAACCTCATTATAGTAACTATAGAGAATATAATTCTAGCCCCAATATATTTTAAGGGATAAAAATACATAATTGAAAATTAAGACATAACCATAGACAAAATATTATGCAAATTTTTAGAAATATTATGTAAATTTTTAGAAGTAAGTTATATAGAAGACCTTAATGGAATGGAAGGGAATTATACCTAAAAAGAAAGTTATACCTATGGCATTAAACATCTATATATAAGTTTAAGCATATATATATATATATCTTTAATAAAGGGTTATACTTTCTCTTAAAAATCAATTAGAGGATAAATGCATATGAGGTATGCATTATTGAAATACATTTATTAGAGTAATATATATATATATATATATATATATATATATATATATATATGAAGTATATAAAATGAATAAGTTATTCTTTTGGAAATAAAAGTTATTAGAATATATTTATTAGAGTAATATATATATATTTTTTCCTAAAATATATAAAATGAATAAGTTATTCTTTTGAAAACAAAAGTTATTAGAGTACATTCATTAGAGTAATATATATATATATCTTTTCATGAAGTATATAAAATAAATAAGTTAATCTTTTGGAAACAAAAGTTATTAGAATACATTTATTAGAGTAATATATATATTTTCATGAAGTATATAAAATGCATAAGCTATTCTTTTCTAAACAAAAGTGATTAGAATACATTCATCAGATCAATATATATATATATTCATAAAGTATATAAAATGAATAAATTTTTCTTTTGGAAAACAAAAGTTATTAGAAGTGAAATCCTAGATTTAGGTAAAAAGGATAAAATGGTCCAGCACTAACTTAAACTAGGTACTATTAAATAAATGTTAATAGTAAAAATGATTATTGGCCAAACTTGGACACCATTAAAAGTACCATACATCAAAGGAAATTCATAAGCATGCTAATAAGATTAAGGGATATATATATATATGAAGTAGTAAGTGAATGAGTATCATAAAGGCATCTTAACTCATACCATAGAAATATTAAAAGTTGTAGAATCCTTTCTTGTTTTAACAACGCCTTAAAACATGTAATGGAGAGATTATTCTGGAGATTACGCATGATGGAGGGAACTTGTGATTACCACTAAGGGAGTGGCGAATTTAATTCACAACTGAGCCGTAATGTTTTGGCGCCCTTAAGAGGAGGAGCTCCACATGATGGATGGACTCTCCAGGTTTAAGCAACGATTTATTTAGTTAGGTTTTGGGAGTTTTCCTCCTAGACAAATCACCGATGCCATTTGTTTCCTTCTGAACTGCCATATGTCATCTCAACGAAGCACAGGGGCACCCTCATAAGGAAGAAGTGAGGTTGTGTTTGGAGTGCGAAATTTGATGGAGATTGTTGTTTGTTTTGGGGGGAAAGAAATTGTGGATCGAGCTCGGAATGATGGTGGAGCAGTCTCTGCATTGGAACACGGGAAAGTAGTGGAAGAAATGGGAAGACCGGATCTGGACCTCTGCGTTTAAGTAAGTGATATCTGCGGAAGAATTTTGTAAGTGATCTATGTCGCCATAGTTGATGAATAGTCTATTTTATTATCAACAGCAAGCATATAGGTATAGGTATAGATCTATGCTTACACGTATACTAGGCAAAGTATCATACTGTTATAATGATAATAGCGACTCACCGTAAATTCAGCTTACTAAATCTCTTATTTATATTACATCTCTGCATTAGCACGAGTTATGCACAACTTCGATTTTTGCATTTCGGTCATCAACGAATGGCTCTATTTTCCTTCAGCACACATGCACACCTTGTTTTTGCGTTGGCCGAAGCGTTACAAAAGATATATCAGATCCTCTTCTGATAAGCATTCTCGAAATTCAGTTATAGTATAGATCCCTATCACATAATCCCGATAACTTTATAAGTTAGCATGATCCCTCTTAGGTATATATATTTTTGAGTTTCTCTGTTAGCATAAACGGGAGAGCGTCTGAGGAGGGGTTAGTATTTCCTTGTTCCGGTTTAAATTTCAGTTAAATTATTCCAGAGCTCTGCAACCTCTGTAAATAAATGGTTCAGGATTATACTTCTCTTAGTTCCGATCTCTAATGCCTTGAACTCATGTAAACGCAGTTCATAGTCGGGACCTTGTCGAGTCTTGTTTTTGCAATTGCTGCTATAGATCATTGTGGGTAGTCTCGGTTACTTCCACATTGACAAACAACCTCTGTGTCATTATTTGGATGATCTACTGGGCGACTTCCTTTATGGGTGATCCATCCCATTTCCTTATGTGTTTTTATTTACCCTTTTTCTTAGAAGTGTGATAAGAATTAAACGACCACGAGATTTTGCTTATGCTAGGTGAAGTCACGTCTTTAATCGCCATGTGAATAATCTCGGCTTACCCTGTTGAGCAATCTATGCAGAGTAATACCGGTCTCTGGGTAGTGTCTGCATGCGTATGAGTCATTTTCGTGGAGTGAAAAGGAATCTTTGCAAAACCTTGTGCGATAGAACCCTTTGGAAAACTGTGCTTTGTTTCACATCAAGCTTTATAATCCTATTAAACATAACCAAAAGGGGGTAGTTCCAGGACAATCGACCAAAGCCAGTCAAGTTATGTAATAAATACATAATATTATAATTATGTATATCCAAAAGGGATGCTAACCTTAGATTTGTAATTGGTGAATAGCAAGGCCAATTAAAGTTAAACTTATAGTAGAATAAATACATAATATTATAATTATTTATGTCCCAAAAGAGATGCTAATCTTAGAATTGTAATTGGTGAATACCAAGGCTGATTAATGTTAAACTTAGAGTAAAATAAGTACATAATATTATAATTATGTATAAACCAAAAGGGATGCTATCCTTACTCTAAATATCCTGACTAAAATTTACTTTTGAGATTTGTATTATGGTGAGTATAGCCTAATACTTGATAAAAGCAATAACATTACATTGTTAAGATAAATCCTCATAATGTGAATTTAATTTAGTTTAAATATAGAAGATTATATTTTATATAACCATTTCTAGTTTAATAAATGATGAGGTTAGATTTAAAATTAAAAGGGTGTTACTTTTTTATAAAGGCAATAACATTATATTATTGAGAGAAACCTTTATAGGGTGAATATTTTTATTACATAGCCTTTTGTTTTCGAATTAGAAATGGATGTTAGTGAAAGAAGGGTTGTCTTTATTTCATTTAGTTAGATGTTGTAAATATTGGATGATGAACTAATCAAATATTTCAGGTGACTTTACATCTCACATATCCTTATAATTTTTTATTTTGATGTTATGCCCCTCTTTACAAAAGAGGCTTGAGAAAATAGAAATGATATTGTTGTAATAATTACATAGTAGATTGTACCCCTCTGGTTTGATGAATAAATAAATGACAACTTTTTGTGGATGTAGCCCTAGATGAGTTGAACCAGGTGAAAAAAGGATTTCCGATGTGTTGATTTTGTGTGTGGTTTATGTGACTTAGTGTCATTCTCATATATTTCATAAGCTTAAATTAATTTATTGTGTTACTCAAAATATGTATGTATTGCCATATTTACTTTTTACTTTGTATTAAAAGTAAAAAGTAAAGTCTCTTCTAGTTTAAGTCTCATATTTACTTTTACTTTGTATTATTCTTTTTTGTTTATGGTCGACATGATATTTACCATCCAATCCTAAGTTCTAAAGTCTCTAGTTTAAATGTCATATTTAATTTTTACTTTATATTATTTTTTTGTTTGTAGTAGACATAATATATTTACTTTTTACTTTGTATTATTTATTACTGTTTACTTTGTATTGTTTTGTATTATTAATGTTTTTTTGTTTTCTACCTTTAGGCAGATCGCATCAGCGTGTACACGTCCTAATTTAAGTCTGGATCATGATCTCTGTTGAGATCATAACATCGATTTTATTTAGGTATTTTAACCCCGGAGGTATACTCTGTCCGCCTTTATCTTTATGTTATATTTATTTAG
The DNA here is from genome assembly GCA_027924585.1 of Larix kaempferi. Lineage (NCBI taxonomy): Eukaryota > Viridiplantae > Streptophyta > Pinopsida > Pinales > Pinaceae > Larix > Larix kaempferi. Next base: position 1,852,909 of record BSBM01001073.1, read on the forward strand.
GTATTTTAACCCCGGAGGTATTTTCACCAGATCAGGTGATATTCTAATTTCAGATCTTGTTGCTTGTCTTATTTATTAGAGTTCGATAGCATATTCAGAGCTCATTCAATGATCCTGAAAGTTTATTAGCGTCCAGATTTCTTGATACGAATTATATTCTTAAACCTTTTGTATTTATTCGAATGTTCATTGGCATTGCCAAAATTCGATACAATTTGTAAATTATAAATCGGTCTTTAAGATCCCTGATTGGATTCGAATGCAAATTTCACTTGCTCGGGAAAGTGATTATTGGCCAAACTTGGACACCATGGTCCAGCACAAAAGTCCAGCACAATAAATTTTTCTTTTGGAAAACAAAAGTTATTAGAAGTGAAATCCTAGATTTAGGTAAAAAGGATAAAATGGTCCAGCACTAACTTAAACTAGGTAATATTAAATAAATGTTAATAGTAAAAATGATTATTGGCCAAACTTGGACACCATTAAAAGTACCATACATCAAAGGCAATTCATAATCATGCTAATAAGATTGAAGGGATCTATATATATATATGGTGTAGGAAGTGAATGAGTATCAGAAAGGTGTCTTAAATCATACCATAGAAATATTAAGAGTTGTAGAATCCTTTGTTGTTTTAAGAAAGCCTCAAAACATGTAATGGAGAGATTATTCTGGAGATTACGCATGATGGAGGGAACTTGTGATTACCACTAAGGGAGTGGCGAATTTAATTCACAACCGAGCCGTAATGTTTTAGCGCCCTTAAGAGGAGGAGCTCCACATGATGGACGGACTCTCCAGGTTTAAGCAACGATTTATTTAGTTAGGTTTTGGGAGTTTTCCTCCTAGACAAATCACTGATGCCATTTGTCTCCTTCTGAACTGCCATATGTCATCTCAACGAAGCACGGGGTCACCTTCATAAGGAAGAAGTGAGATTGTGTTTGGTGTGCGAAATTTGATGGAGATTGTTGTTTGTTTTGGGGGGGAAAGAAATTGTGGATCGAGCTCGGAATGATGGTGGAGCAGTCTCTGCATTGGAACACCGGAAGGTAGTGGCAGAAATGGGAAGACCGGATCTGGACCTCTGCGTTTAAGTAAGTGATATCTGCGCAAGAATTTTGTAAGTGATCTATGTCGCCATAGTTGATGAATAGTCTATTTTATTATCAACCGCGAGCATATAGGTATAGATCTATGCTTACACGTATACTAGGCAAAGTATCATACTGTTATAATGATAATAGCGACTCACCGTAAATTCGGCTTAGTAAATCTCTTATTTATATTACATCTCTGCATTAGCACGACTTATGCACAACTTCGATTTTTGCATTTCGGTCATCGACGAATGGCTCTATTTTCCTTCAGCACACAAGCACACATGCACACCTTGTTTTCGCGTTGGTCGAAGCGTTACAAAAGACATATCAAATCCTCTTCTGATAAGGATTCTCGAAATTCAGTCATAGTATAGATCCCTTTCACATAATCCCGATAACTTTATAAGTTAGCATGATCCCTGTTAGGTATATATATTTTTGAGTTTCTCTATTAGCGTAAACGGGAGAGCGTCTGAGGAGGGGTTAGTATTTCCTTGTTCCGGTTTACATTTCAGTTAAATTATTCCAGAGCTCTGCAACCTCTGTAAATAAATAGTTCAGGGTTATACTTCTCTTAGTTCCGATCTCTAATGTCTTGAACTCATGTAAACGCAGTTCATAGTCGGGACCCTGTCGAGTCTTCTTTTTGCAATTGCTGCTATAAATCATTGTGGGTAGTCTCGGTTACTTCCACATTGACAAACAACCTCTGTGTCAGTATTTGGATGATCTACTGGGCGACTTCCTTTATGGGTGATCCATCCCATTTCCTTATGTGTTTTTATTTACGCTTTTTCTTAGAAGTGTGATAAGAATGAAACGACCACAAGATTTTGCTTATGCTGGCCGAAGTCACATCTTTAGTCGCCGTATGAATAATCTCAGCTTACCCTGTTGATCGATCTATGCAGAGTAATACCGGTCTCTGGGTAGTGTCTGCATGCGTATGAGTCATTTTCGTCGAGTGAAAAGGAATCTTTGCAAAACCTTGTGCGATAGGACCCTTTGGAAAACTGTGCTTTGTTTCACATCAAGCTTTATAATCCTATTAAATATAACCAAAAGGGGGTAGTTCCAGGACAATCGACCCAAGGCCAGTCATGTTATGTAATAAATACATAATATTATAATTATGTATATCCAAAAGGGATGCTAACCTTAGATTTGTAATTGGTGAATACCAAGGTTTATTAAAGTTAAACTTAGAGTAAAATAAGTACATAATATTATAATTATGTATAAACCAAAAGGGATGCTATCCTTAGTCTAAATATTCTGAATAAAATTTACTTTTGAGATTTGTATTATGGTGAGTATAGCCTAATACTTGATAAAAGCAATAACATTACATTGTTGAGATAAATCCTCATAATGTGAACTTAGTTTAAATATAGAAGATTATATTTTATATAACCATTTCTAGTTTAATAAATTAGTTTAAATATAGAAGATTATATTTTATATAACCATTTCTAGTTTAATAAATGATGAGGTTAGATTTAAAGTTAAAAGGGTGTTACCCTTTTATTAAGGAAATAACATTACATTATTGAGAGAAACCTATATAGGGTGAATATTTTTATTACATAGCCTTTTGCTTTCGAATTAGAAATGGATGTTAGTGAAAGAAGGGTTATCCTTATTTCATTTAGTTAGATGTTGTAAATACTGGATGATGAACTAATTACATAGTAGATTGTACCTCTCTGGTTTGATGAATAAATAAATGACAACTTTTTTTGGACGTAGCCCTAGATGCGGTGAATCATGTGAAAAAAGGATTTCGGACGTGTTGATTTTGTTTGCGGTTTATGTGACTTAGTGTCATTCTGATATATTTCATAAGCTTAAATTAATTTATTGTGTTACTCAAAATATGTATGTATTGCTAAACGTTCTATATTCATAATGACAACGATGACATCATCATTGTATGTAACTAAGATCCAAATCCTAGGCTCTATCAAGCACCGAGAGGGATAAAATATCCTGAGTTATTACTTTTTACTTTGTATTATTATTTTTTGTTTACTTTGTATTATTTTGTTACTGGACAAACACTCTAAAGTCTCATATTTACTTTTTACTTTGTATTAAAAGTAAAAAGTAAAGTATCTAGTTTAAGTCTCATATTTATTTTTACTTTGTATTATTCTTTTTTGTTTATGGCCGACATAATATTTACCACCCAATCCTAAGTTCTAAAGTATGTAGTTTAAGTCTCATATTTAATTTTTACTTTATATTATTCTTTTTTGTTTGTAGCCAGTATAATACATTTACTTTTTACTTTGTATTATTTATTACCGTTTACTTTGTATTATTTTGTATTATTAATGTTTTTTGTTTTCTACCTTTAACTAGATAGCATCAGCGTGTAGACGTCCTATCATGATCTCTGATGAGATCATAACATCGATTTTGTTTAGGTATTTTAACCCTGTAGGTATACTCTGTCCGCCTTTATCTTTATGTTATATTTATGAAATCGCTTTTTCACCAGATCAGGTGATATTCAAATTTCAGATCTTGTTGCTTGGCTTCTTTATTAGAGTTCGATAGCATATTCAGAGCTCATTCCATGATCCTGAAAGTTTATTAGCGTCCAGATTTCTTGATACGAATTATATTCTTAAACCTTTTGTATTTGTTCGAATGTTCATTGGCATTGCCAAAATTCGATACAATTTGTAAATCATAAATTGGTCTTTAAGATCCCTGATTGGATTCGAATGCAGATTTCACTTGCTCGGGAAAGTGATCATTCAAACTCTGTTTATATTTATCATCATTTCAGAATTATTCATCAAAGTCGAATTGGTTCAAAAACATTCAAACTCTGTTTATATTTATCAGCGTTTCCGAATTATTTCATCAGAAGTCGATTGAGTCCCTGTGTTTCCCTTTGCACATGGTAATCTCAGATTTGCATGATTTAATCTGATCTTTAAATTCTCGGTGGATCTATTCCCAAAATCCATGGCGTTACCAGAATTTGTTTTATGATTTTAATTTGGACTTTAGAAATCTCTGTGTGTCTTTATTGATTGGCGTTTCCAGATCTATAAATGAGATTGTGTAATTGTCCTTTAAAAATCTGTGTAGATCCATTTCTATTGGCGTTCCAGAATCCATCTGTCAATTGATCTTTAGTTATCTGTGTCTCTTTCGAAAGGAGAAAGGTGTTTCCATAATACATTTGTGACTTGATCTTAAATTTTTCTGTGTTCCATTTCGAGAAGCAAAAAGCGATTCCAGAATTCATTATGACTTGATCTTGTAAATTTTACTATGAATCTATTTCGAAATTTGAATGGCCTTTTCCAGAATTCATGTCATGAATTGTAATTTGGCCCTTAATTTTCTGTGTACTTACTTTGGAAATCTATTTAGCGTTTTAGGAATCTTGATGTTAAATATAATTCGTTCCATAAATTCTCTGTATTTTTACTTTGTAGGGTTAGTATTATAATATTAATCTATATAATTAATTTTTGAAAAACATATCCAGATTATAGTTATATTTCAATTATAGGAAGTTGTAAGATTATGTATCTCTATGCCATCTGGAATACGTGTATAAAAGAAAAGCTTATATATTATAAGATCAAATTAGAATGTAGTGTCAGCATTACATGTTAATCGAGTTATGGATTTATGTTTAGTAAAGGAAATAATTGAATATTATCATATATGTCCTTGGAACTATGATTTAATATTCGAATGATAGATTTATGACTTTGCAAAAAGGAAATATTGTATACCATTATCCATGTCTTAGGAATGTAATATTTGTGTTGTTGTTTACATCTTTCCAAAAAGGGGAGTAGTGTATATCATATAGACGTCCATAGGAATATAAATACATGTATGGTACAGGTTGAAGTTAACGAACATTAAGATCCTGAATAAAAAGGATGTGTTGATTATGAAATGAAAGATTAGATGTTGATTCAATTATGTAATAATATAAGGAAAGGAATAGGAATTAAAAGTGGAAATAATATATATTCAATTATGTGCTTAGGCAATCATTATTTGTTGTAGCATGTAGTTAGGTAGTGAAATAAACTTATGCATGTTGTAAGGTAAGTAATGCTAGTTTAAAGATCAATGGTTAGAGGTTGAGTAACAAGATCAGAGTCATTCTCTAAAAGTTAAGAAGAGTATATATATATATATATATATATATTTATAATTGTTATGCTTGGTAGTTGACTAAGACATTCATGTGTTATGACCAGTATAAATATTGATTGCTCATATGGATATTATATATATATATATATATATATATATATATATATATATATTCTACGACCCCGACGGATCCTACAAACTTTAACATTTTAATACAAAAATGATAACTAATATACCTTGTAAACAATTTGTTGAATATATAGATGACCATACTCTTGTTCAATAATGACATTATTTTCATATCTTTATTTGCATATCTTGAAGTAAGTAGATAATAAATAGTTGGACCTTAGGTGATTTGATCCCTCTTGAGGAATGATAGATCTAGAGTTCAAAACTACATTCACTTTTCAAAAATACATATCTATTAAGGACCAAGAGGGATCAAAACAAAGCTAAAGTACAAATCTATCAATGCTTAAAATATGAAGATTAAGAGGGATACATTTTATTTTATTTTATTATTATATATTATTATTATTATTCTCGATAAACCTAGATGCACTCATTAGTCAATGAAAGGAACATAACTAGAAATGAGGGAAGTGGATTTTCAAACAAAATCTATGTGTGCATACATGGTGGATATGTGGTAGTCCCACTGTTCCATGATAATAATATTAGATTTCATAGATTTTTTGTGCAACCATTCATGAGAACAAGTTCCCACCAAAATATAGTGTAGAGGAGGAAAAATGATTCACATATGAGTGTCTATGTAACCATGTACATTCTACCCAAAAATGGTAGTTGGTTACTCTTATAATAGAGTTGTACCACCATGTAAATGAGCCATTGATCAATTCAAGTGTGTAATCCTAACATGCTTGAGTAAGATAATACCATGGGGTGAAATGTGTAGCCTAAATATGTGTCTTCATATTCTCATGAGCCTCACATACATCTATCATCATATGAAATTGATTGATTGCGTGTTTGTAATTATAGAAAAATGTAAAACCCCCATGAAATTCACCCTAGAATTAGTAACGAGGTGCCATTAAAATCAAATAAAGAGAATCCCTTGTTTTTTAGTTTGTCAAATGAGTTGCATGGAGTATTTAGATAAGATAAATCACCTTGAAACAATGGTGAATCCAATGGTTGATGTTTCCTCCTCCTCTACTACCATCATGAATAGCATAAAAACTATCTCCAATTCATTATAGACTTTATGATGGCCTTACCTAAAATTGCTTCTTATTTCCATTTTGAATGCTAGTCCTCCACTTACTCTATCATTGCATTATCCAACAAACTCTCTCACCCCAATTTTTTTAGAATGTAGATGCATATTTGAACTGAAAATATCAATATTAAAGATTCAAAATTTTCACTTTTCCTTGTTACATTCCCTGCAGTTTTACTTGTGAGAAAAATGTAAAGAATCTTTACTTAAATTGGATGGTTTTAGGATTTTCCTTTTGTTATGATCCTATGAAATTCGTATAATTTGATTGCTCCTTGAACCATGTGTATAGCCTTGAGAACCATAACTAGTTTTGGCAATTGTTTAATGGCATTGATATCCCTACTCAGAGATTAGGGATACTATCAATATATCATGTCTAGTGCTTTGAGTCATCATTCATAGCCTTAGATTCTTAGAACAATCTTTTATAGCTTGCACCTCGAGTACTCTTCTCTAACCATGTCTAAGACTTTGAGACCCAAAGAAATCCCTAATGATGCACATATTAGCACTCTAAGTTACACATATCATTGGGAGGTCATATATGATGCTTTTAGGTGTTAATCATGACCTTGAATTCCTAAAAAATTCCTTTAGCTTCTAAGGGTCGAGTTTCCTACCCCAACCATGTCTAGAGCCTTGAGAGCCATACCTAGTTCAAAACCATAATAATGGCATCAATATCTCTACTTGTAGGTGAAGAATAAACCCAAGAAATCATGGACGATGGTTTTAGGTATCATGTTTGGACTTAGATGCCCATAATATTTGTTTAGAGATTAAGGCTTTGGTTTCCTCTCTCGACCATGTTAAGGCTTGTTAATACCTAGTTGTGGTTTCACTACTAGAGGGTTAATGTCCAAGAAGATTCCATCAGGATGGTTATATTGTATATTGATCTAGATATACACATTGATCAGAGTTCTTTCCAAAGCAATTAACAAAGTCTAGGACTGTTATTTCTAGCAATTACTTTTTCCAAGAAACTAATATAGGGGGGCATGTGATATTGATATTCATGCATTCATGCCTCTTGTATATAGACCCCTAAGACACTTATCATACTCCTCTTCTTAATCAAACCCTAGCTACATCCCCCTGTGTACAAGTGGTGGAAATCTATTATTGTGACAATGCTAAAAAAACGTAATGCATTGAAAATGCATAAAACTTGCATGAATTTGGCCATTGGAGCTGAGGTTAAATTAAACAAAGTATTACAGATGGGTGAGAAAACCCTTGTTGGTAGATCTTGTGAAAAGAGAATAGGTGGATCCCATTATCAGACTACTTTACTCACAAGTGGGAAGAGGTGGGCTTGATCGACATAGCCCAATTGCCGCTAAATGCTACCTAGAAAAACAATTGGGTTGGGGAGGCTTAGGTAGTAAAAATATTATACATTTCTCATTTTTAGTCTATTTGTATACCCTTCTGAAGTCATGTGTGGGTATTTGAGGCATTTTTCATGGATTTAGATGCCTCAATCATTTCTTTAGGGCCAAAGGCATGGTCTTCTTCCTTAGGAAGTCATTCCCAAGCCCCCAGGATAGGTACATATTGCTCAAATCCACCTAATGACACATATATCATCAAGCATAGGCCAATGAAACCCCTAGGGTCCCATGTGTTGTTGGTGGAGACCTTCATAGGCTTGAATGGTTGGTTGGAAGATTCCTTGAGGGCTTGAGGTTTAGGTCTCCTCCATTAACAATGATCAGGGCCTCAATACCATAAGACCTAGATATATATAGCCATAGATAACATGCATGGTTCTTTGAGGCATTGTTCAAGGATCCATATGCCTCAATGGTTTCTTTAGGGCCAAAGGCATGGTCTTCTGTCGTAGAATGTCATTCCCAAGGTCTCAGGACACCTACATAATTCTAAAAACCACCTAATGGTGCTAATATTTTGTATCATTGGCCAATGATACCTTGATTCCATGTGTGTTTGGTGGAGGAAACCTACTTAAACCTAGATGGATATAAGATTCTTTTAGTGCCGAAGGTTCAATTCTACTCCAATGACCATGTCTAAGGCCCAAGGGCCACAAGACCTGGGTACATAGTGCCATAGATACTACTCCAAATTCATGCATAGTGCTTCAAGGAAGTGATCATGGCTTTGGATGCCTCAATAATTTCTTTAGGGCCAAAGGCATGGTCTTCTTCCTTGGAAGACCATTCCCAAGGCCTTGAGACACCTACATACTTATCAAAAGAACCTAATGTCACTGACATCCTCAATCATAGGCCAATGATACACTCGGAATGCCATGTGTGGTTAGTGGAAGCAATTTCCTTATCCTTGTACATGGCTAGAAGATTCCTTTAGGGATCAAGGTTTAGGTGTTCATTGTTGACCATGTTCTTCCTTTAGGTCCCTAAGTTCAGGTTTCCTCCATTGACCATGTTCTTCCTTTAGGTCCCTAAGTTCAAGTTTCCTCCATTGACCATGTTGAAGTTTCCAAGGCCACAAGAACTAGATACATAGTGCCTTGGATACCCCTACGAATTCATTTATGGCATCATTCATGAGTCTAGATGCCTAAATGATTTATCTAGGGCTAAGCCGCTAAAGGCATGGTCTTTTTCCCTATAGCACCATTTTGAAGGCCCTAAGACACATACATCCTTCTCAAAACCACCTAATAGCATTGACATCAAGGATAATTTTAGGGGCAAAATTTAGCCCATGGGATATTTTTCCATGTTTTTTTCCACAAAAAGATTCTCCAATTTGCATTTTTTGAAGCCCTATTTCGCCCAATTTTTATGGGGTAAACTTTTTTTCACTCTAAAAATCACCAAATTATTATATAAACTATAGAAAATCCTTAGAAATTGAAATTATTTTAGAAAAATATCGCCAAATATTTTATAGTTGACATTGTTAACACCCAAAATGACCCCCAAGGTTGTGGGAGAGGACCAAGTTGGGGTAACCATAAAACCACTTGAGATTGTATTACTCACCCAATACAATCAGAGAGGGATCTCTCTTAAACTTGTAAAAGACTGAAAATAACCAGAGATTGCAACCATGAAAAACACACAGAGGTTGGATTCTGGTAGGACAATTGGTTTTTAAGGTTTGGTAAGACAACCATGAGAGAAGCCATTGGGAAATGGAGTCAAAACATGGTCAAAACATAATAGATAAATAGAATAACAGTGCTGCTGCATTGAATATCAAAACAAAGGCAAGATAGCCATCCATTTAGAGTCAAAGGGTTATTGTCTAGTGATAAAGGAGGGAGGAATGAACAGTCCATCAATCTAGAGCATATGATTATGAATTCTATATTAAATTTAGCAGAAATTGGTGGTGAATACTTGAAATGAAAGGAACAGAGCATAATCTCTATGAATTCTATTCCAATACTACTCATATCCAAGCATGAATCAGCATAACAATATGAATTGGACAATGAAAGAAAACATTCACATAAGAAGAAAGATAATACAGACTGTAAGCTAAATGACACACGAATCTCTGCCAAAAACCAACTTCAAACACTATGATTTTACTAAGGATCACATCTCAAAAATAGAGCTTAGATCTTCCATGCCTCGTCCCACTAATTTTCCAACCCTTTGCTCTTCTATTAGAATGCTTATATAGATCTTCTCAGCCATCATGATCAAGCTATCTCAACAGAAAATGGTTACAACTGCATTGACACCTACACAGAAGGTTTAACAACCTTAAGAGTCGGTTACAACAAATTTTCTTTACTTCAGGACGCGGACTGCTGAAACTGGGCCTCGAAGCCCTAGCTGTATATCCCAAATTTCGACAGCTGTGTAAATTTCAAGAGAGGTTTTTGTAATTGGGCATTTCCCTGAGAAAACCCATGTCTCCATTTCCTCATATTCCTCTCCAGCTCATCGGAATCGGTCTTTGAAGTTGATGACTTAGGGAGTAAATGGAAATTCTTGAAATTTACCCTGTAAGTATCCCCTTGATTCTCCCAAAATGTGACTCTTGTGTGAAAACTGAGAGAGGTTATTGTAGATTGGTCCATGTTGGAGAAAAACCTCTCTCGGTTTCCCAAAATTATTCCCGGTTTGGTGGAGGAAGTTGGTTGAAAAAGATGACTAAAACAGTCATTTTCGTAAAAAACAAGCATGCCCTTCATATAAAATTTCAACGAGTTTAACTTTTTTAATTTTCCTTGAAATTTTAATCAGCTAAGTTCATTGCGGTCGTGGATCTCCTTCACCTGTTGATCTGAGCTGTCCATTCTCACTGCAATGCTAAACTTAGCATTATTGAGCACTATTTCATCCGGGACTTAGGAATGAATGTTTAAGAGGCTTGATTTGCATCTTATTTGGTCGTATGGCTTAAAGAAATGAGATCCTGCTCATCCCTTCATGGATCGGGATCCCTTCAAATTCTTAGCACAAATCTGGTGCTAACAGACATTTTAAGATTTTTTAATATTCACCAAGGTTTATACACTTTTAAATAAGTACGGGTCCTTAAAATTATCCCTAATCAACATCCTCAATCATAGCTTAATGATACCCTAAGAAGGCCATGTATGGTTGTTATAGAAAACCTTCTTAGACCTGGATGGCTAAAATTTTCCTTTATGGCTTCATATTAGGTCTCATCCCATAACCATGTTGATGCTCCCATGTCCCCAATATTTGGATACATAGTGTCGCAGTTACCCCTAAAAATTCATGCGTAGTGATTTGAATATTGTTTCATGGCTCTTAATGCCTCAATGGTTTCTTTAGGTCCCAGGGCATGGTATGTTTCCCTAGAATGTCATTCCCGAGGCCTTGAGACACATACACATTTCTGAAAACCAACTAATGGCACGGATATAATCAGCCATATGCCAATGAAACCCTAAGGAGTCCATGTGTGGTTGGTTTAGGAAACATTCTTAGCCTTGGATGGATAGAAAATTTCTTTAGGGCCCAAGGTTTAGGTCTCTTCCATTGACCATGTCCATGACACCAAGGCCCCAGGACCTAGATACATAGCACCATAGATATGGTTACAAAGTTATGCATGGTGATTGGAGACATTCTTCATGGATCTAGATGCCTTGATGGTTCTTTTGGGAAACATTTGTGGTCTTATTTCCTAGAGAATCATTCCCAAATACCTGAGACACATACATTCTGTTCAAAACCACCTAAAATCATTAATATTCTCAATCATGGTCCCATGATACCTCAAGAGGCCATGTGTGGTTGGTGGAGGCAATATTCCTAGCCTTGGATGGCTAAAAGATTATTTTTGGGCCAAAGATTCAAGTCTCCTCCCCCTACCATCTCCAAGACCCCAAGGCATGGATGTACATTGTGCCACAAATATCTCTATGAATTCATGCATGGTGCTTAGAGGAATTGCTCCATGGATACAAGACCTCAGGAGACAACTTGTTATTGGTGGAGGAAACCTTCTTAACAAGACCTAGATACATAATGCCATGGATATCCCTACAAAGTCATGTGTGGTTCTTCAAGGCATTGTTCATGGCTGTGGAATCCTCAATGATTTCTTTAGGGATAAAAGAATGTTATTCCTCCCTAGAACTTCATTCCCAACACCCTGAGACATGTACATACTCCTCAAAACACCCTAATTTCACTAACATCCTCAATCATAGGCCAATGACCCTTGAAAGGCGATGTGTTGTTGGTGGATAGAACCTTCTTATCTATAGATGGCTAGAATATTCCATTAGAGCTTGAGCTTCATGCCTCCTCCCATGACCATTTCCAATCCCCCAAGTCCCGAAGACTTGGATACATTCTGCCATGGATACCCTTGCAAAGTCACGCATGGTTCTTTCAAGAGCTAGATCGAGCTTTCAAAAGCTAGATCGAGCTTTTAAAAGCTAGATTGAGGTTTTGATAGCTCGATTGAGGTCTTGTTTCAACTCCCACAAGACCTCGTGAAGGGAACTCCCACAAAAGAAAACTAGCATGGGTATGAGAGGCAATACAATATGCAGAGAAGTATGGCGCTCTAGATGGGATGAACAGATAAAGTAAGAGACCTAGACCATACTCCATCTATGTAGCCCTGCTATGTGACATCATTGACAAAGAACCTTCCAACTACGAGGAAGTAGCAGGGAAGAAAGGATGGAAGGATGCCATGATCAAAGAGTACCAGTCGATTGTGAAGAAGGATGTCTGGGAGGTAGTTATGAGACCAGAAGGGAAGTTTGTTGTGACTTTCAAGTTGATCTACAAGATCAAGCATGTTGCAGTGGCTTCTCCCAGAAAGAAGGCATAGACTATGAGGAGACATTTGCACCTGTAGCAAGATACACTTCCATCAGATCAGTACTAGCACTAGCTGCAGTGATGAAATGGAAGGTACACCATATGGACATCAAGACAAAATTCTTGAATGGTGTAGTAGAAGAGGAAGTGTGCATGGAGAATCCACTTGGATTTGAGACACATGAAAAGAAGACTCATGTGTGCAAGTTGAATAAGGCCTTGTACGGATTAAAATAGGCACCTAGGACGTGGTACGACAGGATGGATAATGTCCTGATGAGTTTAGGCTTAACCAAGAGTAAAGCAGATTCCAACCTTTACTACAAGGTTGAAGAGGGAAATCCAGTGATACTTCTAATCTATGTAGATGACGGCCTATTTGTAATAAGAGAGGATGAGCTTATCACTGATACAAAGAGGAAGCTTGTCACAGAGTTTGAAATGAAGGACCTAGGTATGATGCATTATTTTCTGGGTAGGGAGGTGTGGCAGAACGTGGGAAGAACACAAATGGAATCTTTCTTGGACAAGGGAAGTATGCAGTAGAGATTCTGAAGAGATTCGAAATGATGGACTGCAAGGCTATGGCCACACCCATGGCATCAAACTTGAATATACTATGTGATGCTTCATCAGAGTCAGTTCATGCCACAATGTATCGTCAGATGATTGGTTCATTGATGTACCTGACGAAAATGAGACCAGACATATGCTTTGCTGTGAACACCCTGAGCCAGTTCTTGACGGATCCGAGACAAGTTCACTTGGTTGCTGCAAAGCATATATTGAGGTACCTGAAGGGTACAATTGACTATGGGCTCAAGTATAAGGCGAATCAGAAGATTAACCTACAGGGTTATGTTGATTCAGATTGGGCAGGCAGTGCTGTAGATAGGAAGAGAACTTCAGGATTCTCCTTCAGTATGGGATCCGATATGATATCCTGGTATAGCAGGAAGCAGTCATGTGTGGCACTGAGTATAGCCGAAGCATAGTATGTTGCCGCTTGTTTAGCTAGTTGTGAGGCAGAATGGCTTAGGAAGCTATTGTCTGATTTGTTTGATCTCCATTTAGAGGCAACTTGTATCTTCTGTGACAACCAGAGTTGTGTGAAGTTGTTCGAGAACCCGGTGTTCCACGACAAGTCGAAGCACATTGAGATCAAGTACTACTATATCAAGGATACGGTTCAAAGAGGAGCAGTGAAGCTCTAGTATATTGCGACGGACGAATAGATAGCCGATGTATTGACCAAGCCATTATCCAGAGTGAAGTTTGAGTATTTCAGAGAGAATCTTGGTGTTATCCAGATTGAGGTTCCTCCTAAGAGAAAGTGATGAGTCCGAAAGACACAAATGCACATGATCCATTCTCACATGGTGGTAGGAAATTCCTCCCATGTTGGTATATGTAAGGGTTGAACCATTCTCGCATGGTGGTAGGAAAGTCCTCCTATGTTGGTAGATATAAGGGATGGGTCTCACATGGTGGTAGGTTTGTCCTCCCATGCTCGCAGACATGGGTCTCTCATGATGGTAGATGTAGGTCTCGCATGCTGGTAGATGAGGTCTTGTATGGAGGTAGGTTTTTCCTCCCATACTGGAGACGTTGTGATGTCCACCGGTCATAAGACATTGTGTGTGCACCTAGGAAGGATCTTGCATGGTTGTAGGACATTCCTCCCATGCTGGTAGACGCGGGCTGACCATTTTGGGACATGTGATGTGCATCTAGGATGTGCTCCATGTGATGATGAGAGGATCTAGATACAATAAGGCAATAGTGGGAGACGCAGGTGATACCTCTGTTTTTTTTTTCCGATGCCCTATTTTGGTCATAGTTGTTGTTGTAATCAGTTATTCATTACATATTGTCACTTTCAAATGTGATCGTAAATAGCTTGAAAATACTAACTTAAAACTTCAATTGTGCAAGGGTCAGTGCAAGCTAATGAGGGTCACTTTTGGCACGTTAGATGCAATAGAAAACTGAAAAAGCAGGCATCCCTCAACTTACTTGGATTTTTTGATTTACTTACGGAAAATATCTTGCATTGAGTAAAAAAGATGAAATGTAGGAAATTGAATCACGTTTCTGAATATATAACTTGTATGTATTGAAAATTTGCATAGCTATGTCAAGTTTCATTTTTCCTAACAGACACTTTTTATTTTTCAGGCAAATGATAAGGTATATGTTTTTGTGGGTAGAGCCTTTGAGGGCCTAAATGATGGAATCAAGCTACAAAAATCGGCATGCATGTAGAGAACACATAGCACTTGTGCGCCATTATTTTTCGAAAATTAAATTAGTAATTTTTTAATTTTTTTATAATTGTCTAAGTGATCAAACCTCAAAAATAGTACCTCTTTTGTGGGTAGAGCCTTTGAAGGTCTTAATGCAAAAATCTTGAAATGGGTTTTTCATAGAACATGGAGGTTAGAGTCCTCTTGTGCACCATACAATTTTTTTTTGAAATGATTGAGAATTGAAAAAGTTATGGAAGAAACACTAACAATGTGTTTCACGAGTTAAGGAGGTAGGACAGAAAAGAAATTGAAAGAAAATAGGAAAAATTAATATTTCAAAATAAAAGTTACATATTTGGAATCTGCAGAAAAAATGCTATTTGTGTCTAAGATTTCGTCAAAAATGACTCTGTGTAGCATATTGTAATGAGTGGCTAAGCACAGGCTTCTCCAGAAACTGGAAGAAATACCCAATTAGCTTTGGTTTTTCATTAACATAGCACAGGTTTGGAATTACCGAAGCAAACTCCCAAGCATACACATAGGATTATTGTTGACATGTGAGCATGTGACTCAGCCTGTTTAAATTCAAAAATATTGCCGCGCTTTTAGATTTAAATAATGCGTACGCGTTATATAACTAAATAACGCGTGCGCGTTATATCAATACTTAACGCGTACGCGTTATATAACTATATAACACGTACGCGTTATATAGTTACAAAACGCGCTCGCGTTATTCAAATCATAAAATACATGTTTAATACTTGAGAAAGAGGGGGTGTGGAAGTCAAGGGAATTTTTGTTTAATATTTGAGAAGGGGTGGGGAAGGGTCAAGGGAATCTATGGTTAATATTTAATAGGGGTGGGAAAGGGTCAAGGGCTTAGAAGGATGTTGGAAGCTTGAGTGGGGAGAGATGAAGGGAATGAGAACATGATGGGCTACAGGGGTACAGGGGGTGAAGGGAAGTGGAGCTTGAGAGCACTATTAGGAGTAGAATATGTTCTGAAGAGGTATAGGGTTAGAAGTTGAAAGTGAGACTTGAGTGACAAGAGGGAATGGATGGAGGCAAGGGGGATGTGAGAGAGAAATAAATAATACAAGGGGGGGAGAGACATAGAGCGAGAGAGGGAGAGGGACAATGGGGAGGAATGGATTTGGAGGGAGTGAGAGATAGATGGGGATAGAATGAAATAAGAGATAGGAAGGGAGGGACAGAAAGTGTTGGTGGGAGACATGCAGAGAGTGGTGGTGATGGAGAGAGAGGGAGTGATGGAGAGATTGGGATAGGTTGAGGGAAAGATGAGGGAGGGATAGAAGGTGAAAGACAGGCGATGAGAGAGGGAGGGAGAGAAGGTAGGGTGAGGGATGGAGGGAGAAAGTTGGAGATAGATATGGATGGAGGGGGGATGGGTTTGAGAATGGAAAGTGACATAATGTGTGTGTATGTGTGTGTGTTTGAGAGAGAGAGAGAGAGAGAGAGAGAGAGAGATTGATGGTTTGGGAGCTAGAGACTAGAGGGAGTTGTGAGCATCATATTCTCCATCAGCATCATATTCTTCATCATCATCATCTTCATGACCATCATCGTCATCATCAACATCTTCATCATCATCACCATCATCATCATCATCATCATCATATTCCTCATCAAATCAACATCTCCATCATCATTATCATCATCATGATCATCATCTAAACATCACCATCACCATCATCATCAAAATATTCATCGTCATCACCATCACCATCACCATCACCATATTCATCATCATTTTCATCTCTAGGTTCCCCATCAACATCAACATCTCCATCATCATCATCTTCTTCATCATCATCATCTTCATCACCATCATCATCATCATCAACATCTTCATCATCATCACCATCATCATCATCATCATCATCTTCCTTGAATCAGATCAACATATCCATCATGTCACCATCATCTTCTTCATCATCATCTAAACATCACCATCACCATCACCATCATCATCATCATCTTCATCATCATTACCATCACCATCATCATCAACATCTTCATTGTCATCACCATCATCATCATCATCATTGGCATTTGTAGGTTCCTCATCAACATCTCCATCATTATCATCTTCTCCATCATCATCATCTTCATCACCATCATCATCAGCATCAACATCTTCATCATCATCACCATAATCATCATCTTCATCGTCATCAGGTCAACATCTCCATCATCATCATCTTCACCATCATCATCATCATCATCATCTTCATCGCCATCTCCATCATCTCCGTCATCTCCATCATCATCACCATCACCATCATCATCATCTTCATGACCATAAACATCTTCATCATCATTGTCAGCTCCCCCTTCCTCATCAACATCTCCATCATCATCATCATCATCATCATCATCACCATCTGAAAATCACCATCACCATCATCGTCAACATCTTCATCATCATCATCATCATCAGCAGCAGCAGCATCATCATCAAAATATTCATCGTCATCACCATCACCATCTTCATCATCATTGTCATCTTTAGGTTCCCCATCAACACATCTCCATCATCGTCATCTTCTTCATCATCATCATCTTCATCACCATCATCATCGTCATCTTCTTCATCATTGTCATCTTCTTCACCATCATCATCGTCATCAACATCTTCATCATCATCACCATCATCATCATCATCATCTTCCTCATCAGATCAACATCTCCATCATGTCACCATCATCTTCATCTTCATCATCATCATCATCATCATCATCATCATTACCAACACCATCATCATCAACATCTTCATCGTCATCACCATCATCATTGGCATCTGTAGGTTCCTCATCAACATCTCCATCATCGTCATCATTGCCATCTACAGGTTCGTCATCAACATATCCATCATCGTCATTTTCTCCATCATCATCACCATCATCACCATCATGATCTTCTGAACATCATCATGATCATCATCTAAACATCACCATCACCATCATCGTCAACAACTTCATCATCATCGCCATCAGCATCATCATCAAAATCTTCATCGTCATCACCGTCACCATCTTCATCATCATTTTCATCTCTAGGTTCCCCATCAACACATCTCCATCATCATCATCTTCTTCATCATCATCATCTTCATCATCGTCATCATCGTCATCAACATCTTCATCATCATCACCATCATCATCATTATCATCTTCCTCATCAGATCAACATCTCCATCATGTCACCATCATCTTCATCATCATCATCATCATCATCATCATTACTAGCACCATCATCATCAACATCTTCATCGTCATCACAATCATCATTGGCATCTGTAGGTTCCTCATCAACATCTCCATCATCATCATCATTGGCATCTGCAGGTTCCTCATCAACATATCCATCATTGTCATTTTATCCATCATCATCACCATCATCACCATCATGATCTTCTGAACATCATCATGATCATCATCTAAACATCACCATCACCATCATCGTCAACATCTTCATCATCATCGCCATCAGCATCATCATCAAAATCTTCATCGTCATCACCATCACCATCACCATCACCATCACCATCTTCATCATCATTGTCATCTCTAGGTTCCCCATCAACACAACATCTCCATCATCATCATCTTCATCATCATCATCATCTTCATCTCCATCATCGTCCTCATCAACATCTTCATCATCATCACCATCATCACCATCATCATCATCATCTTCCTCATCAGATCAACATCTCCATCATGTCACCATCATCTTCATCATCATCGTCATCACCATCATCATCAACATCTTCATCACCATCATCATCAACATCTTCATCATCATCACCATCATCTTCATCAACATTATCATCTTTATCATCTTCATCTGCATCATGATCATCTTCATTGTCATCACCCTCCTCCTCCTCATCATCTTTATCATCTTCATCTACATCATGATCATCTTCATTGTCATCACCCTCCTCCTCCTCATCATCTTGTGCACTTATGCACTTAGGGATTAATGTTTAGAAGAGGGTCTAAAGGCCTTTATGGGGGAGGGGCTCTAGGAACAAGGTAAGACAGAGAGGGCAGGGGGGAGGGATAAAGGTGTAGAGGGTTAGTGATTAAGGGAGAATAAGGGAGAGAGTGCTATAGGGAGGGATACTGACGAAGATAAAGAGAAGGTGGAGAGATGGAGAGTGGGGTGGTAGAGACATGGCTGAAGGGAGAGAAAGAAACATGAAAGAAACATGTAGGGAGAATGAGGGACAGATATTTAGAAAGAGATAGGGGGTATCTAGGGATTATTGGGAGAGAGCTAGGGGGTATTAAACCATACAAAACATTTGTTTTGTATGCAATCATATAAATTATTAGTTTTCTTTGATTTTGTTCGTTGCCCTAGCCGTGCACCTAACCTATTTATTGTGCTTGACTATATCGCGTTCGCGTTTTTTCACTACATATCGCGCACGCGTTTTGTATTTATATAACGCGTACGCGTTTTGCAACTCCAGAAATAATGGCCTGTTGCTGTCCGAGAGCAACTTCACTCTGTCCGAACGAAAACAATAATCCCGTGATTTTTCGAACAGCACGAGCCCGCGTCTGAAAATTTTCACATTCTACACCAACTCCATCATTTTTTTTTATGCAGGTGCAGCATTGAGGACATCTTTCATGGTTGCTCACTATGGTGTTGGGTTATATGGCCATATTTGAAGAAAATAATTAGCAAGCTTGAAGAATCTCCAATTGAAGAACACCAAAGATAAGGCCTTTGAAAGATTCATTTTGCTTATATTTGAGGAGCACACAAGATAAGATATCAAGCTTCAAGACCATCAAGGAAGAACTTCCATTTGCTTATTATTGAAGAGCTTGTAATTGAGGAGCAACAAAAACAAACTATATTGAATTGATCATTGTGGTGATGGGGAATGCACGTAACCGAGTAAACAAATCAACAAGGAAGAAGAGATCTCAAGAAGTCATTGAAGAAGAGAAAGAAAAGAAAAGAATATACATGATGAATCGGAGGCTTTCTTTGGAAACTAATCCAAATCCAATTGTAGAGGATACCATGGTTCATCCTATTAATCCACGATAAGAGGGACCTTCAATTTCCACAATAGTTGTTGAACAAGCACCCCATGGAAGTAATCAAGAAGCAAAACGTAGGTGCTCATTAGGGGATGTTTCAATTCCCACTTCAAGTCAAAGTGATAAGTTACCATCTCAAGATGAAGCTCACGAAGAAACACCCAATTTGCTATCCGGATGTGGTTATACAAGCGATGAAGTCAGAGAGGCGTTGGACATTTTTCCTACTGTTGAAGAAGAGAATGTTATCCACACCATCGATGAGGATGTTGGACTTCCACAAGGGGATGTTGGACTTCCACAGACCATGGATGAGGATGTTGGACTTCCACCATCCAACTACCAGGAAGAGAATGAAGGACACCAAGCTACTACTGAAATGCCAGAGTGTCTTGGTGATGCGCTAGATGGTACAATTCCAACCCCCTTACCTCCATTAGCAAGCACACGTCGAAGAACTCCGAAGCGTATACAAGTTGATGAAAGACTTATGAATTCCATTGAAGGTACGCTATCTAAACGTAGTATTGCTTATCAAACTCAACAGATACTTGATAAATATTTTGTTTCTAAATGTGATGGAGATAAATGTAGATTATTTTTATCATTGTTAAAATCTAGGAGCATGAATGTTGTTAGGAAAAAGTTAGGGATAAAGATGATAAAGAATTCTGAACCAAGTTCTCATATAGTTAAAAGCCTAGTAGATGCATTTGGTAAAATTGGTAAGAACACACGTTCAAAGGACCGCAATGCTGCTCATCGTGTGTTGTCACAATCAATTGCAGATAAGAACACCAGGGCCCTTCGAATTCTCAGTCCTACATCCGAACTAGTTAATTTGAATGTAAAAACCCTCCGTAGGTATTCTATTAGAAGAGAACATCTTGACACAACCGATCAGACAGATTTTTGGGCCTTTGTTGGTCAGTTGCCACGTCGTGACATGAAGCTAGTTGATGCAGTAAAGGGACTAGTGCACAGTTTTTGGCATGATCACACAAGGCCTTCTTCAAACCGAAAGGATGTACTAAAACTAAGAAGGGGTTCAAAGGATCGTGAACCACATACTAAGCATCTTCTTGATATAACACAGACAGAGCTTTATGAGAAATTTAAAATTGAGCATAGACAATTGAACTTGGGGCAAAGATCTTTTGAGAAATGTAAGCCATGGTATGTTAGAATAAATACTCTTCGTAACACTTGTTGTTGTAGATACCATGTAGAATATGAATATTACTATGAAACATTTTTGTACATTCGTCGTGTGTTGCATACTAACATTGTGCAGGATTGCTCCATGACAATACCACCGACTTCATCAAGAGAATTCATTCATAGCATCATGTGCAATAGGCCCGAGGGGCAAACATACTATGCAAAATCTTGTTTGGATGGAACATGCTCCAACTGTGTTGGAATGGCATTATTGAGCCAATGTATGCACGAGAATGGAGATAGTGAATTTGGGAAAATGGTTACAGACATGAAAAATTTCAAATATATCAACTATGAAATAGTCCCAGGGAAAGAAAGCAAAAAAATACAATTGGTGACATCTCAGGTATGCATTTATATCTATAAAATTATGTTTTAACGGTTACATTTCAATCCTTACAACAAAAAACTGATATTGAGATCATTTTGTGTCACCAGGTACAAGTTAGTGACTTCATCAAGGAATTTATTGAAAAGACACATCAATATGTTCAGCATGTCCACGTGGCACGATGGCAGGATGAGAAGTTTAGAATATGCAGAGATACATTTCCCCTTGGTACTATACTTTCAGTTGTTGATTTTGCCGAGAACTACACTCTGCAACCTCAAAATGAGATCCAAAGTCAGTATTATCACTCTGAGCAGGTTTCCTTGATGGTCCATATCACATATAGGCATGGCCCAAATAGCACTGAAGAGCAAAGAGAAATTCTGAAGGAATATCACTTCTACATAAGTGATGATAGGTGCCACGACTTCCACTATGTACGTCATTGCTTCATCATGTTCTATGATCACTTGAAGGGAAGGAACATACAGATGGACCGACACTGGATTTGGTCTGATGGGTGTGCTGGTCAGTTCAAAAATGCACGCATATTTCAGTGGTTGTGTTCATTGCATAAAAACTACAAAGTGCCACATATGTGGAAGTATTTTGAGATTGGGCATGGTAAAGGAGAGCATGATGGAGCCGGAGCATGTGTCAAAACAGCCCTACGAAGAGAGGAATTGAAAGTATCTACAGAATCTACTATTCTAAATGCTCAATCTATAGTCAGGTGGTGCACGTCAGTAATGGGAGAGGAATCAACTATGCGAGTAGAATCCACAAGAAAGAGACATGTGGAGAGATTTTTTTGGGAGGTGGTAGACATAGATCGTTCACATGCATGGGAATGCAAGACTGTGCCTGGGACTCGTGGCTTTCATTCGGTTCGAAGCTCTGATAACCCAGTATTTGAAATTTGGACCAGAAAACTCGCTTGTTTTTGCCCGCATTGTTGTGATGGTGACTGGGATGGGTGTGAATCATTGGATTGGGTTGATGGATGGGATCACATATCACTTCCACTTGATCAGCGTGCAATTGTTGAGTTAACTCCGTTGGAAGAAGACCAATCATCTATTTCTACAGATTTTGATCATGTCTCAGACCTTGTACAACCCGGTATGATGCATTTCCTTAACATTTTTTGTTTGTTTACGTAGTCTTCAAATGCACATTAATGGCCTTGTATCGCACGAAAAATATTTTGATCATATACCTACAATCATATAATGCAGGGCACATATACGCAGTGGTTGCCTCAAAAGATACTGAATGGGGTGATGAATACTGGTTGGCACGCTGTATAGATGGAAAGCAAACCCTCATTGTGTCCATGACTGACGATGCAAACAACCACTTTCCAACTGGGTCTATGGTTGTTAAAGGTGAATACTTGACACAGGACAGCAATGGAAGAAAGAAGGGTGGATATGTTTACAGCGATTACAAACTAGGTGCAAGTGTGTATCACTTTACCAACTTAATCATTGGCACAAACCTTCAGGTACGAACAATGCCTAGTTGAAATACATCGAAGGTACGCTACTTCTTACCGGATACAGAGCACGAGAGACTAATGGAGACCATCAGTATAAGAGATGATCCGGAGGGCTTGGTTGTATGATAATAGGTGGGATCTAGCATGATGAGGTACGTTACATACTTTTACTACTATACTATTTATACTATTTGTAATTGAATATTGAGATATGCTCAATTTTCACATGTATGTTTCATATGAATATGTCAATTTTGCGTTGTTGATATGCCAAATTTACGTTTACATTGTTTATAAATATGCCAAAAGTTCTCTTGTATGTCAAGTTTATGAATATGCCATTTTTTACATATGATCAGTAAACCCTAAAATTATATTATGTTCATCATGTTGGTTATTGGCTTCACCCAACAAAATTAATTCAATTCATGCTCACTATATTAAACAATACACTTATATTAAATTTAATTCATGTCTTGTTAAATATTTCATAATGAATTAGCTAGTTGAGAGCACCACCTTAAACCAAGCCATCATCATCAACATCTTCATCATCATCACCATCATCATCATCATGGACCTGCAAAACCCTAGTTTCCAAAGTGTCTAGGCAGGTTCGGGTTAGGAACACTAGCCATACCCGCCCGGTGGATGATTTTCCAAAGTTGACCCCCGTGTGCAAAAATTGCACACTCCCACACTGAGCAAAACCCTAGTTTCCAAGATGGACCTGCAAGGTGACACATGGGCCATCGGGTAGGAGGGGAGGGGCACTCCTGGCACTATCCCGGTGTGCTGAATCCAACGGAGTCGACGGTTCGTCGATCCGAGCCACGGTCTTCATTCTATGGCTCGTCCCGTCTCACTACCAGAAGGCCTTCAGGGACACCTGCTGGATACCTACCGGGGGCATAGAACTCCAACCATGCAACAAAACCGGGTTCCGGGGAGACCTGCAGGTGTGTCTAGACAGGTTCGGGCTAGGAACACTAGCCATACTTGCCCGATGGATGATTTTCCAAAGTTGACCCCTGTGTGCAAAAATTGCACACTCCCACACTGAGCAAAACCCTAGTTTCCAAGATGGACCTGCAAGGTGACACATGGGCCACCGGGTAGGAGGGGAGGGGCACCCCTAGCACTATCCCGGTGTGCTGAATCCAACGGAGTCGACGGTTCATCGATCCGAGCCACGGTCTTCATTCTATGGCTCGTCCCGTCTCACTACCAGAAGGCCTTCAGGGACACCTGCTGGATACCTACCGGGGGCATAGAACTCCAACCATGCAACAAAACCGGGTTCCGGGGAGACTTGCAGGTGTGTCTAGGCAGGTTCGGGCTAGGAACACTAGCCATACTTGCCCGGTGGATGATTTTCCAAAGTTGACCCCCGTGTGCAAAAATTGCACACTCCCACACTGAGCAAAACCCTAGTTTCCAAGATGGACCTGCAAGGTGACACATGGGCCACCGGGTAGGAGGGAAGGGGCACCCCTAGCACTATACCGGTGTGCTGAATCCAACGGAGTCGACGGTTCATCGATCCGAGCCGCGGTCTTCATTCTATGGCTCGTCTCGTCTCACTACCAGAAGGCCTTCAGGGACACCTGCTAGATACGTACCGGGGGCATAGAACTCCAACCATGCAACAAAACCGGGTTCCGGGGAGTCCTGCAGGTGTGTCTAGACAGGTTCCGGCTAGGAAAACTAGCCATACTTTCCCGGTGGATGATTTTCCAAAGTTGACCCCTGTGTGCAAAAATTGCACACTCCCACACTGAGCAAAACCCTAGTTTACGAAATGAATGCACAATGAAGCCACTGGGCCATGGGGAGACGAGGGAGAGGGCCCCCTAGAGGTAATTGCATGCCAGGAGACCAACGGAGTCGACGGTTCGTCGGTCCGACGTCCGGTTTCCGAGTTATGTCGAGTTGCAAGTCGCATGAAAATGCCGTTCAGGGACACTTGGTGAATTTCCGTCCGGGAGCCAAAAAGCAAACGAAGCAGGAAGATTGCATGCCGTTGGCTCTTTCAAGTGTGTGTGGGAAATGCTGACGTGGGAACACTGCCGGGAGCCATAAATCCATGATAGTAAATTAATTCATGACAAAAAAAACTGAATTATTCCTTTCAATGGATGTGGTTTTCAATTTCCTATGTTGTTAGGTCAATTTGGCACATTCATTGAAAGAAATTGTAGACTTTAATGATGATCACAACAAGTGTGTTTGTTAAAACCTTGTGAAATAGAGCATCAAAAGACCTACATTGTAGGCCATATAATTGTGTTTGTTTACCTTTTGTTTGATGGACCATGCACAATAAGTAATAAAATAATTTTTGAAGTAGGTCATTTCATTTTTCTGATTTTTTCTTTGGTGGTGTTGAAAAAGACCATTGTTCTTATTGATGGGATTTCATGTGCTTATGATTCTTTGGATAATCTGGACACATACAAGGACACCATTATTAGACTAATTCATTATGAACAATTTAATATGAGTAATCTACATAAATGAATTGAAAAATTAACAAAAATAACAAACAACCCATATACCTTGGAATATAACACAAGAGTGACCATGTTAGGCAATCTTACTTATCTACTTACCTATGGTCATTTAAGTAGACCATTTGGATCATGTCTATTACTAATGATCTCCATTAACTTTTCATGTTCACAATGAGGCTTGAAGTATCATACCTTTGATGGGTGCTTCCTTGGCATTGTTTGTAGTTTGAGGTTTGTATCGAAAACTAAGTTTGTAAAGTGGTATATAGATTCACTTAGTCTAATCTTGAAATACATAACCAACCTTCTTCCATGTTTGGTCATCCAGTGTTAGATATTATCCTTTAATAACCATCAAACTGATTACAAGTTGATCACCATTGTCATCTATTAGTGAGACATGAGGGTTTGGTTCGCCTTTAAGGAACATGCCAACAAATAGTGAGTGCCCCATTCATTATCTTTCAGGGAAACCATTGCATATATGTTCATTTTAAAAAACATCAGTTCCAACGTGTGAGTCCACTAAATAGACAAAATGTAATGTATTCATGCTAGTTGATAAGATTTAATCTCATATTCCCTAAACTTGGTTGTACAAGATTTGAGACATGATCATAATGTGGTGAAATGGTTGATTAGTCCTCATCCAACTAGGATAATTCAATATTTATACCTAGAATAATGGGGAGTGATAGAATTTTCTTGTCCATATTTCTACTATAACATTGTTTGAGTTTCAAACTAAATGAAATCCACAAATTCCATGCATTATTCTATGTGATTGATCTACATCAACCACCTCCCAAAAATATCTTTGCACATGTCCTTTCCTTATTGAGTCCTCTTCTCGTCTTCTTGTTCCATCTACAATTATTGAAGAACACCATTCAACAATAGATTTTGTGTAACTAATGAGAGAATTTCTCGTAAACTTCCATTTTTACCTCCGGAATGTAATTTTTATGCACACAACATCTCAATCATGATCCCCTTTCCCACACTCAGTTTCAAAAGTCCTATAAAGGCAACCTTTACATTTACATTTGCATTAACATGACAACCAAGTCTCAAAAATGAGATTGATGGTGTTTATTCTCATGCAATGTATACAGTTAGGATTAAGACAACTGTATAAATCTATGGAATTATAAATGGAGATATTAATCCAAAAGGAAGCCAATGTTGGCCTTGCCAATCTTTTCTTCCCAATGCAAACGAAATATTAGATTCCATTTTGCTATGTTTCCATGTAAAATATATTTGAAAAAAAACATATATTTGGATTATATGGAAATCCTTCTTACCTTTGACATTGTTTGGGATCTGCAGGATGGGAATGAAGTGTTTTTTAGGGATTAAGAGGAGTATTCAATTACGCAAACTTATGAATGCCTATTGTGATAAGCAATCCATTGATTTCAACTCCATCACATTTCTGTTTGATGGATGATGTTTGCAAGGTGAGCAAGTTTAACCCACCAATGCGAGATTGCATGCAATTACATTGGGAAAAACCGTAGTTTACGAAATGAATGCACAATGAAGCCACTGGGCCATGGGGAGACGAGGGAGAGGGCCCCCTAGAGGTAATCGCATGCCAAGAGACCAACGGAGTCGACGATTCGTCGGTCCGACGTTCGGTTTCCGAGTTATGTCGAGTTGCAAGTCGCATGAAAATGCTATTCAGGGACACTTGGTGAATTTCCGTCCGGGAGCCAAAAAGAAAACGGAGCAGCAAGATTGCGTGCCGTTGGCTCCTGCAAGTGTGTGTGGGCAATGCCGACATGGGAACACTGCCAACACTGGCTCGGGGGAGGTTTTTGCAGAGTTGACCCACCAATGCGAGATTGCATGCAATTACACTGAGCAAAACCCTAGTTTACGAAATGAATGCACAATGAAGCCACTGGGCCATGGGGAGACGAGAGAGAGGGGCCCCTAGAGGTAATCGCATGCCAGGAGACCAACGGAGTCGACGGTTCGTCGGTCCGACATCCGGTTTCTGAGTTATGTCGAGTTGCAAGTCGCATGAAAATGCCGTTCAGGGACACTTGGTGAATTTCCGTCCGGGAGCCAAAAAGCAAACGGAGCAGGAAGATTGCATGCCGTTGACTCCTGCAAGTGTGTGTGGGCAATTCCGACGTGGGAACACTACCAACACTAGCTTGGGGGAGGTTTTTGCAGAGTTGACCCACCAATGCAAGATTGCATGCAATTACACTGAGCAAAACCCTAGTTTACGAAATGAATGCACAATGAAGCCACTGGGCAATGGGGAGACGAAGGAGAGGGCCCCCTAGAGGTAATTGCATGCCAGGAGACCAACGGAGTCGATGGTTCATCGGTCCGACGTCCGGTTTCTGAGTTATGTCGAGTTGCAAGTCGCATGAAAATGCTGTTCAGGGACACTTGGTGAATTTCCGTCCGGGAGCCAGAAAGCAAACGGAGCAGGAATATTGCGTGCCGTTGGCTCCCGCAAGTGTGTGTGGGAAATGCCGACGTGGGAACACTGCCAACACTGGCTCGGGGGAGGTTTTTGCAGAGTTGACCCACCAATGCGAGATTGCATGCAATTAAACTGAGCAAAACCCTAGTTTACGAAATGAATGCACAATGAAGCCGTTGGGCCATGGGGAGACGAGGGAGAGGGCCCCTAGAGGTAATCGCATGCCAGGAGACCAACGGAGTCGACGGTTCGTCAGTCCGACGTCCGGTTTCCGAGTTATGTCGAGTTGCAAGTCGCATGAAAATGCCGTTCAGGGACACTTGGTGAATTTCCGCCCATTTTATAATTTAAGCCACTTTTAAATATTTGAACTTCCATATTATTTTGGAAAGAGTATAATATTTCAAAACTCCTAAAGAGACAAAAACACATGATCAAAACTCCTAAGGCTATAATTTAGAGTAGCAATAATGGGGGTGATGGAGTTGAATTTGATCCTATGGAAGATAATGATACTAATATTATTGAGAATAAAAGGATAATAGGTTGATCCATGACACCTTTGTTTGCATGGATGAGGATGCACCTATGTATGAGACCTATGATAATATTCATGATGTACATCTTATTGATAAGGCACACAAAGGCCTATACAAGAGATCAAAGATGAGTCACTTTGTCTACTAATTTGATGTTGATAAAATTGAAGGTATTGAATGACATTTCAAACAATGGTATGACAAAGATCCTAATGTATACACAAGGTTAATATATAAGGTGCCCCATAAGGTTCTTTGTCATATCCCTATAATTCTAGGTTTTTGATGATTGTTTAGGTTAAAAAACATAGCACATTATATGGATTATCATGTACAAAGATAAGTGAAGATGGTATTATATGAGTGGCTACAAATGGTTCTCAATTTACGATCATCAAGGAAATATTACCCATTTTTAAAGAAGAACCTCATAATGTTAGACTTTCATTGGTAGTTGATGGCAATGGGTGTGAATGAGTGAGTTCGTTGAAACCTTGAAAACATTGTATTGCATTTAGTTTGATTAAATTACACGAGCAAGAACTTTGACATAACTTGTAATGATCATCCAAAATCACAAATATTAATTAGATACCAATTAGTGCATGCATGTAGTGAATTCGTTGAAACCTTTGAATATAATAGTTTGTTCTTTTGACATAGTGCATTCATGAGTAATAGATAATCCACACAAATCAACACATTAGATTGACACACGTACATGTATCCAAAAGTACATATATATCCAAAAGTATCCAAAAGTGCATGTCTCCAAAAGTACATGTATATCCAAAAGTCTCCAAAAGTGCATGTCTCCAAAAGTACATGTATATCCAAAAGTATCGAAAAGTACATGTATCCAATGAAGTCAATGTACATGTCTCCAAAAGTACATGCACAATAAAGTCAATGTACATGTCTCCAAAACTGAATGTATCGAAAAGTACATATATATACAAAAGTATCCAAAAGCACATGTGTCCAAAACTATCAAAACTCAAGCTTTCTCTTGTTCTTTCCCGACGTTGATCCTCTAGGCACATCCCTAGGATCAATGTGCATCCCTGGATCCTGCAAATTAAATATCAATTGTTAAATTCAACTAACTATGTACACTAATACATTAGCTCAACAATTATCAACTGTTGCATGGAAAGTGCATGAAACATTTGGTCACTGAAGGACATCTCACCTCAAATGACAAAGGAGATTGCATTGCTTGTGAAGCAGATGGAGCCGTCGGTTGAACATCCAGGATGGTCGAACCAGGGGGGCCAGGCACTGCTCCTGCTGGTGGTGGCTACAATGAAAAAATGTTGAAATAGTTAGAAATGCATGAATAAACAATAGGTCCAACAATAATAAACTATGTAAAGATAATGTTGAAATAGTTACATACTTGTGTGTGATCAGTCGCCACTGCAGATGCGGCACTAACTGCTGCATCAACCATCGATGCAAGGTTCTCAGTAGACAACTCGGGTTCCTGATGCAGTAAACATGCAATTCAAACATTAACAAAAACGATTTATGCACTGGATTTCAAGTTAAACAACAAATATCATCGAAGGATATACATTACCGTGGTGTGAGTAAGCCCATGGTCGTGGGCAGCTGGAGTCTTTCTTGGAGTAGAACGCCTCACATACACACGACCCTTGTTCACGAATGGCCTGGAGGGAGATACAAATCCAGGCAATGGGCCAGATGTCTCGGATGGTGCCTACAGTCAGCAAGTGTTCATGTAGTTAGACATGCATGATTCAACAAACAAACATGTATTTAAAAAATGTCATTTTTAATTGTTTACCTGGAGCCCAGATGTTTCAGGGGACGGTATGACCATGGGTACTACCTCCACATTACCTTGCCCAAGTGAAGGATCTGCCATCTGCAAGTTTAATAATTGTAAATATTAGACCGTAGATAGCATTAATGAACTAAAATGTAAAGTATGTGGAAATTAACAAATTAACAAGTATTAAAAAACTGAAATTTTAAAATGTTTACCTCGGTGTGAGATACGGCAATAGGTGGTATATAAGATGGGCCTACCGAATGGGTAGCATCATGCCCCCCTGTAGAGTCTAGAACATCCAGCTCTGGGGCGTCACTGCTGGCATAAAGCATCAATTGCAAGCTCACAAACATAATATATTAGCTCAAACTATATATATGTGTACAAAGATGAAAATAACTGAAGAATTTATTACAATTAACCATCAACATACCTCTCTCAAAAACCCACTGAAGGCAACATCTGAGGCAATACCATAGCAGGGACGACCACATGATGTGCACTCGTGAGGATCAGTACTAGGATGGGGAATAGTCGATGGTCCTGCACTAGTGGATGGTCCTGATGGTCCTGCACTAGTGGATGGTCCTGATGGTCCTGCACTAGCTGATGGTCCAGCATGGTGACGAGCTGGTGTATGTACCACACCAGGGACAGATGTCCCTTCCTCACCCATATGTTGAACCATCGTGCCATGGCGAACAACCGCCCGTGCCAAACTCAAAAATGCATCTCGTGTCTGCGGAATAATGCGATGTGCTGGTGGGACATCTGGCCCAGGCAACTGCCTGCGAGGTGCAGGGATAGGGTGATCCTGGTCTCAAAGCCTGGCATTGGGTCGGTTTTGGGGCATCCCCCCACCGATCCCCTGAAACTGTAAGATGTCAAAATAGTTAACGTGTTTATGCAACACGAACTCTGCGTACATCTTTCGAAGGAAATATAAGGGAATTTCCCTGTTGTTGTGTGGTGGCATATCAAAAACCATGTACCATCTATCCATCCAGTTATCAAAAAATGGTTGAAACGTGCACCACTCAATGGAGATATGCGGCTTGCTTGCATTTGGGATTTCCCCCGTCTGAGGGTCCCTAAATAATGCAAATATAAGCTCTTTGGATATTTTCAACTTTTTTACTGCATTGTAATCTAGTCCATCAGCATATTGTTGTCTTTTTCTTTCTCTGTAAGATGCAATATCATATAGGACATTCGTAGATTGTGAAATGGTGTCCACAATTGCATCCAAGGTTGATGCAAGTGAACGGCGAATTCTGTCGCCACCACTAAAAGCTGCACTTATGCCCCTCAATTGGGCAAGCTCAATCAATATTTCGGCATTGGTATCCATAGCCGCAACTGCAATAAAGACATTAATATGAAAATCATTAGAAACATATACATGGTATATAATGACGTCTCTTCAAAATTGAACATGTATTAAATCAAACTCACATAAGCAATTGAATGGCATTCACTTACATACATTTAAAACTTAAAATTAAACATTTGACAATTAAAAAGTAAGTTAGTCAGATTGGCAGAGAGGAGGAGGAGGAGGATCAAGGCAGTGATGAGTTTGTTGATTCAGGCATGGAGGAGGAGGATCAGGGCAGTGATGAGTTTGCATCTATGTGTCTCAATGTCTCATTGTGTTTTGTGATTGTGAATGACAAATGTGTTGTGATTTGTGAATTATCTAATTTCTATTGAATATTTCATATTTGTAATTGTAAATGTAATTTCTATTGAATATTTGTAATTGTAAATGTTAAATTTTATTGGATGATCTATATGTCTATATTTTTAAATTTTAATATATTTTAAAAATATATTAATTCCGGGGGTCACCGTGTCTAGTGGGGACAAGGATCAAATTTGAAGGGTGGGGTCCCATTTCACTATGAAGGGCTATGAGATATTGAACACTATTGAAGGGCTATGAGAAATTTATTAATATTTGTTCTATGTGTATATATGGATGTGTTCATGTTGCATGGATTGGATTCTAGGTTAACCGAGGCCTTTTTAGAGCAAAGAATGGGGTAATTACTATTTGGAAACAAGTTTTTTATCAAATGTAAATTGCGGTGATGGAAGATATTGAGGGTGCCACATTTTGTGGAGAAAGTAGTATTGATTCCTATGACGTAATAGGGAGTTCAAAAAGTCTGGTTTCAAGTATTGTCATGCGTAGCTCGATTGATTTTTCTCGCGCTAGGGTTGTAGCAACTGTTATGGCCATTACTGTTAAAAGGATTGATGGGGTGGAATCCCGTGAAACGATGAGTTCTTTTGTTAAGACGTAGATTCAGTGAAATTTGGTGGGAGTCTTATTTTCATTTTATGCACAAAATTCGATTACTTGATTTTGTTGCATTGTTAACTCTCCTCCTAGTCATAGCTACAATCTCTTATATAATTGTGAAGGTTATCAATCCACTCAATATATTAAAGTTGTAGTAGGCCAAAATCATCCACATATTTATTCTACTCACAAATGTTGACATTCCAATTTCTATGTAGAGCGCCCATTAACATTAGATTGTATGGGACATGTTTTTGAGGCATGATGTCATTATCTCATAACAACAAGCTTTTTATCCATAAATATGTCATCTACAAGCCAACGGAATTGTTCCTAATCCTTTATAAAACTTTGTCATAATTATATCAATACCAACATCCCTACCTATTGACTTAGCTTAGAAGATATTACACCTTCGGATAACCAAACCTGATTCCAAGGTTGGTAATCATAAACGTAAAAGCATCATCATAAGGAAATAGCATGTTGTGTTGAAGAAATTCCTTTTTTTCCATTTCCTTCTCAGGATAATATTTGGTTGTGGATCATTTAAAATGTATAATTTATTTTAATATTGGGAAGCTAAATTCAAATTCATTAATATATTAATATGATTTGATTTTTTTATTAATAATAAGTTATTCTTTTCATTTGAAAATGTAATAGTACATCAAAATTTCAATGTTTACTAACGTAGTAAAGTTGAGAGGCTTTATTTTTCAGTGGATATAGCAGACCTGTAAATTCATAGGATGTCAAAAATCTAGTCAGCCTTGAAGTTGAGCTCCTCAAAGAAAACGAATTTCTTTAAATATGTTTATGACAGGCTGGCATTGCCAGCTTCGCTCCGCAAACTATCCTAGAGGACTGGAGGAGATAGGGTAGGTGGAACTTGGAAGTAGCTCAACCACAGTGGAATAGGGGTATAAGAAAAAGCTTATTTCTATTCATGCAATATTATATATTGATGGTCGGAGCCATGGAAGCATGGAATTCCGGCATTGACTTGATACAACAAAGAAAACAAAAGGTGGAACTCGGGAGCTGCGTGGATTGACTTGATACAACAAAGAAAACACAGGGTGTGAGGTTGGGAGCCGTAGATGGTAGGATTAACTTGATACAACAAAGAAAACACAGGTCTATAGGTAGGGGCCACGGGCAGGAGCAACAACCTGCAACATTACAAGAAGTTTATGGATTGTGGATTTTGTCTGAAATGCCAAATTCGTGGGGGCACATTAACATAATATATTATACATTGAATACTCAATTAACTCACGAAGTCAGCATTCACGAATTGGTATGTGATAACTTGTAACTTGGTAAGCCCGCTAGCAACAACACGTGTGAGCCACCTTCCAGGTTTAATAATTTTGTTGATGCCATTAAATGTGTTAAACACGTAAGCGCTCGCTACAAACACGAGAACTTCGAAGCGTTCAAGCCATGGGCTACTCAGTGTAAGCCCGTCCACGTAAGTTGCTCAATGATATTATTAGAGGCCCAATGGTCCATGATCCATGGATGATCGAACACGTGGATATTGGAGAGTAACCGAGTCCCACTCCCAAGTCACCTAGCTAGTAGCCGCATTCCCAATTTCCCACTAAAAATTGTTGATGGGTGAAATTTGAAGCTACCCTTCTATTGCAATTTTAAACAGTAGTGGTTAATTTAATTATTGAAGGGCTTACCATGAAATTAAATTTTTTTTGCATGGTAAAATTTGAAGTGGCCTTCTATGACGTGTGGGCAAAATTTGAAGTGGCCTGAAGGCTTCAAATTTGAAGCCTGGTGGGGACACTCGTGTCCCGTGTCCTCATGTTGGGTGACTTAGATGAATACATTGTAGAAAGGGGGGAGTTTTATTTTTTTCAATTTTTGGTTTGATTATGAAGTTTTGAGTTTTTGAAAAGGGTTTCATTTTGAGGTGTGAATTTAATTAGAAATTGGGTTATTCCCAATTTTATCAATATTACAAAACTAGGTTAAACAATAAAAAAATAGTAATTTGGATTAAAAAATCACAAAAAAATGGTATGGGTGAATGAATTACCTGACTAGATGAGAATGCAACGGTGAATTTGTCTCCCCTCTAGCTAAATCGAGCAACACGGATAGTTGAGTGGGCCACAAACCGTCCTCGTCCAGGGTCAATTTCGCCTCTATTTGCGTTTCTGATGCGTGAGTGTCGCGGGTGGTCGGCAATCGTCGGGACTGTGTTTTTAAATTCATTTTTAGTTTTACATATCGCGTACGCGATTTTTAACTACATAATGCGTACGCGTTTTGTAACTACATAACGCGTACGCGTTATGGTTACCTAGCCTACATGTCCAATGACATGTTAGGCTCGGGTCTTACCATGGCAGGTGGTAAATATCAGAAACACGTTATGTTTTAGGTATCAGGAACGAGATTTGAAAAAAGTATCATTGCATCTAAAGTGACCCTCATCTTCTTGCACACACTCGCAAGTTTAATTGATATAATGTTCTGGAAGAACAAGAAAACAGAAAAAATTGTTTAATAATATAAATTGCATTAAATGAGCCATTGTTTTACACAATAATTATAGTATTCTTAAACTGAGACAGGCTTGTTGCAGCATGAAACCTAATTATCTTCTAGCTGGATGGCTTAATGTGCATTATATATTGCCAGATGTTTTGGTAGTGATGTTTTTAGGCCTTCACCTTAGTAGAGTTTTAGTTCTAGTTGTGCCTACGTTTTCACCTTACTAGAGTTTTAGTTCTGACTGTGCCTACTTGTTGTTGTCGTCTTTAAGAATCCAATCTTTGTATTATGTGTGTATTCAACATAATAAACTATGTGGTAACTAGCAAATTCCTACCTAGATAATGTGAATCGATAAACTCTTCAAGTGACGAATAGTAATATGTTATTCAATATTATATGGATGCAATATCCATGTACACAGCTTGGGTTTGTGG
The DNA here is from genome assembly GCA_027924585.1 of Larix kaempferi. Classification (NCBI taxonomy): domain Eukaryota; kingdom Viridiplantae; phylum Streptophyta; class Pinopsida; order Pinales; family Pinaceae; genus Larix; species Larix kaempferi. The sequence continues at coordinate 1,888,633 of BSBM01001073.1, forward strand.
ATCAATTGTTCACTGCTCGAACCAATGAAGTTCAAAACAAGGTACTTGTTCACTCTTTTGTGTGACTTATTTCCTTCAACATGCCTCTTTTGATAGCTAGATGAGGTGAATTGATTTTACCCTGACATACTCATAAAGCTTTTTTCTAGTTATTCTTGTCAAAGTTTTCCAATGAATGTAAGGAAAATCTCAATTTCACAAAAAAATCCCAATTTAAAAATTTCTTGGCCACCCTAATACAACTACCATGACAATGCTGCTTAAAAGCTTGTTGGCAGAAAAAAAACTTTTGACCTTGGTGGAACATATTTTACCACGCTTAAACATCGGTTTGAGAAACAAAACGGAAAAACGAAGACAACAAAAATGTGCATTGCATTCATTTTTATGGTCTATTAACTCATTTCTTTTTCAACAAGCACCATTGTTTTTAAAATCAATAATTTTAATAAAATATTGCATTCATTTTTATGGTCGATTAACTCAATTCTTTTTCAAACAGCACCATTGTTTTTAAAATCAATAATTTTAATAAAATATTGCATTCATTTTTATGGTCGATTGACTCAATTCCTTTTCAACAAGCACCATTGTTTTTTAAATCAATAATTTTGATAAAATATTAAATAATAAAGAAATAAACCTAATCTTTTTAGAATTACAAATCATGAAAAAGTCAAATCTACTCCACCAAGATTTACCAAGATTGACACAACTCCCACTAATCATGATATGACTGTTACCGACTTCGTTTATGGACAAAACTGAACCACCATTCTCGTGAACAAACCAAATGAGGCAGGAAAGGAAAGTGGTTCATTAAAAAAGTTATAGTTATTCGATATAATTTTAACAATTACTTTAACACGAGTCGAGAAATTAAAAATAGGACAAGACTTTACCCAACCCAAAATCTTATTCGTCAGACAAAACCGACTTGTTCGGCCAAGATACTTCAATAAGGACCTACGACTTTAGAGTTTTTCTTCTGAATTTCTAGACCCGGGCACTCAGGCTTGGTGTTATATAATCAGCGAGTGGCGATACACAACCAAGCCCGGGGGATTCAACCCCGAACGGCCAGTGTCATCTTAAATCCTGCGCAGATATATATGGTCTGAGAGAATAACGCTGCCATGGCCGATGCTGCAACATAGATCGTCCATGGCGCAAAGAGATGAAAGGAAAAATATTGTGATGTAAGCAGTAGGTTCTGAGAAGCTTTTTTTAAATAATGGATTCGCAATGAGCTTAGGATTCTATGTATTATGGCGTATGGCTGACCTAACGCTATTTTGGTGCTTTCGATCTCATAATATAATATAATATTGTGGTTAATTGAAATAGAAAGCGTTATGGTTTAATATAGCATGCGGTTGGGTTTGATGATATATATTGTTGTTTGATCTCATAATATATATATTTTGCTTATATGTTTTAGTTTTACAACTGCGCTACGACATCAGTTATTTCTAACCCATGAGGTTAAAATTGTATGTGTTATGCCTTATGGCTGACCTAAGCCATTGTTGGCAGACGTATTTCGGTTGATATCATAAAGTTGCATCTGTTTTGAAAAAAAATTAATTGCTTTGCTTCACAGGAAGGATAGAGAGAGTACATAATTTGTTGTTTCTCTGCAACGAAATTAGCTATGCTTTGTTTTTTTTATACATTATATGTTCCATAATAATTATTAAAATGAACAAAATCTTATTTCAATTTCTAAAGTTATTGCAGCAGACCGATCAGATCATTTTCTGCCTGCTTGTTGAATTCTTACGAAACAAACAAACAAGATCTATCTGTCTTCTTTGCTTTTATAAAAAAGAAATTGCCTCTTTGTTTTTGTAAAAAAAGAAAAATTGCCTTTTTTTTCGTATAAAAAAAGAAATTTCCTCTAGTAGAAGTTTTTAATTACCTCTTAAATTGTTTAAAGGTCATTAATTCCATAGAAAAAAAATCCTTTTTAAAAACACTCAAATTTTAATTTCATAATTCCAAAACGTTATATCTTCTCGTAATTCCACAAATGTGTTTCCACACTCATCCGTGGTTATTGAGGCCCTTGAGCCTAAACCAGTTATATCCGCTTATAGATGCAGCTTGCTAAATCCACTATGATTCTCATGCTTTGATTCCTCTTCCGTGTTCTTGTAAACGCTAATGGGAATATCGTTCATAGCAAACCTGCATTGTCCGGCAACCCTTAAACCGATTGCAGATTCCATTGGCGACTTGGGCCCAATCCGCTGCCCGAACTGTTTACCCTCTAGATGCAAGTGCCATCTGCTCTTCTCAGCTGGAAAGCCTGTCAACTGTCAGTCATCCACGCCGTCCTGCTCCATAGCAGCGGGTCGTTAGAGATAATCACTGTGTAGGAGTGGTTAGAATGTAATGAACCTGCTTCTAGATTCCATGTTCAAAGATTGACCTGCTTACTCTAAAAAAGAAAGAAAAAAATATGGTTAAAATTCACTTAAAAAAGAAGGTAGCTGAGGCATATCATATAAAGAAAGAAAAAAATAGGATTAAAATTCACTACAAAACGAAGGTAGCTGAAATATAAACAACACGTGATTATTACTAAACATGGAAAACAAGCAATAGATAACTTGTTCAACACTTAACTTGTGACCTATTACTATTCAACCATCACAAATTACATAATTGTGCTCATTTAAAAACATCAAAAACTTGAAAGCAATTGAAGAGGAAAACAAACTAACAACCCAACCACTCAACCAAAACTGATCAGCTAAAGGTCCCTCTCCAACATATATTATATATATATAATATTACAGGAAAGGAAATATATATATATATATATAATTACAATACGGGAAGAAGTTTATTTATCTGTTTTTTTATTATTGCTTAAAGAAAAGTTATGTCAGGAAATTGACGTAAGATCCTAACCCAAGTGGGCCAGCGCATGTGAGTTAATTGCAATGTACTGGCAAAGCTCTGTGGCGCTCCACCAGTCCGCCTCATGGTGCTTGGCTCGTCCGCCTCCTCATCCTTAGAGCTCCATCTAACCAGAGATCGAGAACAAACTCGAACCCTAGATGGAGAACAAACAGGAGGAAAAGCAGCTTGGACTGGCAGGCGAGCTCGTTGGAAGACAAAGCAGCCAGGGCATGTTTACTATGCTCTTAATCAAGAATTTGGTCAATACGAATCAAGGTATTTTGAGTTACAATTATTCGATTCCAAGGAACAAGTATCATCAAGCTAGATTTGAAACAGGGTGGGAGGATAACAATATTCCTCCCAACCATTCAATCTATACTCAATTGACAAGATGTTGTCACTCACTTAAAGTAACACTAGATTACCAAAAATAAAAAATAATTAAAAAATACATATTAACTAGTAAAATAAAAAAATATGAAAATTAATTTAAAAATATAGATGTAGACTTCAGAAATAAAAATAAAACTAAATCCTAATCCAAATGTATCAAGAAGAGATCCAATTTTCCAGTATAAAATTAAAAAAATGACATCTGATAAAGTAGTTGCTTAGTGGAGTCATTAAGTGAGCCAAGTAGCAGAGAAGCCTATACAGGTTGAGTCATGCATGCTGGACCAAGTGTCAAAGAACATGAAATATTTCTCTTCAATCTCTGATACATGGAGTGAAAATGGCGATGCAATTAGATCAAGTGAAGTATGCTTATACCGACTAATCTAGTTTGGTCTAATTGCCTGAAACTTCCTGGAGCAAATCTACGAACTCCATGTACAGTGAGCAAACTCAAGTACGATAACATATAAACACATTTAGGATTAGTTTGGAAAGTTTAAGAGATTAAACACATACATTCCGAAGGTCACCTGCTTTGTTCCATCTTGATTTGGGTGAAGGCTCTTCATTTGGAGTAGAGACTTCTTCAAGTTCAGTGCACTCTTTAGGTTTTGCTATGAATTGAATGTTACAATTTTCCTCACTCTCAAGATTCCAATAAAGACAAATTTTGTATTCTGAATATTGTGAATCTTTGATTGCTGATGATTATATCTTTATTTTGAACAGTAATATGTCCACAGTTTTATATCTTAGGTATTTCTAACTCTACATAATTAATAAAGAACCATATTATGATACTGTTTTTAATCTTTCTTCTTGCAGACAGGGCCTTTTTGCACACCACCTTGTAAACCTCGCGGAGGGCTGTGAGAAATACATTCTCAACATTGGTGGCATCGGTTCCCAGAAAAGTTGCAGCGAAAATAGTAAGATAGGTCTGTGGAAGGAGCATAATTAAGAGTTATCTATTTTAATACCAAATGTTATTGACCAAATAAGCCTTTCTTAGCAACCTCTTAGCATCCTCTACATAGCTCTTTAGCTATTCAACCCACAGTGGTACTACATGCTCAAATGAGTACCATTTGGTGTACCTGTGTTTATGTTTAGTTTAAATGATTAAGATAAAAAAATATTATTTTTCCTTCAGAGATTCAAATCAAATCTCATTAATGAAATAATTGCTCCTCCCTATTTAATTTTCGTTGTAAAATATAAAATTTAGAAACAAACATCTATGTGTTTTTCAACGCATCTGTTGTTTTCAATGGTTCAAGCTTGTAAAGAGGAATATCTCTGTTCCTTTCATTTTTTCATGTTTCATAATAAGAAATAGTGGAGTATGTCTTGATGTTTCCTGGTCTTGGCCTCAGATCATCTTGTACTTAATGAATGTTGTTCTGATCTGAAACTCTATGCCTATTGTAGCTCGAGATTCCAAGCCAAACTCATCCTTGGATAATTTGGATATAGCAAATGTGATTTTTCCACAACGGAGTCCCCAATAATCACCATCTTGAAAACGTAGTTGATCTCTGATCTTGATGCCCATATCTCAAATATCCCATGACGAGCTGCAGACAGTTATCGAATCCAAGCTCTTCCCCCAGTGAAACTATGCGAGAGTTTTTGTTTCACAGGGTTCCTTCCATGGATCGATCCATCTAATCTTCAAACAGTTCATTAAGAAGTACTCAACCCAATACAATTTCAGTCGGTATTGATTATCGAATCACATCCTTTTCACACATTAAATCAATAATCTGCCAAAGACCTAGATGCCGTAGCAATTCTGAAAAAGGGTACCAAGAATCCGAGGCATATGGTGGTCAACAAATCTTCTGTTATAGATGGGAACTATAACATTTGGCACCTATTTTAGAGCTATGATGTGGCAGCAAAGGTGATGGCCAACACACTTTTAAATTCACCGACGCCCACTTAGGTCTCTCATTGCTACAGTGATACATCCACACTTCCTTAGGTAAAGTTGTATACACTGTAGAGCTAAATCCCCCTACTTGAGGGATGTCACTGGTCGTCATTTGGTCTACATGTTTCACCCCATATCATGAAGTCGCGTGGGAAATTCAAATTTAACTGACAATGTGGTCAATGCAACAGAAGAAGAAAAAGAAGAATGTGGTAGGTGTTAGAATATGTGATATTATTTTTACTTCCGTTATGGAACATAACTAATGATTAAGTTAAGGCACACAAATTAAAAGACTAACAATCTTGCAAAACCCTAACGGTCTTGCAACAACTAACCAATCCAATGCAAGAACCACATAGAAATTGGGTGTAGACACTGTACGAATTGAGAGCGTCGAAGATAATGGCGACGAGACTGGAGCCTCTAGGATGTGCTCCTTTAGTTAGTCCAACAATGGAAAAGGAGGGCATTGAATTACTTTTAATAGTTATGCATGTTTAAATTATTTTTATAGTTAATGTGTGTTTATGCAAATGCAAGAGATCCCCTACCTTTCTTTCCATGACAAGACAGTGTAGCACCTATTTTCGGAGCAACTACTTCTGATACTGGGTAACTCTTTCAGAGCTGATACATTAATTGCAACATTTTTAATTTTGTTCACTGAACCATTTTTTATGGATTCGATAATTTTCTATTTGTGAAATTATGTTGAATGGGCAGCAATCTCGAGAAATTAGTTGGTACTATTGTTGGTAAGAATGGGTGCGGTTGCGCTTCTGGCAGATGCAAATGTGGAGACAAGTGCACCTGCAACCCTTGCAATTGCAAATGAATAATAATATGTTTATTGGAAAAGTTTGGAAATAAAATATGAGGTAGGTGTCAATAAATCATGCCCCTCGTGCCCTGTGCACGATAGAGGTGTGGAATTAACTAAGAATATAGTTTATGCTAATATTGAATAATGATAGTGTGTTTTTCAACACATTGTTAATGATATTTTTCTCTGAAGTTGCAGATTTTTCAAAATACGATCTATGGCGTTAAACGTTTTTGCCTTTCTCAGAACATATTAATGATCAAGTCAACTGGTTTTTTTTTGGAAAAAACATCTCGTAGTACTGCTATTAGTCCTTACTGAAGGCTAAGTAACTATTGTAATCTTTGACTTGAATTAGTTATCATTTGATCTTCGAACATTTTCGTTTTAGCCAAACTTTTTACTTAATAGTTCTTATTTTTGTAATTAAATAATAAACTTAATTAATTTATTTCAATTTGTATTGGACAACGACTTTGAAGTGTTAGTAGAGTTGTCACAACAAAGGATTAGTTTAATATTTTGAGCCCTCAAATGATAGAGATTTTTGTTGGAAGCAAATTAAATACTTCACCGCTTAAACTGATGACCGCCATAATTGCTAAAAGGTAACACCGCCCAGATTTGTAACCGAACAAGATTTGAAAAGTCTCTCCTGCCACACCGCCTTACTTACTATGAAGAGCCACTGTCATTAATATATTTTGAGGCTGCACAACATGAAAAACCATGCCAGCAATTGCATTCATCCATTACACTTTTGAAGGGCCATGCAATCTTCATTTTTTAGCCTATAGAATTTCAATGTAACAGAGCATTTACTTCTATAATTAAAATTTTGTAATGAAGAGTCAATTAGCAGTTAATGACAGACTATGTTGAAGCACTATAAATACTCATCCATGTAATTGTGATTGATGAATAGAGCGTGGAATACAATTATTAGATGAAGTTAAACCAAAAAATTTACTGTGTATTTATGTTATACTCTATTATTTGAGTTTGAAAACTCATTTATTTTAAGAATAGTTTGTTGTAGCAACTTGAGAGATTAGAGTTATTTTATGTGTTGAATGTGTTTGATTGATGAAACAGAGTATGAGTTTAAATTTTATGAACACGAGGGTTATCAAATATAGCTGAAACACTGAGGAGCAATAGTCCTTTAGACTATTGTTAGCATAAACAGTGAGCTGTGACTATGCTGAAGATTACAGTTAGCTGTTCTGTGTTGTAGGTGAAAATTTATGAGTTTAGTGATCTGTGCATGTTGCTGTGAATAATAGCAACACTCCCCTGCCTTCCCATAATTTTGAAAGCACATTAATACTGCAATGTTCCTAAAATGTAAAAATAAAATAAAAAAATTCGCTTACGACTATTTATCTAGAGTTCGGAACATGTTTATTAAATTAACATCAGTACCGGGGTTTTAAAATATAAATCTCACTAAAATTCTTTGTGGAAGCATAGAATACTGATAGACTATTTTGGTTAATCTTCATTGGATTTATTATATTTCATTTTGTTGGAAAACAAGCCTTGCTACAAGTTAATTTAAACCTTTGTCTAGTTAAGATGTTTCTCCTTTTATAACTTGAGGTTATGTGTTTGTTATCTTTATGCCTAAATTGTAATGGTGATGAATGGAGACTGTAATTTTGTGTAGGAACTTTACGGTTTGGGGGAGAAAGGATTTGACGTCCTAAAGACCAGACTTAGCTTTCTGCTAAAGTCTACTTTCATCCTTGTTGTGCTTTTGTAGGTCATTTATCTACAAGGTTACTGCTTTCTACTTCATTAACTATGTTATACTCTATGGTTAAATTTTTATTTTTGAGCAAGGGTTGAAAAAGAAAGGTCTAAAGGGTATCACTATACCGAAAAGGAAGGGTCTTCTATCAAATTAATGCCATGTAAAAAGGTTTAATGTATGGATATCCTAACGTCTCGAATCCACAACTTTCTAATGCTTTGTAAACCATACAACGAACTCTCCACTATAGAGAGTGGGTTGTAAATTGAAACTTGAAGGCGTTTGGTGAAGACTTTAATGGAGCAATACAACTCCGCTTTGAATTGCATCCAACTGGTGTATTGGTACCTAAACCTTGGGGTTTTTTATTACACCATCGTGCTCTGTTCTGCGTTTTCTAGTCTGTTGAAAGGAGGAGGTAGAGCTTGGCTCTCCAAGCTTTGGAGGTGATTTATAGTTGGCCTCGTTCAGTATCCCAATGCTACTACTGGTTTCGTTGGGGTAAGATTTTTAATGGTCATTTCCTAGCTTGTAGGGTTTCTATTATTCCAGCACAGGTATTATACTATAAATGATAACGTAGATTGATTTGTAATGGCAGGGGAAACTCGAGGTAGCAACTCGAACATCCTGGTATCGTGGCTATGCGAAGAGTGGTAAGTCTGGGCCTTCATGGCGATTTCCTTCTCTTCCAAATCATAATGTTGCTGGGTTTTGGGTACTACGAAGCTCTGTTGGAGTTATGGCTTTGTTTGATTGTAAAACTGGGATGGGTGGCTATGCCCTGTAGCTTTTTCTACAATGTAAACCCGAGTGTTTGATTGCGTGGTGGCCTTAATGGCGATTTTGATGAATGGAGGTGCTTGTCCTTTCTTTATAGCACTCCCGGGGATTGTATAACTCTTGATGGTTAACATTAGGCTTTTTAAGGCCATCATGTCTTGTAATTTAACGTTCCTCTATTGGACGAATGATGAACCCTCGACTGGTGTTGAAATGTCAAGTACTTCTTCGTTTTGGTATTAATACTGTTTTGGGTAATGTTGAACAGGATTTTCGTTTTGATGATTTCTTGATGCTTTGTTTTCATTTTTACAATACTCGGCCTGAGATTTATATGCATTTTAATTCTAAAGGAAAACATTAGTTTTGGTTAATGTTTCGTGTATGTGGCTTTCAACTTTGTTCAGACAGGCGGCAGACGTTTTTACTTCTGTTTATGTAATTATTTGCAAAATGTGTGGTACTTATGATGTGGCTAAGATTTTACTGAATGAACTCAGTAGGTTTAAAGACTAAGCTTAAAAATATGGTCTACTTTGGAATAAAGAGATAACTGTTTAAGATGACAAAATTACTGTCGAAAGAACGCTTGCTTCATTGTTTGTGATACTTGGGGTTTCATCTAAGCCTGGAGTTTTCGATCTGAAAAAACCATAGAGAGGATACTCTGTGTGTAGTAGATCGATTTTAATACTGTGGTCTTTCATTCGGGGTAACGATCCTCGTTGAAGAAAAGAAAGGGTTTAGAAAAGTTGGGGTAGGGATTTTGATGTCTTGACCTTTGTTTGCGTTGAGTTACTTCTGAGCATGACTGTGTTGACTAAATGGAACTTTGTAGGTCCTATCCTGAAGGCTGAACGTTATTGTTCATTGAGAGGCTGAAAGACTCAACTAGGTTGTACGTGTTTGATAGTTACTTGACCCAAATAAAGAAAGCGTTAGTCTTTGGTGCAAAAGCGTTTTGGTTTGACCCAAAAAGGATACCATGATGTGGTTGTTTAAAGTTCCCAAACCTATGTCTGGGATTTTATGTTTAAAATTTTAGCAGAGGGTTTCAATACTTGAACCTACGTTTTACCAAACTTTGTTTGTGTTGGGTTCCAAGAAACGAGTCTGTATGATTACTATCTTGTGGTTTTAGTTTGTCCATTCGAATTTCCATAAGTTTGGTTTTCCAAGAAATAAAATAATTAAACCCTAGTTTAGATACACAAGTGCAAAAATAAATGGAAAGTATAGTCAAGAGGCATTTAGAAGAAACTACGACAATCTAAGTGGTTTTAAGGTTCAGCCATCAAATAACATTAAATCCAGTGTTTGAATTCTAATACTTTAATTGGAAAATGAATGTTGTCTAGCACAGGCTAGCAAAACTAGCCCTGCTAGACCTTTGAAATATTAGGGCAGAAATGCTTTAAAAGAAATACAGAGATAATAATTTAAATGTTGACCTTGGAATGTAAACCTGAGAGCCCATGCCAATTGGCCCTTGCTCTATTACATAAAGGAAATAAAATCATCAAGTTCAGAAAACATAATTTGCTGCATAATAAACCTATCTTAAATTCTTAGATTTTAATTAAAATGTATGGAAAATCTTAGTTCATACCTGGTTCTTGTAGCTGGCTCCTTCCTTGTAGGACCTGCACACCCAACCACTAGTTAATGGAAATAACTGGATGGATCTAGATGACCTCTAGGATAGTCTTTAACTGGATATATTTGGGACTACCATGTTCCTCCCAACCATGACCCTTAGACCATTCCTGGTCCTATCTGGATCCCTCCGAGCTGGTTCCAACATGCAAAGAGATAGTAGAGGTCCTAAGGTAGCTTGCTCATCAGATCTGTAAAATTTTGGTAGGATGTTATAGTTCTGCAGAGAGTTTCTCTTCTGTTACCATAAGAGAATGATAGTAGGAAATATGCCCTTCTTTTGGGGTCTGCCCTCCTTTTATAGGTGAGTTTCTGTTTGGGAAATAATACTTAGTTTAATTATAATATTTTTAAAAAGGTAGTTTTACTAATTAATTACTCATGTTTTATCTAGGAGCTTTATTTTGTTAATTAGATGTAATCTTAAGTTAGCTCATCAATAAATAAAAATAATAATAATTCTATTCATAATATTAATATAGATAACACATATGAGAGTTATCCTATACAAAAACTTTATGCATTTTATTCATATAGGTACTCTTTTATTAAAAAGAAATAATAACAATATTATTATTAACTAGTGTTTAAATAACAATAACAACTCGAGAGTTATCTTTATGCATACGCTTTATGCATGTTATTTCTATAAGAATACTTAAATCTAATTTACTCAATAATTTAGTTATGGTAATTTTTCTTTGAGTTATTTATGTATAAACCATAATACTTTTTTTAAATATTAAGTACAAGGTCCAACTCGTTGGACGGGTCTTTTGGTAAGCTTGGATATATGGCTTGGTTAGGTACCTCTAGGCCTCTCTCTTGCATGTTGGATTCCCTCGTTTAACATGGTAGTTCCCGCAGTACTTGATGATAGATAGAAAATGATTAATTTAACCAATTTAAATAAATGTAATGTATAGAAGTGCTATTCAGAGTCTTCTTGACTCAACACTTTTAAGATTCAGTAACCCCAAGAGCTATTCAGAGCCTTAACTCAACACTCTCACATGGGCGTTACGCTAGTGCAATTCCAGAGTGTCCCGCTCAACACTAGTACTAGAATGTGGTTGTGAAGCACATCTAGAATGTACAAATGGCCTCATATCCGGTACTCATTATCAAGCTTGGAGTGCTTTAGGGCCTATGCCCAAAACTCTACGTACATTGGGGCTTACGCCCAGTACGTAATAAAGTCTAGTTACATCGGGGCTTTTGCCCAGTACGTAGGTCATCCGTGTGTTCTTGAGTCCACGCTCAACACACTACATAAATCAATCATGTGAATCATAACTCTGCATAGTATGTAACAAAAAGGTCATCTCATTATATTAGGGTTTGTACCCAATTCACATAACAAAACATAATCAATCCATTTGGGTTTTCTTGCCCAATATATAACAATAATGCATCAGTCAAGGTCCACGCCCAATATGTAAATCTATAAAGGAAATGAATCATGTTTACTAGGTCTTATGCCCCATAATCAAAACAAATCATAGGTGATGGGGATTTAAGCCCAATATATAACATCAGAAATAGTTAGTCAAAATTCGGGATATTACATCTCTCCCCACTTAGAACAACACCGTCTCGGTGTTCTAGGGACTAGAAATAAAGTCATGAAATAAGGCGGGGTATGCCTCATTTCCCAAGTAGCCTCCTCTAGTCTAAAGTGCCTCCATTGCACTTTCAATTGGGTGACGGTCCTTATTCTAAGTTGCACCTTTTTCTTGTCCAGAATGTGGAGCGGTTCCGGCATGAATTCCCCTGCGGGCTCCACCTGTAATAAGGACCAATCAATCACATGTTTAGTATCGTATACATATTTCTTTAATAAGGATGCATGAAAAACGTTGTGAACTTTGACATGAGCTGGTAAAGCTAACTCATATGCTACTGGGCCCTTCTTGGCCAGTATCTCAAAAGGTCCACAAAAGTTGAGAGCTAGTTTCCCGCATCATCCTAAGCTCAAAGAGCTTCGTTTTGCCTTTACTTTTAGGAAGACATGTTCGCCGACCTGGTAGTCTTTGTCTTTTCTCTTCTTATCCACATAACTCTTTTGGTTGTCTTGTTCCTCCTTCAAGTTTTGTTGTACCTTGGAGACTAGCTGCTCCAAGTCTTTTAGTAAATCAGGGCCTAGCATAAGTCTATCTACTGGGCTATCCCAGGTAAAAGGTGTCTGACACTTCCTTTCGTAGAGTACCTTGAAGGGGCTCATCTTGGCAGAGGTTTGGTATCCATTGTTATAGGAAAATTATGCGAGGTGTAAATAATCTTCCCACTTGGTGGGGTTGTTCCTGAAATACATCCTTAGCATATCCTCAAGGATTTGGTTTACTCGTTCCGTTTTTACGTCGGTTTGGGGATGGTATGCAGTACTGAATTGTAGTTGTGTCTCCAAACCAGAGAACAATGCCCTCCAGAAGTTGCTAGTGAACTTCGTGTCTCGATCGGAAATGATTGCCTTGGGTATCCCATGCAATCGAAAAATATCCTTCAGGAAGATCTCCGCGATGTGAACGACTTTGCAGGTAGACTTTACTAGTATAAAATGTGCTGCCTTGGATAACTTGTCTACTACTACAAAGATGGAGTCATTCTACCTCTTACTTTTTGGTAAACCCGTTATGAGATCCATACTGATGACCTCCCACTTCCATTACGGAATGGGTAAAGGTTGTAGTAGTCTCGAAGGGTGTTGGTGTTCTGCCTTAACTAGTTGACACTCCTGGCACTTAGTAATGAATAAAGCTATGCCAGCTTTCAGTTTAGGCCAAAAGAAGTGTTTCTTTACTGCCGATATCATCTTCTAATACCTTGGATGTCTTGAATAGGGCTTCTGATGGAACTCTGTGAGGATGTTAGGTCTAATGTCTCTGTTTTCTGGAACATAAAGTATTTCTTTTGACCACAGTAGTCCCAATTCATCTATCTTATACTCCTTTTGTTGTTGGAATAACCTATCCTCTTGTATCTTCTTAAGGATCTCGACATAGAATCGGTCACTTTGACATGCCGTTCTAATCCAGTGTTGTAAATCTGAGTCGGTTTGACTCATGGTCACCTCATATAACATATGGACCCGTCCAATTAAAGCGTCGGTGATCTTGTTCTCTTTTCTCTTTATGTGTTTTAGCTCGAAGTGGTACTCACTAAGGAAGGCTAGCCATCTGGCCTGTTTGGAATTTAGGTTCGGTTGGTCAAATAGGTACTTTAGACTCATGTTGTCCGTCTTTAATATGAACTTCTTTCCCATAAGCTAGAGCCTCCACATCTTCAAGTCGTGGATAATGGCGGCTAGTTCAAGATCATGGGTGGGGTAGTTCTGCTCATGTTCTTTCAACTTCCGTAACTCATAACAGATATTGAAGTCATTTTGCATAAGGACTCCACCGAGCCCTTCCTTGCTTGCATCTGTGCAAAGCACGAAGTCCCCATCGGGGTCGGCAATCTGTAGGATGGGTGCTTTAGTCAGAAGTTGTTTTAGCTTTTGGAAACTTTCCTCGCATTTTGTTGTCCAAAGAAATTTGGTTGTTTTCTTCTGCAAGGTTTTCATAGGGCAAGCAATTGGAGAGAATTTCTCAATGAACATTCGGTAGTACCTAGCTAACCCTAAGAAGGATCTTATGTCGGTTACGCATGTGGGGGTAGGCCATTCTTCTATGGCTTTAATCTTCTCGGGGTCGACTGCTATCCCTTTCTCCGAAATGATGTGCCCTAGGTACTATATTTGGGGTTTGTAGAAATCACACTTGCTAAACTTAGCGTACAGTTGATGTTATCATAGTATTCATAATACTATACGAAGATGTTCTTCGTGTTCTTCTTCATTCTTGGATTAGATCAGAATGTCATCAATGAAGACTAGGACGAACTTGTCTAGGTATTTACTAAATATATTGTTCATCATGCATATAAAGTTGGTAGGTGCATTAGTCAGACCGAAAGGCATTACCACAAACTCGTAATGGCCATATCGGGTTCGGAACATGGTCTTACTGATGTCTTCATCTCGGATTCTCACCTGGTGATATCCGGACCGTAGGTCAATCTTTGAGAAGATCTTCGCTCCTCCGACTTGATCAAACAAGTCATCAATTATAGGGACTGGGTAATGGTTCTTGATGGTCAATTTGTTGAGTTGGTGGTAATCGATGCACATCTACATCGTCCTGTCCTTCTTCTTGACAAAGAGTATTGGTGCTCCCCAGGGAGACACACTAGGTTGGATATAACCTTTCTCGATCAACTCTTGTAGCTTAAGTTTAAGTTCCACCAATTCGGGTGGACTCATTCGGTTAGGGTATTTGGAAACTAGTATGCAACCGGGTGTTAACTCTATGGAGAAATCTAGGTCTCGTTTGGGTGGTAGCCTAGGTATTTCCTCGGGAAATACATCCTTGAATTCTACAAGGACTGGGAAGTCTTTGATCTTCTGTTCCCTATCAGTTTCTACGGTTCGAATGTTGACTGCAAATAGTTTACAACCCTTCCTTACACATTTATTTGCTTTTAAGGTAGATATATGCCTTATCGAAACTTTCTTAGGGATACCCTGAATCGTCTTCCGATTCCCTTGTTTATCTGTGCAAAGTATTGACCTGCTCAAGCAGTCAAGCAAGGCATGATGTTCTTCCAACCAATCCATGCCTATAAGTACATCGTACGACCCTAGGGGTTGGATATTTAAATCCACCTTAGTTGGGAAACCATTCAAATTTATCTTGCAAGTTTTAACAAGTTCATAGACCTTTCGCTTGGTTCCGGTGGCTAGTTGTACCATCCACGGTTTCTCGTGGATCTCACGGTTTAACTGACATGTGTCGACTATCTTAGGGGAGATATAACTTCGACATGCACCAGGATCTATTAAAACTGAAATGGCCGTGTTTGAGATCTTACCCTCAATTTAAACCATAGTGGCCTAGTGATCTGCCTATCGGCCGTCAAGAGCGGCATAAATCTTGGGTGTTCTTTCCATGTCCCCTATGGTAGGTTCTACTTGGACATTGTGTAACACTCCGTCTGTTTTGTTGGGGAAGTCTCTGAAGTAATGGGGCCTTTGGCATTTCCAACAGGTAATGGTTGGTAGGGAATCATTTGCCCCTTTGTTGAAAGCATGTATGTTGGCATGCGGTGGGGGTGCATTAGGCCATGCAGGAGGTCAGTTGAAGCCTCTATTGGGTTGGAAACTATTCTTTTTTTTTTTTTTTTTTTTTCCGGTAAGGTGGTGGTCTAAAACCTAGTCTTTGATTGTCTAAAAAGGTTCTAAACCTATCTATGTTTATGTTGATGTTATCATTCCTTGGCTTCCCATGTTCATAACAGAGTCTTGCCTTGTGTAAAGTCACGTCTAAGTTTTTGGGCATGTCAAATTCAATCTTTTCTCTAAAATTCGGTGGTAGACATCCGAAGAATTGTTGTATCTTGACTTGTTCATCCTTTATGTAAGGGACATAGTGCAGTAGATCTAAAAATATTTTGATGAAAGCTTCCATTGTTAGGGAGCCCATTTTCAATTCATGGAATTCTTTGATCTTCTTGTCAAAGAATCTTCCAGACATGTATTTGTCCTGAAATATTTTGTTGAAAGCATCCCATTTATGTCCCTCATTTCCCTCCCTTTGGTGTATTTCAAGTCTCTCCACCATCTGGCCACTTTACCATTTAACTTGTAAATAGCCAGTCGGGATTGCATTTCACTGGAATAGTTGTGAACTTTGAAATACTTGTTCATCCCTAATAGCAATTCCTCAGCCTTTTCCCCTGAATTAATCTCTTCGTCATATGTTGGGGCTCTAATATTTCTGAATTCTCCTTGCAAACTGTCATCACTTTTCCTCCTTTTCTTGCAAGGAGGTGGTGAACTATCATTGTTGGAAGAGCTCTTACAGTCCTCTCCCATTGACTATGGTATGTGTTCTTCCTGTTCCTCTTCTTTAGGACTGGTAGATTTCTTTGTGTGATAGTTTCTCACTTTTAATGTATTGGCTGAGAATGTGGGTTGTCTGTGGCGTTTTGCCCCTGTTAAGATCTGAAGCAGAGCCTCATTTATAGCTTGTTGTTTTCGTCCTTCCTGGATGTTGTCATCTCTGAAACTTTGGAATTCTGCATTGATTTCACTAAATCTGAGTTTAATTCCACCACGATTTCTTGCTCTCGTCATGGTAAGTTCAAATTCCCATGTATGCTAGTGTCTTTTTCTATATTCATACTCAGACTCTGATTGTACCTACAATGTTGTATAAATGTCAAGAATAGAAATATGTTAGTTCATCTATACATATAAATTAAAATTATAAATGTATGTTTTTGGTTTATGAGTATCTACAATGGATGTTCTTCCTGCAATGAACCCAATAGGTCAATTAGTTTTGTAGCCGGGCTCTAATACCACTTGTAATGTCCCTAAAATCTAAAATAAAATAAAAATTCGCTTACGACTATTTATCTACAGTTCGGAACATGTTTATTAAATTAACTTCAGTACTGGGGTTTTAAAATATAAATCTCACTAAACAGCTTTGCGGAAGCATAGAATACTGATAGACTATTTTGGTTAATCTTGATTGGATTTATTATATTTCATTCTATTGGAAAACAAGCCTTGCTACAAGTTAATTTAAACATGTGTCTAGTAAAGATGTTTCTCCGTTTATAACTTGAGGTTATGTGTTTGTTATCTTTACGCCTAAATTGTAATGGTGATGAATGGAGACTGTAATTTTGCTTAGGAACTTTATGGTTTGGGGGAGAAAGGATTTGACGTCCTAAAGACCAGACTTACTTAGCTTTCTACTAAGGTCTACTTTCATCCTTGTTGTGCTTTTGTAGGTCATTTATTTACTGGGTTACTGCTTTCTACTTCATTAACTATGTTATACTCTATGGTTAAATTTTTATGTTTGATCCACGTTTGAGAAAGGGTTTAAAAAGAAAGGTCTAAAGGGTTTCACTATACCAAAAAGGAAGGGTCTTGTATCAAATTAATGCCATGTAAAAAAGTTTAATGTATGGATATCCTAAGGTCTTGAATCCACATCTTTGTAATGCTTTGTCAACCATACAAAGAACTCTCCACTATAGAGAGTGGGTTGTAAATTAAAACTTGAAGGCGTTTGGTGAAGACTTTAATGGAGCAATACGACTCCCCTTTGAATGGCATCTAGATGGTGTATTGGGAACTAAACCTTGGGGTTTTCGATTACACCATTGTGCTCTATTCTGAGTTTTCTAGTTTGTTGAAAGGAGGAGGCAGAGCTTGGCTCTCCAAGCTTTGGAGGCAATTTATAGTCGGCCTCGTTTTGTATCCCAATGCTACTACTGGTTTCGTTGGGGTAAGATTTTCAATGGTCATTTCCTAGCTTGCAGGGTTTCTATTCTTCCAACACAGGTATTATACTATAAATGCTAACGTAGATTGATTTGTAATGGCATGGGAAACTCGAGGTAGCAGCTCGAACATCCTGGTATCGTGGCTATGCGAAGAGTGGTAAGTTTGGGCCTTCGTGGCCATTTCCTTCTCTTCCAAATCATAATGTTGTTGGGTTTTGGGTACTGCGAAGCTCTGTTGGAGTTATGGCTTTGTTTGATTGTAAAACTGGGATCGGTGGCTACGCCCTGTAGCTTTTTGTACAATGTAAACCCCAGCGTTTGACTGCATGGTGTCCTTAATAGCGATTTTAATGAATGGAGGTGCTAGTCCTTTCTTTATAGCACTCCCGGGGAGTATATAACTCTTGATGTTTTACATTAGGATTTGTAAGGCTGGCATGTCTTGTAATTTAACGTTCCTCTGTTGAACGAATGATGAACCTTGGACTGGTGTTGAAATGTCGAGTACTTCTTCGTTTTGGTATTAATACTGTTGTGGATAGTGCTGAACCGGATTATCATTTTGATAATTGCTTGATGCTTTGTTTTTGCTATTACAATACTCAGCCTGATATTTATTTGCATTTTAATTCTAAAGGAAAACATTACTTTTGGTCAATGTTTCGTGTATGTGGCTTTCAACTCTATTCAGACAAGCAGCAATCGTTTTTACTTATGTTTATGTAATTATTTGCAAAATGTGTGGTACTTATGATGTGGCTAATATTTTACTGAATGAACTCAGTAGGTTTAAAGACTAAGCTTAATAATCTGGTCTACTTTGGAATAAATGGATAAATGTTTAAGATGAGGAAATTATTGTCGAAAGAATGCTTGCTTCGTTGTTTGTGATACTTGAGGTTTCGTCTAAGCCTGGAGTTTTCGATCCGAAAAAACCAAAGATAGGATACTCTGTGTGTAGTAGCTCGATTTTAATACTGTGGTCTTTCATTCGAGGTAACGATCCTCGTTGAAGAAAAGAAAGGGTTTAGAAAAGATGGGGCAAGGATTTTGATGTCCAGACCTTCGTTTGCGTTGAGTTACTTCTGAACATGACTGTGTTGACTAAATGGAACTTCGTAGGTCCTATCTTGAAGGCTGAACGTTACTTTTCATTGAGAGGCTAAAAGAATGAACTAGGTTGTATGTGTTTGATAGTTACTTGAACCATATAAAGAAACCGTTAGTCTATGGTGCAAAAGCATTTTGGTTTGACTTGGAAAGGATACCATGATGTGGTTGTTTAATGTGCCCAAACCTATGTCTGCGATTTTATGTTTAAAAGTTTAGCAGAGGGTTTCAATACTTGAACTTGCGTTTTACCAAACTTTGTTTCGTTGGGTTCCAAGAAATGAGTCTGTATGATTACTATGTTGTGGTTTTAGTTTGTCCATTCGAATTTGCATAAGTTTGGTTTTCCAAGAAATAAAAGAATTAAACCCTAGTTTAGATATACAAGTGCAAAAATAAATGGAAAGTACAGTCAAGAGGCATTTAGAAGAAAATACGATTTCAATCCAAGTGGTTTCAAGGTTCAGCCATCAAATAACATTAAATCCAGAGTTTGAATTCTAATACTTTAATTGGAAAAAGAATGTTGTGTAGCACAGGCTAGAAAAACCAGGCCTACTAGACCTTTGAAATATTAGGGCAGAAATGCTTTAAAAGAATTATAGAGATAATAATTTAAATGTTGTCCTTGGAATGTAAACCTGAGAGCCTGTTTGTGTCAGAAATTGTTACTAAGGCTAGGGTAACAAGCCAACACAATCTCAAGAATAAAAATCAATTCAAACTAGGGTTTAGGGTTTTGTTTTATATATTTTTGGTCATAAACTTCAAGAGCATAAAGGGAATACATTCAACAGATAAGCAACAACTAAATCATACACATATATCGACAAAGATGCATATATATCACAAGAATCTAACAAAAGACTGTAATGAAGTTCACACATAAAGGACAAGCACCACTGGAAATTACACATCAACCAGAAATGAATTTGTCATTCATGAAACTAAATAAGTTCAAACATGAAGCCAACACAGATCAAATGAAGGGAAAAGAGTCATATATTCATAGTTTCATCAATAAATGCATATAAGAGTTTACAGTACCTATCACTGAACAAGTCTGAAAGTACAAGCAGCTAGCAGACCTCATAATGCTCTCCAAAATCAGAACCCTTACAATTTTTTTCTTCTCCTTCTAAATAGTTTTTCTTCCAAGAAACAGTTAGGTCTTTCCTCCTAACTCTCCATCGAATCACTAGGTTAGATAAAGTAAAGTTTACATTTTTACAAAATTTACAAGTCTGCTAAAAATAGCAAATTCTTTAACAAAATGTTTATCTAAAATAACCCCTAACTAATAAATGCCTCATATCTCCTTCACTGCCTCCACAAGAAGAGATATACCATCTGGACTTGAGGATTTTCTCTTTATTCTTTTATGCTTCTTCTCCAGCTCAGCTATCTTCTTCTGAAGGTGTTCATTTTCCTCTTGTAGAGTTTCAACTGTTTTTTCCACCTCTGAACAGTGCCTGTCAGAGGCCCTTTTTCTTCTAAGTGCTTCCTTTGCATCAACCACTAGTTCTTGACAATTGTCATGAACATCCTGAAGATATTCTCTTAATCTTCTATTTGCCATCATCAACCCATCATTAACTTCCTTCATATAATTCATTTGGTGCTTATATTGTTTGACAGTCTTCTATAAATCTTCCCTGTCAGAATTAACCATTTTCTCCATTGCAGAATCTTGCTCTTCATTAGGCTTCCAAGGGATATCAAATTTCTTAAAAATTTCTGCTTCTTCTGTCAACATTTTCTCAGAAGTGTTTTCAATGATGAGCTTTGAGTTTTCATCTTTTGCTACTTTCAGTGAATTAATCTCCTCTTTTTTACATGGCTGCATTTTATCTATCTTTGATTTGTCATCCTCCATGGCTTCTTCATCTATGATGGTCACTTTATCTGAGTTCAATTTAGGGTTTAATAACTTTTTCATGTTTAACCTCAGCTTATTTTTCGACCTAGTTTTAGGTCTCCAGAATGCAGCTGCCTCTCCCATCATCTTCAGTTTTCTGCCTTGGTACTGAACAGAAGCTAATTCCACCACCTCCAGCTTATTTATTTTCTTGTTTGGCTTCATGATTGTGTCATCTAAAACTTGATCTTCTTCAAATTCAGTTTTGACCTTAATCTCAGAAATAGGCTGTTCTTTTTCTAACATGTATCCTTCATCATCCGAAAGGATTGTAATGGGGCTTCTTGGCCGAATAGGAATTTCTTCTTTAGCTACAGGAACTATTTTAATATCAACTTTCCTTCCATCCTGAGGATCTGCTACAGGTGATGATTTCTTTTCAAGCAATTCCTTTTTGTTTTCAAATAGTGTGAACTTGTTTTTAGTGTGATCTGGAATTTCTTGGGGCTGACTGTCATCCTGTCCTTCTTCTGCTACCTGTTTTGTCACCTTCTTAGCTTTAATATCATGTTTGCTTGTAGGTTTGATTGAGTGGCCTAACTTTTGCATCGTTACCTTCCCCTTGTCAGTCTGTCTTTTTGGTTGTTGATCTTCTCTTTTAGGATGAACACCTGACCAGAACAAAAAGAAGTCCCAAGTCCTTCCCTCATGCTGCAACACTGTAGTGATGATCAGTTTAATGAGACCATGGTGAAAAAGTGACTGAGAAGTGTGATCATCATGCTGTTTTATCTTGCTTGACATTTTCTGCAGGCTTTTAAAGAAAAAGAAGGGCAGATTCATCTTAGAGATTCCTGCCATATGTTGAAGGAACCTGAGATGATATTTAAATACCAATGAATATCTTCCTTCACAGGTCACATAACTTTGAAGTATTCTTATGGGCTCAATCCACTCCTTTCTGAAATTTTGAATGAAGATACCCTTATTCCAGTTAAGAGTCACATTAGGCAACAAATACCTTTGGGGTTCAAACTCAAAAGGTGATTTTTTGAACCAATGCTCACCTTCATTGCTAATCTCAGTAGCTTCTGCTATTAATTCCACAGATAACTTGAATTTCAGAGCATCCATCATAATCATATCATTTTTAAGTGCTTTAGCAAACTTGCAGGTGACCTGAGTATCGAAGCCATCAATCTTTTTGAAAAACTTTAACCAACCTGCCTGCTGAAAAAGTTCTGCACAGTCAGGAAGCTTCTGAATCCAGGTTAAGTCTGTGGGCTCAGCCCTGTTGACCTTACCACTTTTGCCACTTTTCCCCATATTCTTCTTTTCAGTAAATAGGCACAATCTGTCTTAGGTTTCAAGAAGTGTTTTGTAAACTGATTTCTTATGCTTTGGGCTCCTTTGAAATTTTCTACAAACCCCTGAACAGACCTTCAAGTTCAATGTTCTCTTCTCTCAACCATGCAACTAAGTGGATATGTTTTCCAAGCAAGTGACTTCATGAAATTCTGATAATTTTCAACAATGTCTAAACTATTTTCATAAACCAACAACACACCTACTGTGTAAGAATAAGCATAACAGATAAATCTGCGAGTTCTCTCAATACTATTTCCAGAATTTTGAATGTATAGGAGAGCAAATGATAAAAATCTTCGTTCAAACTGTCATTTGAATTTCCCAGACTGAATACTTTAAAATTGAGACTATTCCGCTGCTCTGTTCATGCATATTCCTCATACTAGCTTCAGATAGTTATTTCTATGGTGAAATGCTCATTTTATGATCTATTTTATCATTTCCAGCCACCAATTTTTCGAGATAATTGTGCAGCGAAAAAGACCCAAATTTTCCAGCTATAAGGGTTTATCTCGGAATACCTGTCAGCTACTCATCTGTCATGGCTTACAGCTTCGTTTTGGGGTATCAATGGTCTCCTCTTATGAGAATAGGTGTCCTCCTATCGTTTCTTTAACTGCTGGTGAATGAATTCGGAAGCCCTAATTCTCGCTGGCGATAAAACACACATGTCTTCTCTCCACAGCAACACAATCCACCGTTTTAGCAGTGAGCTCTCCTTTACGAACACTCCTCTTCTATAATGATGCGTGTAACAAGAGAAATTTGACAGCTAGACCGGGAATTGCTGGTTTTTGTGCAACTGATTCCGCATACCATGCAATGATGAATTTGTTCTGCTTCGTGACTAATCACCATCTAAAATCATGCTTAAACTGCTGCAACACGTGTTAAAACACTCACACAAGGCGATTAGACACTCCCATACTGCATCATGATTGAAATTAGTTCAAAAATTGAAAGAAACCACAGGCCGCGATATTCCTGTAGCGTGTCCTTTGTTAAAATTTTGCCTAGCGCTACAAGAATAGCTAACATGCCAAAATTTAGCAGTTTTTTAACTTTTTGCTAGTTTGTCGGAGGTTCTAACAGTTATTTGGTTTAAGAAATGAGTTTAACCGTTCTCTAAACACATTAATGATTCTACCTTTGAAAATATGACTCTCATTAACCCCCTTTACAATATAAAAAATCACCAAAATTAAATCAAATCTGGAAAGAATGGGCTAAAAACTTATTCAATCACCCATAAAGTTTCTAAGATGACTAAAACTGAAATTTAAAATCAAAAATTTAACTGAGGTAAATTCAAAAACAAACCAAAACTGGAGAAAATAAATCAAAAATGGAGAAAAATTTACTGACTTAACATCTGGCTCCAGCTGCAGGATGAAGTCCTCCCTGTGAGGCTTCAAGAACTTGTAGACTAGTGCCTTCTGTCTTCAATCTAATGTAGACTAGTGCCTTCTGTCTTCAATCTAAACTTCCATTGGGCTATGGAGTCTTTATTTAATCTCACTCACACCGGTATATACAATGAAAAGTGACAATGACCCTCATTAACTGTAGAAATGCTTGAGGTATCGCCCATTGACAGGGCTGAGCAACTCCTCCCCTTCAAGGGACTGCAAGATGAATGTATTATTTTCCAAAACTTTAGATATCAAAAAAGGGCCAAACCATAGATTATCAAATTTTCCATGCTTACCTTTCTGTTCCTTTCTTGCATCCCATCTTAAAACCAACTCACCTTCTGAAAAAATATGTTCCTTAATATTTCTGTCAAACCTGGTTTTCATTTTAGCTCTGTACAGCTGTGCTTCTTTGTCTACCTTCTCTCTATTTTGCTGTACCTCAATCATTTCGAAGATTCTTCTTTGTAAATCATCTGGTTCCTCTTGACAATTCTGAAGGAACTTCATTACTGGAATTCCCAAATACACTGGAAATACTGCTTCTGTTCCATACACCAGCTGAAAGGGAGAAGTACCAATCGCTTGCTTTACAGTAATCCTATCCGCCCACAATGCATATTTCAACATTGAATCCCAATATCTTTTATTATGTTTGAGCAACTTCTTGATGCATTGAATGATATTTTTGTTAGATGATTCAGCCTGACCATTTCCCTGAGGGTAATAGGGAGTTGAGTGTTTTAGAATAATACCATTTTTCTCACAAAAGGACACCATTGCCTTGGATTTGAATGCTTTGGCATTATCAGTAATCAATCTTTGTGGACAACCAAATCTGCTCAGAATATTATCTTCAATGAAATCCATAATCACCTTATCTGTAGCATTCCTTGTGGGAATAGCTTCCACCCATTTTGTAAAGAAATCTGTGGCAGTCAAAATCCAATGATGCTGACCTGAAGATGCTGGATTTATTTCTCCAATAAAATCCAGACCCCACTACTGAAAAGGGGCATTGACTACAATAGGCTTCAAAGGTAAAGATAATAATTTCTGTTTACCTGCAAATTTCTGACAGGGTATGCAAGCTCTTACCTGCTGGTAAACATCATGGAAGAGGGAGGGCCAATAGTATCCAGCTCTCAAAATTTTATAGGCTGTTGTTTTCCAGTATTTATGTCCTCCACAAGCTCCTTCGTGGGATTCTGAAATCACTTCTTCTATTTCAGCCTGATCTAAACACCTTAACAAGATTCCTCCTGGGTCTTTCCAAAACAATTGATCTTCTATCAAACAGTATTTAGTAGCTTTTAATTTCAGAGACCTGGCAGCCTTCCTATCCAAGTGTTCTGGGCATTGAAAAAATAACAAAAAATGAACAATATCAGCATACCACTCTGAAGATGAATAAGAGTCCATGATTCTTTCTTTCTCCAGGAATGCTTGCTTTTCTTTAGGTGCTGATTCTTCTACCATAAGATGTAATCCTAATGCTTGAAAATTTGAATCAGCCAGCAGTTTGGCCAATACTTGTCCTTTGACTAGTTTAGTAGGTCTGATTTCTACTTCATACTCCATAATTTTAGCAATCCACTTTCCCCTCTTGCCTTCACTATCAAGCTGTGTCAAAACATCTTTCACTGCAGCATTTGGAACAAATGAAATAACCTTGGAATGTAAGATATAAATTCTGAAAAATTTTAAAGCCTTCACCAGAGCATAGGCTTGTTTCTCCAAGATACTGTATTTAAGCTCTGAATCTCTAAGTGTTTTACTGAAAAAGGCAATTGGTTGCTCTAATCCTTCCTTATTCTTCTGGAGTAGTACAACAGCAATAGTATCCTCTGAAGCAAAAGAAAAGGTAAGGAATTCCTTGGCAAAATCAGGACTTACTAAAACAGGTGCTTCTGTCAGAGCCATTTTAATTTTCTCAAAAGCTGCCTTTGCTTCAACAGTCCATTTGACTTCTTGGTCCTTTTTTAACATTGCTGTGATTTGTTTAATGGTCTCAGCAAAATTAGGAATAAACCACCGTAGAAAGTTTATTTTTCCAATGAAAGATTGAACATCCTTTTTACTCCTGGGCAAGCTAATCTTCAGTATTGCTTTGAATCTCTCAGGGTCAATTCTAATACCATCAGCTGACACCAGGTGGCCAAGCAATTTACCTTCTTGCACAGCAAAATGTGATTTTTTTGGGTTTAAGGATAAACCAAATTTTCTGCATTTTATGAAGGTTTGTTCCAAATGCTTCAAGTGTTCATCATCTGACTTTGAGAAAACAGTAATATCATCCAGATAGATAACCACAAACTTATCTTTCTCACCTACGAATGCAATATCCATGGCTCTCTGAAAGGTTGCTCCAGCATTCATCAAACCAAAAGGCATCTTGTCATACATAAATGTCCCCCAGGGGGTTGTAAAAGCTATTTTTTCTTTGTCATCTGGGTGCATGGCAATCTGATTATACCCTGAGAAACCATATAGCATAGAAATTCTTTGAGCTCCAACTACCTGCTGCAACACCTGTTCAATCTTGGGGAGAGGATAATTGTCTTTTAATGATGATCGGTTCAGATTTCTGAAGTCAACACATAATCGAATTTCCCCATTCTTCTTTCTAATAGGAACTAAATTAGCCACCCAAGAAGAATACCTAAGAGGCACTATTATCTTTGCATCCAACAACTTCTTTAGTTCTTTTTCAATTACAGGGAACAAGGCTGGATTGATTCTTCTTAGTTTTTGCCTGAAAGGTTTGACATTAGGTTTCAAAGGAACTTTGTGCTGAATAAATGCTGTATCATAAGTTTTTAGTTCCTTATAAGACCAGGCAAATGCATCTATATATTTTTTCAACAGCTTAATGTATCTGCTTCTTTGCTCCACTGTTAAGAATTTAGAAAGCTTTACCATTCTTGGATGTTCTGCTGAACCAATATTGTAGTCTTCCACATTGTCTTCTGAAGATTGAATTACTGGCTTTGAAGGTGTATCATCTTTGCTGAATATTCTTTCTAAAGGTACTAGGCCTTTCGGAATGAAATTGCTTTTCAATTCAATGATTTTATGCCCTGCTATATCTTCTGCAGCAAACTCATCTAATTGTTCATCTTTTCCATCTTCTTCTTGATCAATTTGAATATTTGAAAACTCATTTACGAGCTCAAGGAAATTTTTTATTTCAATGTCATCTTCAAAAACCCTCCAGTGTTTTATATTGTCAGGAACACAAGGTCTATACCTCACTTCTATAGGATACTTTAGCTGAGTAATTTTGGGGATTCTAAAATATGTAGCAGCCAGAGCTAAAGAATCTGCAGTCTCATTATGATTCCTGGGAATATGAGTGATATTAAATGCTATAAAGTAGTTTTCAATCATATCCCATACCTCATTTCGATATACTTTCAGCAAACCCTGCTTTACTTGATATTTGTTCTTCACCTGTTGAACAACTAGTTCGGAGTCGCCAAATGCAGAAATTTGCTGAATTCCCAAATCTTTAGCAGCTTTCAATCCTAATAGCAAAGCCTCATACTCAGCAGTATTGTTAGTGGTAACAAATTCCAATTTATACATGAGTTTCACTGTTTCACCGCCAGGGGAAATAAGTAAAACTCCAGCTCCAGCGCCCTCTCTGCATGAGGATCCATCAAAATATAACTGCCATACTGCATCTTTTTCCTCTATGCTATGTTTTATTGGCTGATCTTTTTCCACCTGTAACAGACCAGCAGAATTATCTTCTTCACTGAACTGTAATATGCATGAGCCAAGGTCTTTATCCACAGAGTACATTGGGTGATTAGTGGGGTTCTTATCATCTGTGACAATGTAAGAAAGCTGTAGCTCTCTGTAAAGTCTTCTATTTTCTCCACCAAAAACAGGAATAATGGCATAAGAGAGGTCCATCTGTAAGGTTCCTCCAACCTTCTTTGCCCAGGATCTTGAAAGAAGCAAGCCAAACTTTGGGGTGATATCAGCCACTACAACATCCATCATGACACTCTTCATTGGCAACTGAGCAAGGATGACAACCATATCTTTAATCACTCCTAGACACTTGACAGCTCGGGAATCAAAAGCATATAAGTCGTGATAAGGTTTGGTAATATTGAGACCTAGGGCTTCCATCACAGCTTTAGGCATTAGATTATGGGATGCTCCAGAATCTAATAGACAATTATGGATCATCTGATCATGGATAGTTAAGGTAACATAGAATGGAGGAGAAGCACCAGCTTCATTTTCTTTTTTCTCGGCTAAGGCAGATCCAATGAATATCTTTGGACTTTCTTCTTGCAAATTAACAGTATCTGAAACAGGCTGGCCACTAGCAGAATTCATAACCTTCAAGACTGTTTGTTTATATGATGGATTTTTGATAAGCTCAGAAAATGGCACAGGAATTTTCAGTTTACCTAACTCATTTTCCAAATTGAAATTTTGAACCGACTTATTTACCTCCTCAATTTCTACATTCTTCTTGGATTTTTCTGCAGGTTGCTTATTTTCTGTTGCAGGATCAACAACTGGTTTATCAGGAATAACTGGAGCAGGAACAGCAATTTTCTTCTTAGGAGCTTGGACTACTTGTTTCGGGCCAGATCTGAGATTAAGAGTCTTTTTAATTCCATTCTGATTAGCAGCAACATTTACAACAGTTTTTTCAAACTCCAATTCATCTTCAACTTCATACAAATCTGCATCATAGTACTCAGCATTTAGAGAATCTTCTTCTGTTACAAAACCTCCAGATAAACCATCTCCAAAATGATTCACATCTTGATCTGTCTCAGTTTCTTCAAACAATAATTGTTGATCAATTTCTTCTTCATCCACCAAATTATTTTGAAAAGGTGGGGGTACTTTTTGATCCTCATTCTCCCTTCTTTCTCGCTGAATATCATTATTTCTGCGCTCTCTTGGCATGAATCTAGGAACAAATTGCCTCCTGAACTGATTTTGGTTATTTGGATTTCGATCAGCTTCTGGGGCAGGTTTAGCAGAATTTTGTTTCAAGTTCTAATTTATTCAACTTGGCAGTAAGAACCTTTACAAGCTTGGCCATTTCATCTATTTTAGCTTCAGCAGACTGAGCTGCAGCACTTGTGGAAACAGCTTCCTTCTTTCCCTTTCTTTCATACTGCTGCTGAGGTGTTTCTTTCTTGAGTCTGTTAGAAGCCAGCAAATTGGACTCTACTTCCAATGCTGCCTCTTGCATGTTCAGCAGGGTGATAGGTCTTCTTTCTCTGAGTAATAAAGAGAATTCATGATCAAAAGCATTTGCATAGGTCAACTTGGCTGATGTTTCAGTGGGTTTGATTTCTGCTGGAATCCTACTATACATCTTGTTAAATCTTTTGGAAAAGTCAGAAATAGTCTCATCCTTCTTTCTTCTCAAAGCTCCAAACTCAGTTATGTAATAAGTGTGATCCTTGGTGTCTCCCCACTGTCTCAGAAAAAGATCTTTGAGTTCTTCAATTATGGTGATAGAATTAGCAGGCAGTTCTCTGAACCATTTTCTCACATCCCCATCAAGACTTTGTACAAATACCCTCATCCATACATCTTTAATTTCAATGTTCTGATTATCTGCATAACTCTCGAAAGCTTCCCAATGTTCTTCTGCAGTTGTTTCACCTTGTCCATTGAATCGAGGCATATACTTTTGGTAATCATGTGTAGGCAAGGCATGTAAAGGCTGAGGTAATACTAATGGTGCATACCTAGCTGCTACCATTCTGTCCATCATATCCATAGGTGGATTTTGGGCTGCCATTGTGGACTGAGGTTTAGACTGGGAAAATGAGGAAACTTGGCTGGAACTTTTTTGAAAAGGATTTCTTCCTACTTTCAACTGAAAGATTGGTATTTTATCAGGAGAAGAGGTTTTAGCTTTCAAAAAACTTCGAGGATTAGTGAAAACCTGGAAAGTGCTTTCAGGGATGATAGGTTTTACACAAGGTGAAGTTTCAGCTGGGCCTAATGATTCACCCAACTGGTGAGAGTCACAAGAGGCGGGTAAAGATTGAGACCTTCTGAGCTTTCTTGCTGTTTTTATGATCTTTTCAGGGTCTGTCACACCCAGCTGTAATGAAGATGTAGGTCTGCCCCTTGTTGCAATTTTGTTAGAAGCCACTGTGACAACTTTCTGGTGAAAATAGCCTTCAAAAATGCTGGTTCAAGTCCACCTCTTAAACCAGAAAAATGATGAGTATCCCAGGGAAGATATGCTTCAGCTTCGTCCCCGGCAACGGCGCCAAAGATGTTTGTGTCAGAAATTGTTACTAAGGCTAGGGTAACAAGCCAACACAATCTCAAGAATAAAAATCAATTCAAACTAGGGTTTAGGGTTTTGTTTTATATATTTTTGGTCATAAACTTCAAGAGCATAAAGGGAATACATTCAGCAGATAAGCAACAACTAAATCATACACATATATCGATAAAGATGCATATATATCACAAGAATCTAACAAAAGACTGTAATGAAGTTCACACATAAAGGACAAGCACCACTGGAAATTACACATCAACTAGAAATGAATTTGTCATTCATGAAACTAAATAAGTTCAAACATGAAGCCAGCACAGATCAAATGAAGGGAAAAGAGTCATATATTCATAGTTTCATCAATAAATGCATATAAGAGTTTACAGTACCTATCACTGAACAAGTCTGAAAGTACAAGCAGCTAGCAGACCTCCTAATGCTCTCCAAAATCAGAACCCTTACAATGTTTTTCTTCTCCTTCTAAATAGTTTTTCTTCCAAGAAACAGTTAGGTCTTTCCTCCTAACTCTCCATCGAATCACTAGGTTAGATAAAGTAAAGTTTACATTTTTACAAAATTTACAAGTCTGCTAAAAATAGCAAATTCTTTAACAAAATGTTTATCTAAAGTAACCCCTAACTAATAACTGCCTCATATCTCCTTCGCTGCCTCCACAAGAAGAGATATACCATCTGGACTTGAGGATTTTCTCTTTATTCTTTTATGCTTCTTCTCCAGCTCAGCTATCTTCTTCTGAAGGTGTTCATTTTCCTGTTGTAGAGTTTCAACTGTTTTTTCCAGCTATGAACAGTGCCTGTCAGAGGCCCTTTTTCTTCTAAGTGCTTCCTTTGCATCAACCACTAGTTCTTGAAAATTGTCATGAACATCCTGAAGATCTTCTCTTAATCTTCTATTTGCCATCATCAAGCCATCATTAACTTCCTGCATGTAATTCATTTGGTGCTTATATTGTTTGACAGTCTTCTGTAAATCTTCCCTGTCAGAATTAACCATTTTCTCCATTGCAGAATCTTGCTCTTCATTAGGCTTCCAAGGGATATCAAATTTCTTAAAAATTTCTGCTTCTTCTGTCAACATTTTCTCAGAAGTGTTTTCAATGATGAGCTTTGAGTTTTCATCTTCTGCTACTTTCACTGAATTAATCTCCTCTTTTTTACATGGCTGCATTTTATCTATCTTTGATTTGTCATCCTCCATGGCTTCTTCATCTATGATGGTCACTTTATCTGAGTTCAATTTAGGGTTTAATAACTTTTTCATGTTTAACCTTAGCTTATTTTTCGACCTAGTTTTAGGTCTCCAGAATGTAGCTGCCTCTCCCATCATCTTCAGTTTTCTGCCTTGGTACTGAACAGAAGCTAATTCCACCACCTCCAGCTTATTTATTTTCTTGTTAGGCTTCATGATTGTGTCATCTAAAACTTGATCTTCTTCAAATTCAGTTTTGACCTTAATCTCAGAAACAGGCTGTTCTTCTTCTAACATGTATCCTTCATCATCCGAAAGGATTATAATGGGGCTTCTTGTCCGAATAGGAATTTCTTCTTTAGTTACAGGAACTATTTTAATATCAACTTTCCTTTCATCCTGAGGATCTGCTACAGGTGATGATTTCTTTTCAAGCAATTCCTTTTTGTTTTCAAATAGTGTGAACTTGTTTTTAGTGTGATCTGGAATTTCTTGGGGCTGACTGTCATCCTGTCCTTCTTCTGCTACCTATTTTTTCACCTTCTTAGCTTTAATATCATGTTTGCTTGTAGGTTTGACTGAGTGGCCTAACTTTTGCATCATTACCTTCCCCTTGTCAGTCTGTCTTTTTGGTTGTTGATCTTCTCTTTTAGGATGAACACCTGACAAGAACAAAAAGAAGTCCCAAGTCCTTCCCTCATGCTGCAACACTGTAGTGATGATCACTTTAATGATACCATGGTGAAAAAGTGACTGAGAAGTGTGATCATCATGCTGTTTTATCTTGCTTGACATTTTCTGCAGGCTTTTAAAGAAAAAGAAGGGCAGATTCATCTTAGAGATTCCTGCCATATGTTGAAGGAACCTGAGATGATATTTAAATACCAATGAATATCTTCCTTCACAGGTCACATAACTTTGAAGTATTCTTATGGGATCAATCCACTCCTTTCTGAAATTTTGAATGAAGATACCCTTATTCTAGTCAGGAGTCACATTAGGCAACAAATACCTTTGGGGTTCAAACTCAAAAGGTGAATTTTTGAACCAATGCTCACCTTCATTGCTAATCTCAGTAGCTTCTGCTATTAATTCCACAGATAACTTGAATTTCAGAGCATCCATCATAATCATATCATTTTTAAGTGCTTTAGCAAACTTGCAGGTGACCTGAGTATCGAAGCCATCAATCTTTTTGAAAAACTTTAACCAACCTGCCTGCTGAAAAAGTTCTGCACAGTCAGGAAGCTTCTGAATCCAGGTTAAGTCTGTGGGCTCAGCCCTGTTGACCTTACCACTTTTGCCACTTTTCTCCATATTCTTCTTTTCAGTAAACAGGCACAATCTGTCTTAGGTTTCAAGAAGTGTTTTGTAAACTGATTTCTTATGCTTTGGGCTCCTTTGAAATTTTCTACAGACCCCTGAACAGACCTTCAAGTTCAATGTTCTCTTCTCTCAACCATGCAACTAAGTGGATATGTTTTCCAAGCAAGTGACTTCATGAAATTCTGATAATTTTCAACAATGTCTAAACCATTTTCATAAACCAACAACACACCTACTGTGTAAGAATAAGCATAACAGATAAATCTGCGAGTTCTCTCAATACTATTTCCAGAATTTTGAATGTATAGGAGAGCAAATGATAAAAATATTCGTTCAAACTATCATTTGAATTTCCCAGACTGAATACTTTAAAATTGAGACTATTCCGCTGCTCTGTTCATGCATATTCCTCATACTAGCTTCAGATAGTTATTTCTGTGGTGAAATGCTCATTTTATGATCTATTTTATCATTTCCAGCCACCAATTTTTCCAGATAATTGTGTAGCGAAAAAGACCCAAATTTTCCAGCTATAAGGGTTTATATCGGAATACCTGTCAGCTACTCATCTGTCGTGGCTTACAGCTTCGTTTTGGGGTATCAATGGTCTCCTCTTATGAGAATAGGTGTCCTCCTATCGTTTCTTTAGATGCTGGTGAATGAATTCGGAAGCCCTAATTCTCGCTGGCGATAAAACACACCTGTCTTCTCTCCACAGCAACACAATCCACCGTTTTAGCAGTGAGCTCTCCTTCACGAACACTCCTCTTCTATAATGATGCGTGTAACAAGAGAAATTTGACAGCTAGACCGGGAATTGCTGGTTTTTGTGCAACTGATTCCGCATACCATGCAATGATGAATTTGTTCTGCTTCGTGACTAATCACCATCTAAAATCATGCTTAAACTGCTGCAACACGTGTTAAAACACTCACACAAGGCGATTAGACACTCCCATACTGCATCATGATTGAAATTAGTTCAAAAATTGAAAGAAACCACAGGCCGCGATATTCCTGTAGTGCGTCCTTTGTTAAAATTTTGCCTAGCGCTACAAGAATAGCTAACATGCCAAAATTTAGCAGTTTTTTAACTTTTTGCTAATTTGTCGGAGGTTCTAACAGTTATTTGGTTTAGGAAATGAGTTTAACCGTTCTCTAAACACATTAATGATTCTACCTTTGAAAATATGGCTCTCATTAACCCCCTTTACAATATAAAAAATCACCAAAATTAAATCAAATCTGGAAAGAATGGGCTAAAAACTTATTCAATCACCCATAATGTTTCTAAGATGACTAAAACTGAAATTTAAAATAAAAAATTTAACTGAGGTAGATTAAAAAACAAACCAAAAATGGAGAAAATAAATCAAAAATGGAGAGAAATTTACTGACTTAACAGAGCCCATGCCAATTGGCCCTTTCTCTATGACATAAAGGAAATAAAATCATCAAGTTCAGAAAACATAATTTGCTGCATAATAAACTGTATGGAAAATCTTAGTTCATACCTGGTTCTTAGTTCTTAAATTCCTAGATTTTAATTAAACTGTATGGAAAATCTTAGTTCATACCTGGTTCTTGCAGCTGGATCCTTCCTTGCAAGACTTGCACACCCAACCACCACTAGTTAATGGAAATAACGGATGGATCTAGCTGACATGTAGGATAGTCTTTAACTGGATATATTTGGGACTACCATGTTCCTCCCAACCATGACCCTCAGACCATTCATGTTCCTATCTGGATCCCCCCAAGCTGGTTGCAACATCCAAAGAGCCAGTAGAGGTCCTAAGGTAGTTTGCTGATCAGATCTGTAAAATTTGGTAGGCTCCTATAGTTCTGCAGAGAGTTTCTCTTCTGTTACCATAAGAGAATGATAATAGGAAATATGCCCTTCTTTTGGGGTCTACCCTCCTTTTATATGTGAGTTTCTGTTTGGGAAATAATACTTAGTTTAATTATAATATTTTGAAAAGGTATTTTTACTAATTAATTACTCCTATTTTATCTAGGAGCTTTATTTTGTTAATCAGATGTAATCTTAAATTAGCTCATAAATAAATAAAAATAATAATAATTCTATTTATAATATTAATGTATATAACACATATGAGAGTTATCCTATACAAAATATTTATGCATTTTATTCATATAGGTACTCTTTTATTAAAAAGAAATAATAACAATATTATTATTAACTGGTGTTTAATAACAATAACAACTTGAGAGTTATCTTTATGCATACCCTTTATGCATGTTATTTATATAAGAATACTTAAATCTAATTTATTCAATAATTTAGTTATGGTAATTTTTCTTTGAGTTATTTATGTATAAACCATAATACTTCTTTTAAATATTAAGTACAAGGACCAACTCGTTGGACGGGTCTTTCGGTAAGCTTGGATAGTTGGCTCGGTTAGGTACCTTTAGGCCTCTCTCTTGCATGTTGGATTCTCTTGTTTAACATGGTAGTTCCCGCAGTACTTGATGATAGATAGAAAATGATTCATTTAACCAATTTAAATAAATGTGATGCATAGAAGTGCTATTCAGAGTCTTCTCGATTCAACACTTTTAAGATTCAATAACCTCGAGTGTTGTTCAGAGCATTAGCTCAACACTCTCACATGGGTGTTACGCTAGTGCAATTCCAGAGCGTCCCACTCAACACTAGTACTAGAATGTGGTTGTGAAGCACAAATAGAACGTACAAATGGACTCAGATCTGGTATTCATTATCAAGCTTGGAGTACTCCAGGTCCTATGCCCAACACTCTACGTACATCGTGCCTTACACCCAGTACGTAATAAAGTCCTCTAGGTACATCTGGGCTTATGCCCAGTGCGTAGGTCATCCATGTGTTCTTGATTCCATGCTCAATACACTACATAAATCAATCATGTAAATCATAACTCTGCACAGTATGTAACAAAAATGTCATCTCAGTATATTAGGGTTTGTACCCAATTCACATAACAAAACATAATCAATCCATTAGGGCTTTCTTTCCCAATATATAACAACAATGCATCAGTCAAGGTCCACGCCCAATATGTAAATCTATAAAGGAAATAAATCATGTGTACTAGGGCTTATGCCCCATAATCAAAACTAATCATAGGTGTTGGGGCTTTAAGCCCAATATATAACATCAGAAATAGTTAGTCAAAATTTGGGATATTACAAATACATACACTTGAAATAACTGTGCCGCAACTAAAGGTTGCACCGCCTCCTACAAGGCTACAACTCCTTACTTCCTACAATTTCATGCACTGCCTGACTAAGAGTTGTACCGCCTTCTTGCAGGGTTGCACCGCCCTACTTCCTACAAGTTCATGCAACGCTTTGGCTTGATAAGGTAAAAAATATGTACAAAGTTATATATACCAAGTGAGCACTTAACTTGCTACATCTTGATCTTCACCACTAAAAATACATATTCTTGTTATTCACAACTACAAACATAGATTCCATATGACTAAATTCCACTAAAAATATTTATAATTGGAAGAAGCATACTGTCAATTGAATGTAGAATTTATCGTCAATCGAATGTAGGTATGTTTATTTTTACATAATAAAATAAAATTTCTGAAGGTATGTTTCTATTTACTGTGTATCTACAGCGGATGTTTTGTTTGTAATGAGACCAATAGGTCAATTAGTATTGTAGCTGGGCTCTAATACCACTTGTAATGTCCCTAAAAACAATAAAAATTTAAAAATTTTCTGTTATTGTAATAAAGTGGATAAGAGATTATCAATGTAAATTAACTTCAGTATTGCTAAGAATATGCTACACCGATGCTTCTTTTGCGACACTTAAAGGAGTCTCGGTTTCATAAGTGTCATGGCTTTACTAGTAGTGAATCCTACAACTTTGCGGAAGCGTTCTAATGAATAGAAGTGTAATTTTGTCGCAAGGGTACAAATGTTTAGAGGATAATAATGCAAATCTCTTTCTTACAGTTTTAAGAGTTTGTGTGCATATTTATTAAAGTCTAAATCATAATTCAGGTAGGATGGACCTTTATTGGTGGCGGTTGAGGCCCATGGTGTGATGCTTGGTCTTTTCAAAGGTCAATGTACCCCGACAGGGCTACCAAGAGGTAGGGGTAAGAAAATGGAAACTCCTGACTTACTTAGCGATTTCATTAATGCATCCAGTGTGTACCTGGTTTGCAAGTGTACTTACAGAGGTGTCTTCCTATGGTGCTCACTTCGCAAGTCCAACACTTATTTAAAACTAAAGTATGTAATGTGTGGAGGTTGTCACCTTAAAATTCCTTGTTGGAATTTATAGTCCTTATTGAACTTTCAATACATGTTGACCTTGTAATTACTTGTTGGCATTATACACTACTTGGGGTCTTTGTATCACACCTTGCGTTTTCAATTACTTCATTGATCATGAATGCCTATGCTACTATAGAGATCACGACTAGCATCGAAATATTTGGGTTGGTAGTGGAATTTAATGCAACTCTGCGATGGCACATGGTCAACGTTGCCAGCTATGCTGAGGGTTTCTACTTGGTTTCTACGCCATCGAGGGTTCAATTTCGTGGTTCTTTCACCTCTATCTATTTGTTGGATGCGTTTGAGGGTTTCGTGTACTGACCTGAGCTTGGCTCATGGTCAGTACACCATAAGGGATTTCGTATGCAGAGATGGCGACAAATAGACATGAAGGTAATATCATCTTTGTTTTTTTTTGCTAATTTAAATGGATAAAAACGATAATAAGCTCAGGTTTCTAACTGGTATGATTTACTTGCTTGGAAGGTAATCATTTGGTCCTCTTCATCTTCATGGCTACTAGTTGATGGTCAAGACTAGACTTGGAGGTGTCGCAAATGGTAAGTTCAGAGTCCACCATTACTTATCTCCTCCTCTCGCCTTTGTGGAGTGTTTTGCGTTTTCTATGAGGAACCTTTTGAGCTCGATTGGGTTCACTATGACAAGCTTTGAGTTCCTGAAAGTTGCCGTTGGCTGGACTGTTGTAAAAAATGTATCTATTGACTTTTACAGGCCCTAGAGGGTCTTAGTGGGAGGTTTTGCCCATTCAGCTCTATGTTTGAATTTTGTTGAAACTTGTTGATAATAATAATGCCCAATATGAACTGGGGTTTGCATTTGAGACCTATGTCTGCGTATTTAGTTTGAATGGGCCCTGGAATGGCCTTCTGTATAATTTTGTAAATGTTTGGCATCCTATATAATCTCTACGTTTTCTTATAAACTTTGAACCTGTTAAGGAGAGATATACAACTAATTAGTCTCTGCGTTTGCTTTATGTGAATTACTGGTTTGAGAGCCTAGATTCTTCATGTGGCTATCGTGGCTGCGTCTGTTGAATGGGAATGATGTCTGTATCTAAGGTTTTCGAAATGTGTTGGCTTGCTATTATGAATGTTTGATAGGATGAAACGTAACCATGAGGCTAAATTAATAAGCCTGAAATATTCTAAGATTTGGTTCTTACTGCTGTGTTTTCTGGTGGTTGTAGTAGATAGCAAAGCAAGAAGGGTTTTAAATGAAATGCTAGAGGGATTCGATCCCTGCCCCTACATTTTATAAATAAAACTTAACTATATGTTATTGCGTATTGTTTGGTTGAAAAGTGTTGTGTAAAACCTCCTGCATTTTAGTAGGAGTCGTAGCCCTAGCTACTGTTTCGTTTGGGCCTTTGAGAGAGCATGGGTTGATGTGTTAATACTATATTGTGGCGTCTAGTACAATAGCAGAGTCAAAAGTGCAGTCGTGGGTGGGGTTTGATCTCTTGACCAGTAGGTTGATACATTTAAAGAGAACGATGGGTGAAAAGTTATGTATATTGTGGGCTGTTGATCCTTGAAATTATAATCGTTGGGTTTCAAAAGTTTAGGTTGTAAAATAAAATGCCTGAATCTATGTTTATAAATTGTATTTCCTTGAAATTCTTGATGCGTTGTTTCTTTGTAATGAATTGGTTGTTGATAGAAATCGTGTAGATGTTAATAATGTGGAAGGGTACCTAGTTTTTAAAGAACGGGAAGAATTAATAACTACTAATGTGGTCTCTTCCACCATTCAATGTGTAGGGTGACTAGGATATTTGGTGTTTGTCTTGCTACTGTTATCATTTCTATTTAAGGATTCTCAAGCATAAACATAATTACAATAAATGATTTAAAAAGAGAACATATGTAATCCCTGCATTATGAAATGGTAAGATGAATCAAACAATAGACATAAGTATTCAAAACGATACAATAACCCTTACCTAGAAGTTAATATGGGAAAACAAAGGGAAGTCTCCCGAAATTCCGTGTAGGGTTCCTAAGTTTGCTTATGGGATGTTGTCTAGCACAGGCTAGCTTGGCTAGACCTGCTAGACCCTCCACTAGTTTCTGGGAAGAACCTCTAAGTTGCTAATGTTTGTGATGAGAACAATGTTGACATATCAATTCTAATGTAAAAGCCTAGGTTTATTATAACTTAAAAATGGAAACAATTACTATTGCATACCTGGATGCTTGGGCACTCGATCCTTTCCTGTAGAAGTGATGCGTCGGAAGGATAGAAAGTCAAGGGACTATACCGAGTAGATGTTCGGGGTTGCTGAGGAAGTTATTACAATTAATGCGAGTTGGTGAAGGACATGACAGGGGACGTCATGGACCAAGACTGTACAGCATGGCTAGAAGTTGACAGTGCAGGTTCACAGGATTTGGTAGGATCGACAAACATAGGGGAATGCG
The DNA here is from genome assembly GCA_027924585.1 of Larix kaempferi. Taxonomy (NCBI): domain Eukaryota; kingdom Viridiplantae; phylum Streptophyta; class Pinopsida; order Pinales; family Pinaceae; genus Larix; species Larix kaempferi. Next base: position 1,927,565 of record BSBM01001073.1, read on the forward strand.
TGTCTCAGGATTGCAATAGTCTTGGGAATAGCATCCATAGAGTAGAAGAGGAAGAAAAGGCCTTTAGTTTGGGGGGAGAGGAAGAGACAGAGAACAGAGCAGAGCCGAAAGAGTTGTGAAGAGTCACACTGGCCGCAGAGCAGAGAGTTGAGATCGAACCATAGCTCAGAGTTCTTTGGCGAACTAGGAGAGGGTGAGGTCGACACATAGGGAGAACACACCACATTTACTTCTGATTTTTAACGGCTGAGGCCGATCATAGGTAGTTATTTGTTTACATTTATTTTGCATTGTAACCGATTTCTGAGAAGTAATATAATCCACTCCTGGCATCTTGTTGTACACCTTGTTTGTGTAAGCATTGTGGTTTGTGTCGTGTGTATTGTTAAGCAAGAAGTATCCCGCAGGGTGACTTGCGTCAGTTGGTATCAGAGCTCGAAAGCGAGTCCGGTTGGAGAAGATGACTATACCAACCTGACTTGCGTCAGTTGGTATCAGAGCCCGGAAGTGTGAGAGTTTTCAGCGGAGGTTGAAAATGGCTCATAGAGGTGTTAATGTCCGAGGACGAAGAGCGCGTGGCGCAGCAGCCATGACAGTGGATCATGAGATGTTCGATGAATGCGTCCGAATGATGCGGACTTTAACAAATGAAGTTGCAGTGATCAAAGAAAACCAGAGGCGTGGTTGCATTCCTAAAGCACTGGACCACAACGACGAGGAAGTCGAGGAATTGGAAGCTCAGGAAGCCGTAGCAGAAGAACCAGAGGAAAAACTCATCAAGCTTCTAACAGAGATGAGAGGTCGGGTGAAAAGAGACGTGCATACGTACTCGGGAAGCCTGGACCCAGAAGACTTGATCGACTAGTTCAGAGATATGGAGAAATACTTCGACATAGAGCAGATCGAGGATCCTAAATGGGTTAAGATTGCATGTCTAAGGTTGAAGGGTCATGCCTCATTGTGGTGGGACAATGTACAGGATGTCAAACTCAAGAAAGGCAAGGAGAAAATCAAATCTTGAGACATAATGGTTTCCAAGTTGAAGGGGAAGTTCTTGTCAAACGACTATGTGGTTTCCTTGTTCTGAAAGCTACAAAACTTTCGACAAAAAGAAATGACCGTGAAAGAGTACACGGAGGAGTTCTACAGATTATTGATTCAGTCAGGACAAACTAATATAGGAGAAGAAGTTGTTGCCAGATATGTAAGCGGATTGAAATACGCTATTCAGGATAACTCAGCATGTCAAGATTCAGAGCATTCGGAGAAGCCTATTAGTTAGCTCTGAAGGCGGAAGAGAAACTGTCAAGGAAATCCGTGGCGACCAGAGGCAGGATGACTGGTCGGGGTGGAAAGACTGTCTCCATGAAAGGTCAAGGTAGCGGCTACCAGAAAGAAGGTGTTGAAGATAGTCGACGCATAGAAGGGACATCGATGAAAGAAAGAGCACAAGAGAACCGACGCGATGGTCGTGAGAACCGCGGTCGAGGCACATATAGTCGAAGTGGTCCATCTGATAAGAAGGGAACTAATAGACCAGCCATAATCTGTTACAAGTGCCGAGGAACAGGACACAAGGCATATGAATGCCCAGAAAACCTACATACTGCAGAAGAGTTGAAACCTAGACGTCGAAAGGATGAGCAAGTCGACGAGAGGGAAGAATCGGCATCAGATAGCAGTGGAGGTGAGAAAAGGAAGAACCGGAATCTGATGGTTCAGAGAGCCTTGATCCAGGAAGATCAACGTGATTCGATGGAACCAGCACAACGGAAGGTGATCTTTTGAACGAAGGTGCAGATCAGAGAATGGCGTTGCAAGACCATAGTTTATGGTGGGAATACAGAGAATCTTGTGTCGACAGAAGTCATCGACAAGATCGGGTTGAAATGTCGAGAACACCCATGCCTGTACAAGATCTCATGGTTACAGAAAGGACACCATGTTAAGGTGGCCAAACAATGCCTGATCAACTTTAGAGTTGAAGGATTGGAGGACAACGTATTCTGTGATGTAGTTCCCATGGATGCATGCCATCTGTTGTTAGGGAGACCATGGCAGTATGATCGTAAGATGATCTATGACGGTCGAGCTAACACAGTCACAGTGTGGAAAAATGGCGTGAAAAGGACTCTTAAGCCGAGGCGAGAAGAGCCAGCCGATGGTAGGGACGGTGAGAGCAATCTTTGGGAAAGGCGAGTGTTGATGAGCACCGCCAAAGAATTCCTCGCAGAGGAAGAGAAACAGTTGGGATGTTTTGCAATCATCCCAAAAGGACCGTATGTCGAAGGAACGACCAACATGGAGAACATTCCGGTTGAAGTCGAGGAGTTGCTTGATGAGTTTCAGGACATAATGGCTGATGAGAAATCGACGGGATTGCCACCGACAAGGAGTATATCCCATCAGATCAACTTGATTCCAGGGTTGAGTCTGCCAAACAAACCACCATATATGATGAGTCCAGCAGAGGGACAGGAGCTCAACTGGCAGGTCCAAGAGTTGTTAGACAGGGGATTGATTTGAGAAAGTTTGAGCCCATGTGCAGTACCAACAGTATTGACACCAAAGAAGGGCAGGGAATGGAGAATGTGTACCGATTCTAGAGCCATCAACAGGATCACAATCAATTATTGATTTCCATTGCCAAGGATGGATGAATTGATGGATTGCCTGAGTGGAGCGACATACTTCATGAAATTATACCTAAAGAGTGGGTATCACCAGATTAGGGTCAGAGAAGGAGATGGATGGAAGACAACATTCAAAACAAGAGAAGGGTTATATGAGTGGTTAGTCATGCCGTTCGGATTGACTAATGCACCCAGTACATTCATGAGACTGATGAATGAGGTGCTGAAACCATTCTTAGGAATGTTTGTCGTAGTCTATTTAGACGACATTCTGATTTTCAGTCGGACCAAGTCAGAAAATTTGGAGCACGTTCGACAAGTATTACAGAAATTGCAGGAAGAGAAGCTGATGATCAACTTGCAAAAGTGTTTCTTCATGAAGAAGGAATTGGTGTACTTGGGGTTTGTAATTTCAGGTAAAGGGTTGGAGATGGACGCTGAGAAGGTGAAGGCAATAGTAAATTGGCCGGAACCGACAAGTATGACTGCAGTGAGAGGTTTCCATGGACTTGCTAGTTTCTACCAGAAGTTCATTCGGGGATTTAGTCAGATTTGTGCACCATTGACAGAATGCATGAGGAAGGGCGAGTTCAAGTGGACGGATAAGGCCCAGGAAGCTTTCGACAAATTGAAGCAAAAGGTCACTGAGAGCCCAGTGTTGGTGCTCCCAGACTTTGACGAAGTTTTCCAGGTCGATTGTGATGCAAGTGGAATAGCAATTAGAGCAGTGTTGAGCTAGGAAGGCCGACCAATTGCATTCTTCAGTGAAAAAATGAATGGAACGAAGCATAAATATTCGGTCTATAACCAAGAATTTTATGCTATCATTCAAGCATTGAAGAAATGGAGGCATTATTTGTTGCCTCAGGAATTTGTGTTATACACGGATCACCAAGCATTGAGGTATCTGAATACTCAGTCGAAATTGGATCAGAGACACATGAAGTGGGTGGAGCTGCTCTAGAGATATACATTCATGTTGCGACATAGGTTGGGAAAGTCGAACAAAGTTGTCGACGCGTTGAGTAGAAGAGTTGTGCTGTTGGGCACAATGACCGTTCAGGCAACAGGGATAGAGTCGATAAAGATGGAGTATGAGACTGGCAAAGATTTTGTGAAAGCATGGAAGGCTTGTCGTGAGCCTTGGAACGTCGACAAAACTCCATATTTGAGTTATTTCATTCAAGGAGGTTATCTGTTCAGGGGAAGTCAGCTGTGTATTCCCAGAGGATCAGTGAGAGAGAACCTAATCCGAGAGTTTCATAATGGTGGGTTAGCAGGGAACTTTGGGATCAACAAGACCAAAGCACTGGTTGACGAGAAGTATTTCTAGCCAAGGATGTCGACAGATGTCCAAAGATGGGTTCGACGATGTCAAATTTGCCAGTTGGCAAAAGGAAGGAGTCAGAACATGGGGTTGTATACACCATTGTCGGTACCAGAGAACCCGTGGGAGCATCTTAGCATGGATTTTGTGTTAGGATTACCTAGGACTCAGCAGGGAAGTGACTCAATATTTGTTGTAGACGATAGATTTTTGAAGATTGCACATTTCATACCATGTAAGAAAACAAGTGATGCCATAGGGATCGTTGTACTATTCTTCAAGAAAATAGTCAGGCTGCATGGGTTGCCAAAGAGTATCACGTCGGATCGGGATACGAAATTCATGGGGCATTTCTGGAGAACCCTATGGAAGAAACTCAACACGAAGTTAGAGTTTAGCTTGGCACATCATCCGCAAACGGACAGACAAACCGAGGTTGTAAATATAATTTTGGGAAACTGTTACACAGAAATATTCCACCCTATGAGCATCAGCATTCTTTGGCCTGTAGGATCCATTTCAGTGACTCAGATCCATTTTCATCCTTCAGTGATACCAGTCTATCCTATTTTTGTTCCTACCCGCATGTTGCATCACTATAGCATGCATACCCGCGAGTTGCATCCCTATAGCCCGCGGGTATCAAGTAAAATGGTAAAAACCACTATTTTATTACTTTTTACTCCCAAAAAGTGGTCATTGGGTGACCTTTGGCTCTCCATATGCCCAAGTAACGTCTCGATGAGTCCTTTCACCTACCTTTGAGAGGACTATATATTGAGCACATATGGCTTATGGATGGGAGGAAGAAGAGAATAGTAAAGGCACTGTAGTGGATTTTTTCCCTATCTTGAGTCTGCACTCATTGATCCTTGTAGTTGTGAACCATTTATGTTCACCTTCCAAACTCCTTTCTAGTTTGAGTTTTCCATTCATGGAGGAATGAAGTGGTGGAGGCACAAGTGGATTGATCTAGATCTTGGTTCAGATTGGTTGCCGGCAAGAGGTTGTATTACTTTGTACTTCGTCTTGATCATTAATAGAAATACAAATATTCTCATCCATTAATGGTGTGAATGTCATTTATTATACATTGGGTTGCATTTGCTTATGATATTATGGACCGTTGTTATTGATGATGTTAATGTTATTTATATATCACATGTACTTGTTAGATATTTGTTGTCAAGACTAATTTGCAGATTACAAGTGCTTGGATGTGCGCGGATTGAAATCTCCAACGGCGATCTACATCAAACATTGGATTGAGGTTGGTTACATTTCTCCATTGTTTTAACATTGTCGTTTATAATTGAGTAGATTTATGGTAGTCATCTGTCTGTTGTGGTATTCCCAAGCCATAGTGAGTTTTCTCCAATACAAAAACCTTCTGAGATGTTTAGTGGCCAACAGACCCAAGCAGTGGGAAAATGTGTTGGCACACGCAGAGTTTGCATATAATAATTCTGTGAATCGATCGAAAGGATTGATCCCATTCCAGATTGTTCAAGGGAGGAGTCCACATGTAGTGGTAGATTTGGTCGAATTGCCGACAGAAACCAGGAAGAGCGTGAATGCAGAATCATTCGCAGAGCATATGCATGAAGTTCATGAAAATGTGCGAAAGCGCATTGAGAAGAGTAATGCAGCCTACAAATTGAGAGTCGATTGGATAAAGAGGCTACTGTCATTCCAAGAAGGAGACTTAGTCTATGCCTATTTGCGGAAGGAGCGATTTCCGATAGGAACCTACAACAAGCTGAAGTTGAAGAAGATAGGTTCATGTAGGATTCTGAAGAAGATTTCGGACAACACATATGTGTTGGAATTACCGGAAGAATTGAACATTTCAGCAACGTTCAACGTCTCAGACCTGTACAAATTTGAAGAAGGGTCAAACAGCAGAAAGGAGGAAGGAACAAGTATCGATTGGATAGAACAGATTCCAGACCGACGTAAAGAAGTGATCGCAAAAGTAATCGACGAACACGAAGTAGGGAATAACCGTAGATCGCGCAGGAAGGAATACTTGGTGCAATGGAAAAATGATGAGTTGTAGGAAGTGAATTGGATTTCTGAAGAGGAGTTTAGGAGACTGACAGAGTAGTCGAATTCTTTTTCTCCCGGGGAGTTTGATGCAGGAGCATCGAAGCCTAGGAAAATCAGTTGAAGTTGAATGACCGAAGGGAGCCGACCAACGGGAGTGCTAATGATCACTGGTGCGGAGAGCAGGTTGACTTGTCGAAGTCAACAAGTCGGGCAGAAACAGTCGGGGTGCGGCCGACTGAAAGAGCAGTGGATGTCGCAAGAGGTCGAGAATTGACAGGAAATGGTCGACATGTGATGAGAGGAGTAAGAGGTCGGGTAGTCAAGAAGTAGTCGAACTATGGCACAACAGGGTTTGGCGAAGCCAAGTGTAATTGAAGAAGGATTGAACCAACAGGAAGGTCGAGATGGGACTGACTGCTATAGCAGGGTCGAAAGGATAGAAAGTGAAGGGACTGTACCTAGTTGTTGTTCGGGGTTGCTAAGGAATTTATTATAGTTATTTCGAGTTGGTGAAGGACATGACAGGGGACGTCATGGACCGAGACTGTACAGCACGGCTAGAAGATGATAGTGCAAGTTCGCAGGATTTGGAAGGATTGACGAACATAGGGGAATGCGTGTCTCGGGATTGCAATAGTATTGGGAGCAGCACCTGCAGAGTAGAAGAGGAAGAAAAGGCCTTCAGTTTGGAGGGAGAGGAAGAGACAGAGAACAGAGCAAAGTAGAGAGTAGAGCCGGAAGAGTTGTGAAGAGTCACACTGGCTGCAGAGCAGAGAGTTGAGATTGAACCACAGCTCAGAGTTCCGTGGCGAACTAGGAGAGGGTGAGGTCGACACACAGGGAGAACACACCACAGTTACTTCTGATTTGTAATGGCTGACGCCGATTGTAGTTAGTTATTTGTTTACAGTTATTTTGCAATGCAATCGATTTCTGAGAAGTAATATAAGCCACTCCTGGCATCTTGTTCTACACCTTGTTTGTGTAAGCATCGTGGTTTGTGTCGTGTGTATTGTTAAGCAAGAAGTATCCCATAGGGTGACTTGCGTCAAGAAGCGTGACTGCTTGGAACTTGATGCCTTCCTGTAGAAACCTGCACACTCAACAATAATTAATACAAAACCTGTTGTATTTAGCTAACCTGTTAGGATGATTTCCTTAGCTAGATAACTTTGGGGCTACCATGTTCCTCCCAACCATGACCCTTAGACTATTCCTGGTTCTAACTAGATCCCCCCGAGCTAGTTCCAACATGCAATGAGAGATAGAGACCCTATATTTTCCTGCTGGTTCAGATATGGAATGATTATATAGGGATGCTTCAGTTTCTTGGAGCAGAAAACTTCTCTCTAATTACCATAAGGGAATGATAATAAAAAAGATAGAGGATCCCCAAAACTTGGGATCTGCCCTCTTTAAGTAGTGGAGTCTTCAATTATGACTGTTGGAATCATTAGTTTCTTTAAATTAAATAAATTATATTTTAAAGATATTATTTAATAATTATCTAGTCTTTTTCACTAAGACTTTTTCAATGGTTTAATCTATAAGTGATTTCTAATTTAAACTCTTCATAATAATTATGATAACAATAATTATAATAATAATATTTTTAACCTAGGTATTAATACATTAGTAATACTATTTATAAATGTGGCTTCCCACTAAATATTAATACTTTAATACTATAAAATAATGTGTCATCCCACTATGCATAAACTATATGCAGTAATGTCTTTTATAAATAATTAATCACATCATTATTTACTAAAGATTCCTAATAATAATATTAAATCTTGTATCTTTACATGATACTTGGTTTTAACAATTTAAGGGTAAGGTCCACTTCTTTGTACGGTCTTTCGGTAAGCTAGGATAGGCACCTCTAGTCTCTCTCTTTGCATGTTGGATTCCCTCGTTTAACATGGTAGTTCCCACAGTATTTGATGATAGATAAAAGATGAATCATTTAATCAAATCAAATAATTGTGATGAAAGTAAAAGTGCTATTCAGAGTCTTTTTCGACTCAACACTTTGAGATCTAGTAACCCCGAGTGCTCTTTAGAGCCTTTTAACTCAACACTCTCACATGGATGTTACGCTAGTGCAATTCCAGAGCCTCTGCTCAACACTAGTGCTAGAATGTGGTTGTGAGGCACATCTAGAATATTTAAGTTGCCTCGGATCCGATATTCGTTTATCAAGCTTGGAGTGCTCCAGGGATTAGGCCCAACACTCAATGTACCTCAGGGCTTACTCCTAGTACATAAACATTCTGCTAGGTGCATAGGGGATTATGCCAATTACGTAGGTTATATGTGTGTTTCTGAGTCCTAGCTCAATACATTCATAAGTCAAATCATGTAAAATCATATCTCTGCACAATAACTAACAAAAGATCATCTCAGTATATTAGGGTTTGTACCCATATCAAAGATGAAGAACATCATTAAAACATCGGGGCCTTTTCGCCCAATATACACTCAAATAAAGAAGTCAGTCAGGCTCCATGCCCAATATGTCAATATATAAAATAATAAATCATAGGTGCTAGGGCTTATGCCCAATACTCCAAATAAAACACAGGTGTTAGGGCCGTGGCCCAATATAACAACAAAAATAGTTAGTCCAAAATTCGGGATATTACATCCCTCCCTGCTTATAAACAACACTGTCCCAGTGTTTCTAGGGACTAGGAATGAGGTCATTTAACAAGGCGAGGTATGCCTCTTTCATGGTGGTCTCATTTTCCCAAGTATCCTCATCTGGTCCAAAGTGCCTCCATTGCACTTTCAGTTGATTAATGGTCCTCCTCGTAAGCTGCACTTCTCTCTTGTCTAGAATGTGGAGAGGTTCTGGCATGAACTCCCCTTTGGGCTCCTCCTGTAATAAAGACCAATAAATAACATGTTTAGTATCGTATACATATTTCTTTAATAATGAAAAATGAAAAACATTATGAACTTTTATATGCGCTAGTAAGGCTAACTCATAAGCCACTGGGACCTTCTTGGCCAGTATTTCAAAAGGCCCACAACATCTTGGGGCTAGTTTCCCGCAACGTCCTAAGCTCAACGAGGTTTGTTTTGCCTTTATTTTTAGAAACACATGTTCACCGACTTGGTTGTCTTTGTCTTTTATTTTCTTGTCTGCATAACTCTTTTGGCAGTCTTGTGCTACTTTCAAGTTTAGTTGTTCCTTGGAGACTAGTTGTTCCAAGTCTTTTAGTAGGTCGGGCCCTAACATAAGTCTATCTACTGGACTGTCCTAAGTCACGGGTGTCCGACGTTTCCTGCCATAGAGTACCTCGAAAGGACTCATTTTGGCTGAAGTTTGATAACTGTTGTTGTATGCAAACTCTGCGAGGTGCAAATAATCTTCCCACTTGGTGGGGTTGTTAAAGACATACATCCTCAACATGTCCTCGAGGATTCGGTTTACTCATTTTATTTGTCTGTTGGTTTGGGGATGGTATGCGGTACTGAATTGTAACTAGGTTTTCCAAACCGAAGAACAATGCTCTCCAGAAGTTGCTAGTGAACTTCGTGTCTCGATCAGAAATGATTTCCTTGGGTATCCCATGCAATCGAAAGATCTCATTCAATAAGATGTCCACAATGTGGACCGCTTTGTAGGTAGATTTTACCGCTATGAAATGAGCTGCTTTAGATAGCTTGTCCACCAGTACGAAGATAGAATCATTCTATTTCTTACTCTTTGGTAAGCCTGTAATGAAGTCCATACTTATTAACTCCCACTTCCATTCCGGAATGGGTAAAGGTTGAAGTAATCCAGAGGGGTGTTGGTGTTCTGCTTTGACTAGCTGGCACTCCTGACATTTCGCGATGATCATGGCGATGTCAGCTTTCAACTTAGGCCAAAAGTAATGTTTCTTTACAACCGATATCATATTTTGATATCCAGAATGCCCTGAATAGGGTTTCTGGTGAAAATCGGTGAGAATGTTTGATCTAATGTCTCCAATTTCCGGGACGTAGAGTCTTTCTTTCGACCACAATAGTCCTGACTCGTCTATCTTATATTCCTTTTGTTGTTAGAATAATGTCTTCCTGGATCTTTGCAAGGATTTCCGTGTAGTAACGGTCACACTTGCATGCCGTTCGAATCTTGTGTTGTAAGTCTGAGTCGGTATGACTCACTGTGACTTCGTAAAGCATATGTAATCGATGGCTCAAGGCATCCGCAATCTTGTTTTCCTTGACTTTTATATGTTTTAGTTCCAAATGGTATTCACTAAGGAAGGCTAACCACCTGGCCTGCCTATCATTTAGGTCGGGTTGGTCGAAAAGGTATTTCAAACTCATGTTATCAATCATTAATAGAAATTTCTTTCCCATGAGATAATGTCGCCACATCTTCAGAGCATGGATGATGGCGGCTAGTTCAAGTTCATGCGTAGGGTAGTTTTGTTCATGCTCGTTTAATTTTCTCTATTCGTAGCATATGGAAAAATTATCTTGCATAAGGACTCCCCCAAGTCCTTCCTTGCTTGCATCCATGCAAACGATGAAGTCCCCATTGGGATCCGCAATACGCAGAATCAGTGCACTAATCAATAGTTGCTTCAGCTTTTGAAAGCTTTCTTCGCACTTATCCGTCTAGATAAACTTGTTTTCCTTCTTCTACAAGGCAGTCATGGGACATGCAATCCGTGAGAAGTTCTCAATGAACTTCCTGTAGTAACTGGATAAACCTAAAAATTATCTTATATCGAATACGCATGTAGGTGTGGGCTATTCCTCAATAACTTTGACCTTTTCGGGGTCGACGGCTATTCCCTTCTCGAAATGATATGTCCTAAGTATTGAATCTAGGGTTTATATAAATTGCACTTACTAAACTTGGCGTACAGTTGGTGTTCCCGCAGTATACGTAGAACAATTCGGAGATGTTACTCATGTTCTATTTCATTCTTGGAGTAGATCAAGATGTTGTCAATGAAGAATAGAACGAACTTATCGAGGTATTTACTAAAGATGTTGTTCATCATGCACATAAAGTTGGTCGGTGCGTTTGTCAACCCAAAGGGCATCACTATAAATTCGTAGTGGATGTAACAGGTTCGAAACATGGTCTTGTTGATATCCTCATCACGGATCCTCACCTGATGGTATCCAGATCGTAAGCTGATCTTTGAGAAGATCTTCGCCCCTCCAACTTGGTCAAACAAGTCGTCGATTCTAGGGAGTGGATAGTGGTTCTTAATGGTCATCTTGTTGAGTTGGCAGTAATCGATGCACATCCGCATCGTTCCATCTTTCTTCTTGATGAAGAGTATTGGTGCGCCCTAAGGGGAGACACTTGGTCGAATGTACCCTTTGTCTATTAATTCTTGTAACTGAAGCTTGAGCTCCACCAATTCTGGTGTGCTCATGCGTTATGGGGCTTTGGAAGCCGGTACTGACCCGGGTGTTAGTTCGATGAAAAAGTCTAAGTCTTGTTTGGGTGGTAATCTTGGTATTTCTTCTGGAAATACATCTTTGAACTCTACGAGGACTAGGAAGTCTTCAATCTTCTGTTCCCTATCAGTTTCTATGTTTTGGATATTGACGGCAAAGAGTTTACAACCTTTTCTGATGCATTTCTTTGCTTGTAAGGTGGATATCTGTCGTACTGACACTTTCTTAGGGATACCCTGAATCGTCTTCTGATTCCCTTGGTCATCCCTGTAGAGTAAGGATTTGTTTAAGTAGTCCAGTAGGACATGGTGTTCTTCTAACAATTCCATGCCGATAAGTACATCGTGCAACCCTAGGGGTAGAATGTTTAATTCTAGCCTAGTTTGGAAACCGTTTAAGTCTATCTCACAAGTTTTAACTAACTCGGAGACCTTTCGTTTGGTACTGGTGGCTAGTTGTACCAGCCATGGTTTCTTGTGAGGCTCTCGGTTCAACTTACAAGTGTCCACTAACTTAGGGGAGATATAACTTCTGCAAGTGCCGGGATATATTAAAATTGAAATGGTTGTGTTAGAGATCTTACCCTCAATTTCAACCATGGTGGCTTGGTGATTTGCATGTCGGCCATTAAGAGCGCCATAAATCCTGGGTGTCTTTGCCATGTCTCCAATGGTAGGTTCTGCTTGGACGTTGTGTAAAACTCCATCTGTTTTGCTGGGGCAGTCTTTGTAGTAGTGGGGCCCTTGGCATTTCCAACAAGAAATAGTTGGTGGGACAACTTTTGTCCCTTTGTTAAAAGAGGTCCTGTTGACAGGTGGTGGGGGTGCACTTGGTCGTGCTTGAGGTCGGTTGAAGCCTCTATTGGGTGGAAAAATGTTGTTATGTTTCCGATAAGGTGGAGGTATAAAACCCGGTCTGTGGTTGTCCGTGAAGGTTCTAAACTTATCTTTGTTTCTGTTGATGTTATCATTCCTTGGCTGTCCATGTTCATAACATAGTATTTCTTTATGTAAAATCACATCAAGGGTTTTGGGCATGTCAAACTCTATCTTTTCTCTAATGTTTGGTGGAAACCCTCCCAAGAACTATTGTATTTTGACCTTCTCGTCTTTAATGCATGGCACATAGTGCAACAAGTCTAAGAATTGGTTTATGAATTCCTCCATAGTTAGGGAGCCCATTTTCAACTCATGAAATTGTTTAATTTTCTTGTCAAAGAATCTTTCGGACACATATTTGTCTTGGAATGTTTTGCTGAAATTTTCCCATGTTATGTTTCTTAGTTCTTGTCCCTTGGTGTGTTTCAAGTCCCGCCACCATCTGGCAGCTTTACCATTCAGGTTGTATATGGCTAGTCAAACTTGCATTTCACTGGAGTAATTATGAACTTTGAAGTACTTATTCATTCCTAGCAGCCACTCTTCAGCCTTCTCCCCTGAGTTAATTTCTCCATCATAGGTTGGGGATTTTATCTTTATGAACTCTCCTTGTAAATTGTCGTCACTTTTCATCCTTTTCTTGCAAGGAGGTGGTGAACCTTTATAGTTGGAAGAATTCTTATAGTCCTCTTCCATTGATTTAGGTATGTTTTCACCCTGTTCTTCTCCCTTAAGACTGGTAGTTTTCTTTGGGTGACTATTTCCCTTTTTAAAAGTATTGACTAAGAGTGTGGGCTTTCCGTGGGGTTTTGCCCTTGTTAAAGTCTGAAGCAAGGCTTCATTTATAGCTTGTTGTTCTTGTCTTTCTTACATGTTGTCATCTTTGAAACTTTGGAATTCTACCTGTAGATTTTGCATGGATTTCATTAAATTCGAGTTGAGTTCCACTATAATTTCTTGCTCTTGTGGTGGAGAATTCAGACTTCCATGCATACTACTGCCCCCTTATGCATTCATTTTTAGATAATGATTGTGCCTACAATGTTATATAAGCATCAAGAACAGAAAATCTGTTAGTTTATTTTTACATAAATAAAATAAAATTTCTGAAGGTATGTTTCTGTTTACTATGTATCTGCAGCGGATGTTCTATTTGTAATGAGCCCAATAGGTCACTTAGTTTTGTAGCTGGGCTTTGATACCACTTGTAATGTCCCTAAAAACAGTAAAAATTTAAAAATTTTCGATTATTCTAATAAACTGGATAAGAGATGATGAATGTAAATTAACTTCAGCACTGCTAAGAGTATGCTACATCGATGCTTCTTTTGTGACACTTAATAGAGTCTTGGTTTCATAAGTGTCATGACTTTACTGGTTGTGAATCCTACAGCTTTGGGGAAGTGTTGTAATGAATAGAAGTGTAATTCTGTCGCAAGGGTACAAATGTTTAGAGGATAATAGTGCAAATCTCTTTCTTACAATTTTAAGAGTTTGTGTGCATATTTATTAAAATCTAACTGATAATTCAAGTAGGATGGACCTTATTGTTGGTGGTTGCGGCCCATGGTGTGATGCTTGGTCTTTTCAAAGGTCAAGGTACCCCGGTAGGGCTGCCGAGAGGTAGGGGTAAGAAAATGGAAACTCCTGACTTACTTAGCGATTTCGCTAATGCATCGACTGTGTACCTAGTTTGCAGGTGTACTTACGGAGGTGTCTTCCTATGGTGCTCACTTCGCAAGTCTAACACTTATTTAAAACTAAAGTATGTAATGTGTGGAGGTTGTCACCTTAAAATTCCTTGTTGGAATTTATAGTCCTTATTGAACTTTCAATACATGTTGACCTTGTAATTACTTGTTGGCATTATAAACTACTTGGGGTCTTTGTATCACACCTTGCATTTTCAATTACCTCATTGATCGTGAATGCCTCTGATACTATAGATATCACGATTAGCATCGAAATATTTGGGTTGGTAGTGGAATTTAATGCAACTCTATGATGGAAAATGGCCAGTGCTGCCAGCTATGCTACGGGTTTCTACTTGGTTTCTATGCCATCGAGGGTTCAATTTCGTGGTTCTTTTGCCTCTGTCTGTGTGTTGGATGCGTTTGAGGGTTTCGTGTATTGACCTGAGCTTGGCTCATGGTCAGCACACCATAAGGGATTTCGTATGCAGAGATGGCGATAAATAGACACGAAGGTAATATCATCTTTATTTTTTTTTTTGCTAATTTAAATGGATAAAAACAATAATAAGCTCAGGTTTCTAACTGGTATGATTTACTTGCTTGGAAGGTAATCGTTTGGTCCTCTTCATTTGCGTGGCTACTGGTTGATGGTCAAGACTAGACTTGGAGGCATCGCAAATGGTAAGTTCAGAGTCCACCATTACTTATCTCCTCCTCTCTCCTTTGTGGAGTGTTTTGAGTTTGCTATGAGGAACATTGTGAGCCCGATTGGGTTCACTGTGACAAGCTTTGAGTTCCTGAAAGTCTCCATTGGCTGGACTGTTGTAAAAAATGTATCTCTTGACCTTTATAGGCCCTAGAGGGTCTTAGTGGGAGGTTTTGGCCATTCATCTCTATGTCTAAATTTTGTTGAAACTTGTTGACAATAATAATGCCCAATATGAACTGGGGTTTGCATTTGAGACCTGTGTTTGCGCATTTAGTTTGAATGGGCCCTGGAATGGCCTTCTGTATAATTTTGTAAATGTTTGGAATCCTGTTTAATCTCTTCATTTTCTTATAAACTGTGAACCTGTTCAAGAGAGATATATAGCTAATTAGTCTCTGCGTTTGCTTTATGTGAATTACTGGTTTGAGAGCCTAGATTCCTCATGTGGTTATCGTGGCTCCGTCTATTGAATGGGAATGATGTATGTATCTAAGGTTTTCAAAATGTGTTGGCTTGCTAGTATGAATGTTTGATAGGATGAAACGTAACCCCGAGGCTAAATTAATAAGCCTGAAATATTCTAAGATTTGGTTCTTACTGTTATGTTTTCTGGTGGTTGTAGTAGATAGCAAAGCAAGAAGGTTATTAAATGAAATGGTAGAGGGATTTGATCCATGTCCCTACGTTTTATAAATAACGCTTAACTGTATGTTATTGTGTATTATTTGGTTGAAAAGTGCTGTGTAAAACCTCCTGCGTTTTAGTAGGAGTCATAGCCCTAGATACTGTTTTGTTTCGGCCTTTGAGAGAGCATGGGTTGATGTGTTAATACTATACTGTGGCATCTATTATGATAGCAGAGTCAAAAGTGCAGTTGTGGGTGGGGTTTGATCTCTTGACCAGTAGGTTGATACGTTTAAAGAGAATGATGGGTGAAAAGTTATGTATACTGTGGGTTGTTGATCCTTGAAATGACAATCGTTGGGTTTCAAAAGTTTAGGTTGTAAAATAAAATGCCCGAATCTATGTTTATAAATCGTATTTCCTTGAAATGACTAATGTGTTGTTTCTTTGTAATGAATTGGATGTTGGTAGAAATTGTGTAGATGTTAATAATGTGGAAGGGTACCTAGTTTTTAAAGAACATGAAGAATTAATAAATGATGATGTGGTCTCTTCCACCATTCGATGTGTAGGGTGACTAGGATATATGGTGTTTGTCTTGCTACTATTATCATTTCTATTTAAGGATTCTCAAGCATAAAAAGAATGACAATAAATGATTTAAAAAGAGAACATATGTAATCCTTTCATTATGAAATGGTAAGACGAATCGGACAGCAGACATAAGTATTCAAAACGATACAATAACCCTGATCTGGAAGTTAACATGGGAAAACAAAGGGAAGTCTCCCGAAATTATGAGTAGGGTTCCTAACTTTGATTATGGGGTGTTGTCTAGCACAGGCTAGCTTGGCTAGACCTACTAGACCCTCCACTAGTTTCTGGGCAGAACCTCTAAGTTGCTAATGTTTGTGATGAGAACAATGCTGACATATCAATTCTAATGTAAAAGCCTAGGTTTATTATAACTGAAAAATGGAAACAATTAATAATGCATACCTGGCTGCTTGGGGACTCGATCCTTTCATGTAGAAGCATGACTGCTTGGCACTTGATCTCTTCCTGTAGAAACCTGCACACTCAACAATAATTAATACAAAACCTGTTGTATTTAGCTAACCTGTTAGGATGATTTCCTTAGATGGATAACTTTGGGGCTACCATGTTCCTCCCAACCATGACCCTTAGACCATTCCTGGCTCTAAATGGATCCCCCCAAGCTGGTTTCAACATGCAATGAGAGATAGAGACCCTATATTTTATGCTGGTTTAGATCTGGAATGGTTATATAGGGCTGCTTCAGTTTCTTGGAGCAGAAGACTTCTCTCTAATTATCATAAGGGAATGATAATAAAAAAGATAGAGGATCCCCAAAACTTGGGATCTGTCCTCTTTAAGTAGGGGAGTCTTAAATTATGACTATTGGAATAATTAGTTTCTTTAAATTAAATAAATAATATTTAAAAGATATTATTTAATAATTATCTAGTCTTTTTCACTAAGACTTTTTCGATGGTTTAATCTATAAGTCATTTCTGATTTAAACTCTTCATAATAATTATGATAACAATAATTATAATAATAATATTTCTAACCTAGGTATTAATACATTAGTAATACTATTTATAAATGTGGCTTCCCACTAACTATTAATACTATAAAATAATGTGGCATCCCACTATGTATAAACTATATGCAATAATGTCTTTTATAAATAATTAATCACATCATTATTTACTAAATATTCTTAATAATAATATCAAATCTTGTATCTTTACATGATACTTGGTTTTAAAAATTTAAGGGTAAGGACCACTTCTTTGGACGGTCTTTCGGTAAGCTAGGATAGGCACCTCTAATCTCTCTCTTTGCATGTTGGATTCCCTCGTTTAGCATGGTAGTTCCCGTAGTATTTGATGATAGATAAAAGATGAATCATTCAATCAAATTAAATAATTATGATGAAAGTAAAAGTGTTATTCAGAGTATTTTCCGACTCGACACTTTGAGATCCAGTAACCCCAAGTGCTCTTTAGAGCCTTTTAACTCAACACTCTCACATGGGTGTTACGCTAGTGCAATTCCAGAGCCTCTGCTCAACACTAGTGCTAGAATGTGGTTGTGAGGCAAATCTAGAATATTTAAGTTGCCTCGGATTCGGTATTCGTTTATGAAGCTTGGAGTGCTCCAGGGCTTAGGCCCAACACTCAATGTACCTCAGGGCTTACTCCCAGTACATAAACATTCTTCTAGGTACATCGGGGCTTATGCCCAGTATGTAGGTTATATGTGTGTTTCTGAGTCCACGCTCAACACACTCATAAGTCAAATCATGTAAAATCATAGCTCTGCACCGTAAGTAACAAAAGATCATCTCAGTATATTAGGGTTTGTACCCATATCAAAGCTAAAGAACATCATTAAAACATCGGGGCCTTTTTGCCCAGTATACACTCAAATGAAGAAGTTAGTCAGGGTCCATGCCCGATATGTCCATATATAAAAGAATAAATCATAGGTGCTAGGGCTTATGCCCAATACTCCAAATAAAACATAAGTGCTAGGGCCGTGGACCAATATAACAACAAAAATAGTTAGTCCAAAATTCGGGATATTACAGGCATATTTTCATCTTTTGGGCATCCTTTGTCTACTGTTAATTTATGCTTCTATTCATGTGAATAGAATGTTGAATTTCCAAGGATTGCGAAGCTCGTAACTCAATCTGAAAAGCATGCCTATATTCTAAATACTGAAATTGCACGTGCTTACAAAGCCCATAAATTTACAATATATCCAAGCTCGAAGACCATAACTTTAGAATCTAATTAGTAGTAATTTCTTTTTATCCTTATGAATTTAGAGTTTAGATTATATAACATAGCCACAAGTCATTATCTACCATGTTATAATTTCACAACTTGTAGAACTTCAATCTTTTGGACCGTCACGACTTGTAGAACTTTAAAAATTTGGACCTTGGGCAACTATGATGGAACTAACTTGATTGGATAATATCCAAGATTATTAAGTTATTTCTTATTTTGATTTCAAAATTTCATATTTGATATTAATGTAATAAATTAGATTTATTTCAATGTTTTGCCTTTCATATTTTTGGTGAATTCTAATTTTTTGTTATATACATTATCGATCCAATCCATCATCCCTAGAAAATTTTAGGGATTTTCTCTAGCCATTCTCGCACTCATTCCGCATCCTTTTCATTCTCTTGTTTCAGACATTCATTCCCTATCCGTGCTATTCTCCATTCCGAAAACCAGTGCAACATTGGTATTTTTCAAAGATTTTCATTAGTTGATTTGTTTCCAAAGTTAGACTTAATCATGTTCTTCTACTTTTATACATATATTTGCAAGTCCAATTCATGTAACTTAAGCACCCCAAGTTGTTTTAGCTTAAATTTAGCTACTACGATGGCACTATTACATATGAGACACCAACCCCCATTCTACCAAGTATCTTTTTAATGGAGTTCATTGAAGTTTGGCTTGACACAATGACTAAGAGTAGTAACAAGATGACAAATAGAATTAAAAAGAATGATATTTAGGTCGTCATGATATTTACTATCATTTTTAAGATTATATTTATGTTTATGTAAAATCATTCATAATATGATAAAATGAATTTGTTAAGGTTAAACATGTATACAAAATAATTTAATTTAATTTAATTATTTAATTTCTTTTCTATACGGATACTAAAACAAAAATAAAAATGAATCTTTACTTCATTATTATATCTTTTAATACTTTGCTAATATTTTCAAATTATCATAAGTAAACATTTCCATTAACAATAAAAATTATAAACTATTACCACTAACTTACTGTGTATTACTCTTTAATTTAGTTCAACTAAATTATTATAATTTTAATTAAAAATTATAATTATAATAAAATTATTTTTTAAATAATTAACAAATTTTATATAAGTATTCTCTAATTATCATCCATAACACTTACAAATTTAAACAAATATATACAAAGTAAACCTTTCATCTAACCATAAATTCCATAAATAAAATTTATGGTATAATTGTATCCCATTCATATGTATGCAAATTTTCTAATTAAAAGTTATCTTCATAAAAATTAAATTCAATATTCTCCCCCTTTGTATCTCATTCATATACATGAAATTAATGTAATTTTACCCACAAAATTGAATTTATATAATTTTATGTATATTCAAAATAATGCTGTGGTTAATTTAAATTTGATGTATATTCAAAATAATGATGTGGTTAATTTAAATTTAATTGTTGATTAATTTAAATTTAATTGTTGGTTGCTCACTCAACTAAACCTTAAATCAGTTTAAATTTGATTTTTATATAATGCTATGTATATTCAAAATAATGCGGTGGTTCATATAAATTTAATTATATATTATTCACACAACTAAACCCTAAACCAAGCTACACTACGGCTGCCTACAATAATGATAACGTGAAAATGATCTCAACACATTATAAATTAATACTAAAAACCAGTGATAAATGATAAAGTGGAAATGTTCAACCCATTATAAATAAGACTAAACATATTATAAATGCCACAGGGTGGCGATGTCCCTCCGGTAAGTTTTATAAATAACACTAAACATATTATAAACACCACAGAGTGGCGATGTCCCTCTGGTAAGTTTTAAAAAGCATAATACATTGTTTTTTACAGAAAAATATAACTTACTATTAATATACGAAATAGTAAATAGCACCAGCTGTCAGAAACATACAAACTGTTCACATAACCTGCCCTAGAGAGCACATGAGTCATGCCAGATGTGCCATCATCCACATCAGAAAAGTCCAAAATATAGTGCTATATATCCACAAATAATATCATGAATCCCTCCAGTATGAGAAACGGATCCATATATCACCAGAAACATCAAAGTGTCCAAACATATAAGAAGTCACAAGTACAGACAGCCACAGCTGCCAATCACCAAATATATCAAATAAATAACCATACATAATACATTGTAAACGTGTATAACCATCAAATATAAGTAAAAAAGCCCAATACATTGTAAACGTGTAAAGTTAGAATTTTCAAAAGTGTTGCCATATTAAATATGTATCTATGATATAAAGTTCTTAGTATATGTATAATGTTACAAAGTTATATATGTTTAGAATAGGTACATAACATATATAACTATTTGTATATGTACAAAAATGCCAACTGAAATGGTTTGTCGTCTTCTTCTTTTATGCTCCTTTATAAAATTACTAGTATATATACGAACAGACAACCAATGTTATCAATATGCTATTTATATTAAATAATTTATTTATGGTACTATGAATTTAGTGTTCCCTAATTATTCATTTAAGAAAGCAATTATAAATCAAATATAAGCACTAATATTCCTTATTCAAGGTAAGAGTAGATTTTCTTTAAATAACATAAATATATGAAAACATTCTTAAATAGTAATGAGAATTAGTATTTAATATCAGAGTAATGAAAATAGAAAATCATATAAGAATAGTACACTCAAAATAATGTAATGGCTAAATAAGGAAAATAAGGTATTATTATTGCTTAAAATATAATGGAAATACACATGTTTTTCTTAACTTTCTCAAAATTGAATCTATTTAAATTATTATTTTGTTTAAATATAATTATTTTTAAATAGAATAAAGAAAAATATATAAATTTATTTCATTTAAATATTTCAATAATAATAATATAAAATGTACTCTTGGTTTTACTCCCAAGAAAAAAAAATACTAATAACCATAGCATCCATAATCAGAATACTCAAACTTGGACTAAATGTGTGTACTATCTAAATTCTGAATATTTGACATATAGTTCTTAAACATATATCACATTAGTGACATCACATCGATGATTTTATTAAGCATTCACTCGACTTTTAAATATTTTTTTAATTTATTTTATTTATAAAATATTAAGATTTTAACAAATGGATGGGAAAATTCTAGTAGTTACTGTTGTTTTTTTACTTGATATTAAATTATAATATATTTAAAATATTAATTAATTGTTATTGACATTTTTGATTTTTTTTAGTTATATGATCTTAGATGAAGTGCATTACATTAGTGAAATGATTCAGGGAAATATCTTTAAATTTAATTTAATTCTTATATTACTAAGCTTTCAACAATTTTTTTGGAGAAAAGTTTTATGCGATTTGGAAATAGGAAAAACAAATTCTTATGTTTTTGTTTGAGAAGTTGTATGGGAAAAGTGATGGGAGAGGTGAAAGAATTCAAAATTCAAAGCTCCTAGCAATATAAAAATTTTAATACAATTTTGCTATCAGTTTTTAATTTTACAAACTGTTTTTAAATCATTGTAGGAAGCAATGTAATGAAAAAGATCTACAATTTTATGTTTTTTTTATTGAAAGTAACTATGGAAGGCATTAGATTTTTCTTTCACACGAAAAAAGTTCTTACTATTAATACGAGTAATAGTATGGTGGATTACAATAGCGCTAGCTAGAGCCAATATGGATCACAAAACAAACCGTCCCAAAGCGGATCACATGGGTCCAACCAAAACAAACCGTCCCGAGATACATCAATAAATGAAAAGAAAGATTGACCAAATTACACCGGGTCAATCATTAAACAGAAAGAAAATATGTCCATAACAATACCAAATAAAGCCACATAACATAAAACGAAACAGAGCATAACAACCTCCGACGAGGGAGACCGAAAACCACCATCATCAAGGATCTACATAGAGACACTGGTCAACATCCAGAGATAAACATAAAGAAGAAAACAGCCTAACATAATCAGAAAAATGCAAGTGATGACCGGTCCAATAAAAGATCATCAGCCCATTCCTCCATGAAAATAGTACCCTCCAGAATAGAAAGAGCCACCTTGGAGAGCTAATCCGCCAAAGCATTATACTCCCGAAAAACATGAACAAAAGAAATGTGGCCAAAGTAGTTGATGAGGTGGCGGATATCGGTTAGCCAGAAATCCAGCTGGATGATCTTCAAAGAACACTCCAGACGGGCCCAAGAGATAATGACTTTTGAGTCCCCCCTCACAAAAGAAAGTTGGATTTGTCGCAGCCAAGAGACATGTAGGAATAACCAAAGGGCAATAAGCTCACTTTTAGTGTTAGAACTGTAACATCCCTCTTCTACCCCTACCCTTATCTAATTAGAAAGATTGGTACATGATTTCTGGTGATGAGCTCAAGGCCAAGGCCCCGCCAGATATCCTTGCAAGCATTGTTAATTATTTCCTAAATTGCAATGATGATTCGTAGACTAAAAGACCGAACGTTTGTCGCAACTAAGTGATGGGCAAGTGAAGCCACTAGGGGAAAGGCGAAGAGCGTGACATCCTTCAAAAGTCTGATAATAGATTATAGGTGTCATCTTAGCGCCATGGGCACTTGAAGATGAGTAAGTGGTTTACGGGTCAACCTTGAATATTTATAGGTATTTTCGTCATGGATCGAGAGAGTAGTTACTCAACGCAACCTCTTAATAAGTTATATAATTATGTTAGGAGGGTTTTGCCTTTCTTTCATATAATGGATCATTTAGGCATTTAAATATAGTATATTGATAAAGATATATATATATATATATATATATATATATATATATATATATATACATTTAATTTGTGGATCAATAAAGAAATATATATATATATATATTTGATTAAATTAGAGATTCACATGCTTTTAAACATGGTATTGATAAGGATACATATATTAAGGAAGGTGTTTAGCTTCTTATATATATTGGATGAATTAGCAATTCATATGCATTTAATTATGATATATTCATAAAGTTATACATCTAGAAGGGAGTGTTGGGAATTGCCTTTCCAATGTGAAGATGAAAATAAAGTTGAATATGTCATTTACTTCTTGAACATAAATATATATTAATTATTTAAAACATACACCAAATTAGCGCACTACCCCCATCAACTTAGTGGAGTTCGGTAGAAAGATTGGGGAGAATCCTTAGGCGAAATCAACGCAGGGTTGTCTCCTCGAAAGAGTGACAGACTTTGTGAAGCGCCATTTGTCACTGGGATCCTAAGTGGAGTTCCCAAGGTGAGCAAGTAAAGCCTTGGGTTATAAAGAGGAGTAGTCGCGGAAGTGAGGGGGGGGGATATTTAAAATGGTAATGTACTGAAATCGTAATTCATATGATTTGTTACTTGCCTATCCAAGGACGTAATTTCATTGAAATCTCAGTTAGATCAATTTTATTTATGTATAGTGGAATGAGTAAGCAATTAGTGCACTGTTTGTTTAGTATTTATAGTTTGAATAATAGGCTTGGAAAAGGCCCACAAGAAGACAATTTTATGTATTGGATATGCTCTTGATGAGAGTGGCAATTAATTATGGCGACAACTGTGTCACAAGATGTAATCTCTTTCGAGAAGAAATAATTTGATTATTGTTGAGATTGATCTCCCTCTAGAGGAGAAGCTGGAAGAATAGCAACATTGAGTTACATAATGTATCCCTTGACTTTGAATATTACAAGAATTGACCTGCCTTTGTGGACGTAGCCCAGCCGGGGTGAACCACCTATATCCTTGTCTCGATCATGTGTGTTTAAATTTGGCTTATGGTTTTGTCGATTGGAATGTTGTGTCAATTACTTGTATGTCCTCTTCTAGATGTATGTGATAAAATTATAAATGTTGCATCTAAATGTATCAGACAAATTATAATGTTGTATTTAGATGTATGTGATAAAATCTTGTCCAGTTTAATGTATGTAGTGAAAGAATAAGAAATCAATAGAAAATGTTACTTAGTGGGATGCTACAAAGCACTCCATGGGATTTACTTATCTTTATTATGTGCTATGAAAAGAAAGTTTTAAATTCACTAAATCCTCACATTGAAATTTGGGAGATTTTACAAGAACCAACTCCACAGTTCATCCAGATCTGCAGCCAATGTGAGCCCGAAAAATACACCACTACCCCAGCAATACTATTCAAAGAGCCAGATTGGGATGCCCCATTGAAAGCACCCCACGGATAACATGGGACGGCTGCAGGAGCTAGTCAAGGTGGACAATTACCAGGAGCAACAATTCTGTCCAGAACACCACTGGCTTCACAATAGGAAACCACAACCTTACAGCAGATCCACTGCAGGTTTGGTTCCTTTCCCTAGAAAATTTTCATGTGTTCCGAGCCCACCATATTTCCCACACCATAAATATAGGTAAGGTAGACAAAGCGAAGCCAATCGTAAACCAGGAGTGAACATTGTCCAAAATATCAGGCAAAATCCAGGGAGGTGTGCGCCCGAAAAATGAATAGACAAACCCCCACACAACGTCGAAAAAAGTGCAGGAAAAAAAAGGTGGTTTATTGACTCCTCAGCAGAACCACATAACGAACACCGATTGGGGCCAACCCAACCCCGTCTGATCAAGTTCTCCACAGTTAGGATAAGATTGTAAAAAATTAACCATAGAAAGCACTTTAGCTTGTGTGGAATATGCCACCGCAAAATAACACCATGCCACCACTGTGTAAGTCTATGTCCACAATCGAACAAAGAGGAATATACAGCACAAGCCGAAACCGAACCACAAACCGTGTCCTAGGACCAGGCCAAGACATCGGGACGATCCAGCAACTGAATATTAGACCGCATGAGGCATGAGATGTACTGTGTCCATTCTTTAGCCATACTACAATGGAGGCCCAAGTTCTCCGCTTTGATCCATAAAGTGCGAGTGACGTCCCGTTGATCAACAATGGCAACATGAGAGAGGAGAAAATAAGCTTTTGATCTCAGAACCGGAAAAAGGTCATGGGATAACTTATGAAGCATCGGCCCACCAATTATAGGGTCTTCACCCAGGCGTATGTGTCTACCATTACCAGGAATCCACGAGAGCCACTGCGCAATTACCTAAAAATCCTCCATCAAACCATTCCACATATTAGAAGCACCCCGACCCAACCGCTTGCCTAGCTGAAACCATAGAGGAACAACCATATTTTAAAGGTACTTATCCGTAATAATGGATCCCAGAGCAATTCCACATTCAAGGCCTACCACAAACTTTTCGCCTTCAAAGCCAAGCCAAAATCAACCAAATTCTTTATGCCCAACCCCCCATCTGATATGGGCGTGCGAGGGACTTCCAGCTTGCCAGGTGATAACAACGTTTTCCAGTACCACCTTCCCATAAGAATTTGAAAATTATTTGACGTGTCCCCGAGAGAATGGCCATAGGGACCTTACACATTGAGAGCCAATATACTGCTATATTTTGAAGCACAAATTTTACAGCGTGAGTCATCCCCCCAGGGTAAGCCACTTCAGGCACCAGTGACCAATCCACTTCTCAAATCTTTTCAACAGCCACCGCTAGTCACAAATCAGATTGAAATTAGGTTTGATGAAAAAACCCAGGTAGGTTGTTCCATCCTCCAGTCGCTTACAGGTATAGGGCAGAAGATATTTTATTTGTACTGGCAGGTTCTCCTCAATATCAAAAAACAACAACACCGATTTATCATGACTGATCTGCATACCAGAGGCTGTACAAAAGATTTCCATAATGTCTTTCGTTTCCACCCATTCATTCAAAGTGCCACCACCAAAAAGAAAAACATCATCCACAAATAACGTGTGAGTGACCACTGTATGAGGAGCAGCCAATAATCTCAGAATACGGTGGTCATTACAACCCCTAATGATAAGCTTACTAAACCCTTCAATCACCAAAATGAATAACAGAGGAGACAAGGGGCATCCCTGTCTTAACCTCCTTGAACTTTTGAAGAAATCAGTGGTAGTGCCATTTATAATAACTGCCCTAGCTATCGTCCTAGGAATGTATAACTCTTAAAGTGTTCGCATGTGTGCAGTAGGGAAACAATCACGAAGATGAATGTGCAGCCACATATATGGAAACTTCATGACACTAGGGACACATGTCCTTTCCATTTATTGGAACCACAACAACAGCTAGCCACTGCATGCACGTGCTTTATGTTCAATGCATTGCGTGACAGACATGGGAGAGAGAGGAAATTAGAAACTCAGTCGAGCACTCTTTCCTATATTTAACAAGGTGGAGAGAACTATATTGATGCTTGTTTCAATTTTCTAACCCTGCCTCCGAATGGCCTAACACCTGCATATATTTCACTTTCTCTCTTAGACATCAATCATTTGGTCCATTCAAACTTCGAGCAAGAAAGCAATTTTCCATGATTGCATTAATTATTGAATCTTACTTCAATGTGCGATGGTAAACGAGATATTATGCGCATGCAAAGAATATATTATATGAGCATATGCAATCCCATATATTTCGTGATTCTTTTTGCACTCAACGAAGAAATAAACGGATTATTTAATAAGAATGGATACAAAATTATTTCATTTCCCACTTAAACTTAAGTGTAAATAAATGATTTTCACCTCTCATCAATTTATTTAAAATTATAATATTTTTCTTTTGTGAAAATATTTCTTGTTTTATAATGGCATTTTTTTATCCATTAAGCATTTGTTTTTCTAAAAAACTTCTTAATGTTTAGATGCATGAATATTTTAATGTATAGGTTTATGGTATAAATCCAAAGAAATGAAATCTTGTAGACAAGACTACACACTTTTGTACACCGTGACAGAAATTCAAATAACATTTAAACTTTAGATATAAAACGTTTCCATCAATATTCTTCATTTTATGAAGGCCAGTATGACACCTAGCTCTAATATCACTGAACGCATGAAAGTGCAAAAGAAACGTTAAGAAAAAAACAATGGCATTAAATAGCAACCCCTGTGATAACGCTGAGTTCGGTTTGGCGTGGGAAAGGAGCAATTTCAACAAGCTCAAACAATTCGGTTTGAATAATTCATGTGCTTGGAATAACTCTCCTGCATTGATTGAAGAATTATGTAGGATTCATCTCATAATCTGCCATGAATTTTGGAAGATATATTTCTAATATCACAGAAGTATGTCAACAATTCAAAAAGAGATGTAATAAATAACTAACCGCCTGGTACCATCGATTTGGTGAAAGCATATTATCTGCAAGAAGAAGTACATATTCTAACTTTCTGTCATCGTAATTCCTGCTATGCTCACACTCATCGATTGAGAAGGAACCATAAATTCGTGCATAGAATCTCTGCGATGGTCCAACATATGCTAATGTACATAGAATGAGTGTATATACTTCCCTTGATGTTCCGATGTAAGCTATTGTTCCAAGAATATTTGTTCCGGCCTCTGCCAGAGTTACTACTTCTGATGCTTCGCCATTAGCTCGTGTTCCATGTAACTATTCTAATTCTAGCTCTATAAGTTCCATTGTAGAAGATAACCATATGCTATTATTATAGAAAAACTCTTATTTCTGCCTTATGAACCATGCCATAGACAAAACAAGCAAATAAGAAGTTACTGATAAAGATAATAGTCCCAAGCATAACTTTGTCCTGGGACCAACATGTTTGGCCTTGGTATGACTTAACTAACTTTAAAGGAAGGTCTTATTTCATGCTGGCTCTAACCATTTAAGGTGAATTCGAATTTCCAATGACTGCCACATTCATCATAGTCTCTTCCAAACCTAGGAGGACAAACTTACTCAATTCATTATCAACAAAGAGTCAAAGTTGTAGTTGGACTATAGGTGTCACAATTTTACCATGCAATCGATGGATAGTCTAGCCTCATATATGCTGTCTTCTATAGGTAATTATGCACCCGAGAAAACTCAATTAATTCCCTCTGATATGTGGCCTTCCACAGGTATTTCTACACCCAAGACAACTCAATTAATTCAAATGACTAATTCAGCCTTAAGGCATCTTATTTCAACTTTGGGGGTGGAGTAGGATTAGCCAAATTTATAAAAAAATAAATTTTAACGGGTCAGATTGATTATACTGTGGATATTCTTAATTGCGTCTATTTATGGATGGATGAGATTTTATCAAAGTTTCTTGTTTTCAGTTATAAAAAAATTATTTAATTTCTTGGTTTTGATAAATCCACATGGCATGGCGGTCCGCTCCCTACTCCCTCGTCTAAATGGTAACACTTCAGAGCTGCTCCACTCCTCAGTAACGCCGATGTGGTATACACCCATGTATTCCAAATGGTCTAATAATGAAGTGGTGGGCATGAGTTGAATGTCACCTGGAGTGTTGTGGTGGGCGTGGGTGTGTACATACAGGCTGCCTTAGACCACATGAGGAAAACTATGCGACACACAACATGGAACTGACTGCAGTAATGCATGTTTTACGCTTATGGCAACACTACCTAATAGGTAGGAAGTTTGAACTTAAGATGGATCACCATGGATTGCAGTATATCTTTACTTAGAGTGATCTAAATGCTAGACAGAGGATATGGTTAGAACAGTTGAGTGAGTATGACTTTCACATTACCTATGTAAAGGGTATCCTGAACAAAGTAGCAGATGCACTTAGCTGTAGACCCTGCATCTTCTCAGTGATCCCAATGCAGAGCAACTTGAGAGAAAAGGTACTTGAATTACAACACGAAGACAACTGGTACAATGAGGTAAAGGCCGAGATAGAACAGGAACAGATGGAACTACTCAAGTATAAGGGTTATTCATTGTAAAATGACGGGTTATTGAGATACAACAACCGTATTTATCTACCACAGAACAATGAGCTCAGGAACCTAGTCCTAGAAGAAGCTCACCGAGCTGTATATAGAGCACATCTTGGCATGAAGAAGATGTATGCATACCTTTATCCTCTATTCTTCTAGCATGGCATGAAGAGAGATGTGGTAAACTTTGTCACCAGATGCATGGAGTGTCAGCTAGTCAAAGCTGAGCATAGACATCCCGCTGGACTACTTCAGCCTCATGCCATTCCCGAGTCAAAGTGGGAGATCATCTCCATAGATTTTATTGTGGGATTACCTTTGACGCGCAAAAGGCATGATACCATCTTTGTGGTAGTAGATACTCTCACGAACAATGCACATTTTATACCCATCAAGAACACTTATCAAGCCCTAGAGATTGCTAGAGTATTCATTGATGAGATTGTACGACTGCACGGGGTGCCGAGGAAGATAATATCTGATTGGGGATTAGTATTCACTGGTATATTTTGGACGAGCTTCCAGGAAGCGATGGGAACACGACTCAACTTCAGCACTGCATACCATCCGGAGACTGATGGGTAGACTGAGAGAGTGAACCAGATACTAGAGGACATCTTGAGAATGTATGTGATGGATCAGCAGACCCGTTGGGAGGAATTTCTAACCCTAGTAGAGTTTGCATATAACAATAGCTATCAGAGTTCGATCCAGATGGCACCATTCGAGTTTTTCTATGGCCGACCCTGTCGAACACCCTTGAGTTGGGACAAACTCGAGGATAGGACTCTACTTGGACCTGAGGTGATTCAGGAGATGGAAGAACAGATGGCAGATATCCGTGCTAGACTGAAAGAAGCACAGGATCAACAGAAGAGTTATGCTAATGCGCATAGACTCGGTAGAGAGTATCGGATTGGAGATCGACTATTTTTGCGAGTGAGGCCGCAAAAGAGTACTATCAGGTTTGGGAAAGGGACAAAGCTATCTCCTAGGTTCGTGGGATGCTTTGAGATATTGGAACGGATAGGACCAGTTGCCTACCATCTAGCACTACCATTATCATTGCATAGGATGCATAATGGTTTTCATGTATCAGCACTTAGACATTACATTTCTGATTCAGCACATATTATTGACATGAGTAACTTACAGATAACGGACGAAGGGGCCATGACGGCAGAGCTGATATGCATCGAACATGGCAGCTTAGGCACCGTGTGATCGATCGGGTCAAGGTTCAGTGGGACAGCTATAGTCCCAGTTCTGGAACCTGGGAGGACGCAAAAGAGATGCGTTGGGACTTTCCTTATTTATTTTGAACTTCGGGACGAAGTTTTAATAATAGGGGATGTATATAATGCCCTCCTCCGCACTTATGTTTGATTGTGGTTATTTTAGACTTATGATCAATTAGATTATTTGAGACCTATGATTGATCTAACTAATTTTGAGACCTACGACTCATTTGACTATTTGAGGGCACTGGTTTGAATTGACCTAGAGTTTTAAAAACTTGGACCATAAATGATTACTTTAGATTTTATTTGCGAAATGAAAATGGTTAGATAAATGATGATTTGTTTATACTCGACTAACTCAGAAAATGAAAAAAATGATGAATGTTGAAATTACTTGAAATGAAAAATGATGATTTATTTATGCTCGGCTAACTGAGAAAAAGAAAAATGATGAATGTTGAAATTACTTGAAATGAAAAATGATGATTTATTTATACTCGACTAACTGAGAAAATGAAAAATGATGAATGTTGAAATTACTTGAAATGAAAAGTGATGATTCATTTATACTCGACCGACAGAGAAAATGAAAAGGATATGAATATTTTATAGTGCAACACTACTAATATGCGTTTGAGTGTGTGTGCAGTGGTACGTAAGACGATTTACCAACTGACCCACAATGGAATTATCGGGGTCGTAAGAACGTAAAGAACACTTAGGGGTACGATGACTGACTGTCAAGCCCGAATTAGCAATTCACGCATGGGTGAAGCCGTTTCAGCTCACCCGGGGAAGGGTATGCCCTACGGGCAAGACCATAACGATTTGGTCGCGTGCGATGAGTTGAGGGGTGCGCAATAAGGAGAGCCTTATCCCTCAACATCCATTAGTATCCAAGGAGCATAGTTGAAAGATCGCGGTAACGACTCCTGATCGCTACGCAGTACTCCGCATAAGAAGAAAGAAAGATAGTGTCGGAAGGGCCTGCCGAAGAGGTACCTAGACAAAGAAAAAAATGGAAAGATAAAATTATTCATGCACACGTAATTAAAATTTAAAATAAAATATGGGTGGAGATTCTAGAGAATTTATTATTAAAAGAATTAATATTTTAATATCAGGATGATTATATTATTATTATGGAAAAAAAGATTTAAAAATTGAAAAGTTAATGATAATTTATTTAGCTTTAGTTAAAGTATATTTCTTTTTGTTTTAAGAGAAAAAGAAAGAAATTAAGTGAAATATAAAATGTCTTATTTAAAATATGCTTTTATTTGTTTTAAAAAATAATAATAATAATAAAGTAAAGGAAATAAATTTAGAAAACTTTTTGGTTTTGAATAAAATGTTTTATTTATAAAAGAAAAGAAATCTAGTGAACATGTGGTTAAAATCAACAACTATATATGAGAAGACAAACACAAGTAGAACTCTCTTAAAGACAACTACACCTACTTTGCACTGATTTAGGGAGGTAGGTGTACACGTTGAGTTAGAAACAAACACTTGTACTTGAGAATAAAATTAATTAAAATATTAAATTTATTTAAAAATGTGCATGGAGAGACACATGGCACTCAAGAATTTGCTATATAATGAGGGAGGAGAAGGGAGAAGGGCTCTTGCTCCCTAATGCTGGATGGTCATCATAATCTCGGATTATGCTATGATCTTTGGAGTTGGGATTAGCCGGAACGAGGAGATTGGGAAATCCTTTCGGGAGGCTATTTATGTGTGTTCTTACGACCCCATGAGCTCGGGGGTTCGAGGTGAAGAATATTAACCTCGATATGGTAGGATGGTTAACCAAAGGGTTGTCGGTAACTTCGTTCGAGATTGGGATCGGCAGCTGGATCAGTCATTGCTACAACAACTTACTTCATTTCAGATTTGACCAGCTAATCAGGTTCATTGCTTTCTTTTTTCTTAAATTCTTTCAGTATTTAAATTTGAAAATGTAATTCTTTATGTATATATGAATCATTCTAATGTGGACGTTTCCAGAAGATCGATTCGATTAAACTTATGCTGATTTGTTTTATATTGATAGCATTTCCAAGATCGATTTAGTATCAGACCTTGAATACCAATCTGTTAAGTTATTCCTTTTTTATCTTGTTTGCCATTCATGTGGGCGTTTCCAGAAGATCGATTCGATTAAACTTATGTTGCACTGTTTTATATTGATAGCATTTCCAAGATCGATTTAGCATCAGACCTTGAATACCAATCTGTTAAGTTCTTCTTTTTTATCTTGTTTGCCATTCATGTGGGCGTTTCCAGAAGATCAATTCGATTAAACTTCTGTTGCTCTGTTTTATATTGATAGCTTAAAGGAAGCTCTGTCAAAACTATCCTTATATATTTAATGGTGATTGATTCATGAGTTTTATAACTCCGTCAAAAGCGAACTCTGCATGTGAAGAATAAATTGATCTCTTAGTTAGCATGACCATTCACGGATATCATAATCTCAATTTATGATATTAAGGATGTCTTCTTAAGGTTCTACTTCACTCTAGGTATGACATACCTTCTTATATAATTAATTGTAATGTAATTTGAAATTTGACGAAATATTCTAAGTTTAATTAAAGTTATGATTTCTAATATTATAAGTTCGTTTAAGAGGAAGAATTAGACTTTAAGATTCAAAACTTTCTTTTAGAGACCCCTATTTAAATTACGATGTTAGAAAAGATTTCTCAGTTATGATGTCCATATAATATGCAAGTTTACCCATGAATTTAAAAGGTCGATTAATGACTCTATGTTTATATAACTTGTGATGTTAGGAGAAGGTTTCCCAAGTTCTAATTTCTTTTATTGTAATGTACATGCCCTGTGAAAATCCATTTCAGTAACCTTCATAATTGACGATAAACAATTACGTGTATGCCTACTACCTTTCTACATCAATTGAAACTTTACTCGTGTCTTCGAAAGAGGGGTAGTATCTTTCTTAAAACTTCGACTAAGACATTTTTTTTACTTCATCTCTAAGTATTTCATTATATATGTTTGGAACTTGTATAGATGCAATTATGTTAATTATGAAATAGTTGCAACAATATGTTTATATGTGTTCGACGTGGAAATTGAGGAATATCATTATATACGTAAGAAAGTCATGTGATATCATATAAGTCACATATGAAAAGTTATATATATATATAAGTAGGTTAGTCATGGGATAAAATATATACGCATAGAAGTGATTGTAAATATATATTTACGTAGGGGTATAATGTCGATAACTAAATGTGTTGTCATGTGATTAATAGAAGGATGACTTTATACAAATGTGTCACTTATGGTTGTGTCACTTATGGTTGAATAAATGGTATGTAGTGTTTTGTGATAAAAATTTTATATAGGTATGATACTAATAGAAAAATTTAGTAGAGAACTAAATTTTTGAAGTCATTACTTTGAAGTATTAAAAACACTTAATAATGCTCATAAACGGAAGTTAACTAAAACTTACCTGTGAATTGGGCGAGAATCGGATGAGAAAAGATAAAAAGAAATGAATGGTTGCAACTCTGGTATTCAAAGCTCGGTATTCCTGTAAATGCGCCTTTGTTTGATGTGTTAGCAATCTATCCACTTCAAAGAGCAAATTAATATTATATAAGATAAATTAATTTGAGAGAAAATTTAGTTAATATTGTTATGTTTAATTAAAAGTTATTATGTGTTTTTTGATTACTGTTTTACAAAGTTCAATTATTATTATATAAGCCAAATTAATTTGAGAGAAAATTTAGTTAATATTATTATGTTTAATTAAAAGTTATTATGTGTCTTTCGATTACTGTTTTACAAAGTTCCTTTTATTTATTAAAATGGTTAAATTTATTAAAATTTTAATTTTATGATATTGGTTTTTTTTAAATAATTAAAATGTTTATATTGGTTTTAACCATATGATTTGAAATCATTTAATTATGTTACGGTTTTAAGCCTCATATGAAATCGCCAATAAAGAAATGAAATGTAAAATATATTTATTTTTTTGTTTTTTATAATACATTAAATTGAATCTTAAATATAAAGTCCCTTCTTGATATGATATCATTTAATTATGTGAAGGTTTTAAGCCCCGGATGATATTGACATTAAAGAGAAGATATCATCTTTTAATTTTTTTCATTCTTTCCCTTTGAAAAAAATAATGGTAAATATTAGTTTATATTAACTTTGGGTGTTTGAAAAGATTTTATTCCAACGGATTATATAAATTATAATAAATCTTAGTATTTATTTTTTAATGATATATTTATTTTTTATATTTTTCATATTTATATTGAATATAGAAATTATATATTTAATATTTAATTTTTATAATATATATAATATGGTGTAGTTTAAATATTCTAAGTTTTTAACCTTATTTTGGTGTCACTTTAAATATTAAAAAAATTAGAATTATATATATTAGTTATGAAAATTGCATATTTTAAGTATTATAAGACATGTGAAAGTACTGAATTTATTTATAAATTCAAAAATACAATTTAAATAATTCTAAATTTAGATTTTATAAATAAACTAATCTATATAATATTGTTAAACTGAATATCATATTTAAATAAACATAATTAGTGAAAATAACTTTTAATTAGTTTAAGAATCAAAAGTATTTAATTTACAAGCTAATTCTTATATAATGTGGTGAAAATAGTCGCTCCTGTGTGGTTTATTTCATTATATATTGCTTTCACATAATTTTTTCACAATACATAATTGTATATCCTTAAAAACATGGGAGCAGATTTGATTTAGTTAACAAATTTGATTTAACATAATATTTTCATACTCCGGGGTTTTAAAAATATTGTGAATCATAAATTTCACAATCAAAATGTTATTTAGTTAATTAAAATCCACGTCTAATCCAAAAGGTAGAGAGATTTTTTTGATGGTTTATTTAGTTAAATTGCATAGGATTTGATATTGCATAAAACTATAAAAGTAATGTAATTTTTTTTAAGTATTTTTAATAATTTCAATTATAAATTTTATTTAAAATATTTTATTACTAACAGTTTATGATCATCCAAAGATAATTATTAATAAAAATTATAATATTTGGTATTTAAATATTATAGACAATAATTATCCATGGAATATAGAACAAAGTTCAATAAATTTTAAAGTAATAAATTGTATTTATTTTTTTAATAATTTTAATTATATATTTTAATTAATATTTTAATTATTAAAAATTTATAAGTTGCCTTAAAGTATTTATTGAGAAAAATTATGTTGATGAGTGTTCATATATTATATATAAATATTATTATTGAATTCAAGTAATAAAATTCTATAAAAATTAAACTAATGAATTGTATTTTAAGGTTTTTAATAATTTTGATTATAAATTTTAATTAATGTTGTAATTATTAAGAACTTATATTTAATGATGGTTTTAAGTAATTACTTAAATTTAAATTTTAGTAACTTTAATAAAATTAATATCATACATTATAACAATATTAAAAAAATATTAAGAAGATTAACAAACAACATTAACATTAATAATTCATTTTTAATAATATTAATTCAGCATTAAAGACATTAACATTAATTACAATATTAACATTTAAAAAAAGTCAACCAAAGTCAACCATGAACAACCAAATTCAACCATGAACAACCATAGTCAACCATGAATAACCATAGTCAACCGTGAATAACAATAGTAAACCATAATCGACCATCAACCATAATTAATCATGGTCAACCATAGACAACCAAAAGTCAACCATGATCAACTAAACTCAACCATGGAAAACGAAATTCAACTAAAGGTCAAGTAAAGTTAACTAACGTCAACCATGGTAAACTAAAGGATAAACAAAGTCAACTAACATCAACCATGGTAAGCAAAACTCAACCAAAGCCATCAATGGTTAGACAAATTCAACCATGATCAACTAATGACAACCATGGTAAAATAAAGTCAACCATAGTGAATCATGCTCAACCATATTCAACCAAAGTAAACCATAGTTAACCAAAGTCAACTAAAGTTAGCCATGGTCAACCAAATTCAACCATGGTCAATAAAAGTCAACCATTGTTGAATTTGGTTGACTAATCTCTCTTTGTATCTGACTATGGTTGACCATGGTTCACATTGTTCAACCATGGATTACCATGGTTAACTATGGTTGTTTATGGTTGACCGTGGTTAACAATGGTAGATGATAGTTGATTTTTAGTTTAGCATGGTTGACTTTGGTTGACCTTTGGTTAACTTTGGTTGACCATCATTCTGTTTTGTTGACCATGGTTGATTTTGGCCAACCATGGAAAACCAAAGTAAAGCAAAACTAGCCATGGTTATCCAAATTCAACCATGATCAACCAAAGTCAACCATGAACAACCACCATAAACCATGAACAACCACAATCAACCATGAATAACAATAATAAACCATAATCGACCATCACCAATAGTTAACCGTGGTCAACCATAGACAACCAAAAGTGAACCATAGTTTACCATGGACAACCATATTACAGGTCAACTAACGTCAACCATGGTAAACTAGAGGATAAACAAAGTCAACTAACATCAGCCATGGTAAGCCAAACTCAACCAAAGTCATCCATGGTCAGACAAATTCAACCATGATCAATTAATGTCAACAATGGTAAAAGAACGTCAACCATAGTCAACCATGCTCAACCATATTCAACCAAAGTAAACCATAGTTAACGAGAGTCAACCATTGTCAACTATAGTCAACCATGGTAAACTAAAGTCAACCATGATAATCTAAAGTCAACCATGGTCACTGAAAGTCAACCATGATTAATGAAAGTCAACCATGGTCAAACATAGTCAAACATGGATAACCATAATCAACCATTCTCAACCATAGTCAACCAATGGTTGGCCATGATCAACTAAAGTCAACCATGGTCAACCATTGTCAAACATAGTCAACCATGAGCAACCATGGTCAACCATAACTAACCATAGTATCCATGTTCAACTAAAGTCAACCATGGTAAACCAAAGTCAATCATGGTCAACCAAAGTCACCCATGCTCAACCATGGTCAACCATTATCAACCATGGTAAACCATAGACAAGTCAACAAAATCCAATCATGGCAAAGCAAAGTCAACCATGGTGAACACAACATAATAATGGTCAACCATAGTTAACCAAAGGTCAACCAAAGTCAACCATGGTAAACCAAAGTCAACCATGGTAAACCAAAAGTCAACCATTATCAACCAAATTGAACTATGGTTAACGAATGTCTACCATGGTCAACCATAAACAACCATAGTCAACCATGGTTTACCAATCTCAACCATGGTCAACCATAATGAGATATAAAGAGATATTAGTCAACCATAGTCAACCATGGTTGACCATAGTAAACCATGGTGAACCATGGTTGCATGGTTGACCATGGTGAACCATGGTTGCATGGTTGACCATGGTCAACCATATAAATCATCTTAATTCTTTTCTAATTTGTTCATGATTGACCATGGTCAACCATGTGTTAGGATATTCCTATACTCTATCCTATTCCTACTAGCATTTTCATCCTTTGCATTTTCAGTCATGCATGCACTTTTAGGGTTTGCATGCATTATTTAGGGTTTGCATGCATCCTAGTCATTAGTCCCAACACCTATCCCTCAATTAGCTAGCCCCCGGAGATTCTTTCCACTCAGTTTCAACCCTCCTAGAGCTTAGTGCGCCCTCCTTTCATCTACCAGTTGAGAAAGGCACCCTTCCTTACCTACCATTCAATTATATTCAGTTCTTTCCTTGATTTAAGGCTAGATTGACTCTCAACTGACTGTATGTAACATACCCTTTTTACTGAAGAACATTTTATGTTGGAAACATTATGTTAACTTTTATTGTAAAGTTTCATGTTGGACAGCTGTCCAATGATGACTGTAATTTGCACAATATGTTATTATTTAATAAATAAAATAGGAGACAAACACCTAAGAGGACTGTTGAAAGAGTGGTTACTGACCCACTAGGTGGAATGGAATCTGGGGTAGAAGGAAATGGACAAGTGGCAGCATCATGGTGCAACTAAATAGCTGTTGGTATGGGACAACTCCTTTGAAATGTGGTCATAGTGCCCTGAAAGATGGAACTGGAGCTTGAGCCTCATTTATTCCAAACTGACCATTAAAGACCTAGGTAGTCTATATAATAGCCATCAAATTATGAATTGATGTTCATCACTTTTTGCTGACGAGGAAATTTACCTTGGGGTTTCGCTGTGTTTGCACACACGAGATTTGATGAGGGGATATCCTAAGTTGTTGATCATGTTGTGAGTCTGCAAAACTCTATTGAGTTTCAAGAGTTTGATGCTGAGTGCTGAAGGCACATTGAGTGCCTTGCTTCTACACAGATTCCATCTACTTAGTGGTTCTGTAATCAGGCTCAAGGGTTCACAAGAAGCCAATAGTTAGGTTGCTTCTTCTGAAATAGGTTGGGAGGAACAGACCTCCTTGGGTGTTTGTTTGCCCTATCTTCATCTACAGGTTCCATTATCTTTTTTATCTTCAAACATTTTAAAGTTTCCAACTGAATTAAAATTATTGTTTTATTTTGTAAGTTTATTTAAACAAATGCAATCATTTCAGTTTCTGAGTAATTTAAGATTTTGTATAGAAATGATTTTGATTGAATAAAATAGTTCTCTGCATTTTTCCCATGTAAGTGGATCTGCATCGTACTCTAGTACAAAGACAAATTAAGTTAGATAGATAAATGATAGGCAAAATAGCCATGTGAATGGGATGATAAAAATGTTATATTTTCTTAAAGTTTCTGATGACTGTTAATTTCCTATGTATACATGTATCAGTGTTTTCCTTATCATTTTCTGTACAGATAATTGTTTTTCAGAATTCACAGTAATGTTTTCTTCATTCTATAAATACTTGTTGTCTCGAAACAAATAGTTTCCCTTTCTAAAAGTATAAGAATTATCTTTCTATGTTATAGTATTTGAAATATATATATATATATATATATATCTCATAATAGTTGCAGAATCAATCTCAACACACAACATATTATTATTTTCCCTTTTGAAAACAGTGCAGAGTTATTAAGCACCAATTTTCTTCATGCACAGAATTATCTATTACTATGCTATTTATTATTTCATTATAGCAAACAATCTTCTTGTCATACAAGCAGAAGTCTTATGTTTCAACCTAGGGTTTTTATACATTTCACTTTCAAGTCAAACCTTCAAAACTGTTAAGTTTTTCGTTGGACGATAGCAACAAAAACATTAAAGAATGTCAATACATTCCGGAAAGAACTGAATTATGTCTTCAATATCACAACAGTTGAAGAATTTAGCTTAACATTATCAATTCTCATAATAGGTTTCAAATTCAAACTTTGTATCTCATATTTAGTATCTTAAACCCTTGGCACATAGCGAGTTTGTCGATTAACTATTGAAAGGAGAAACTTAAACAACACATGGTATATTTCATTGCCAGCAAACGAAGTATATAAGCATTCATTCATACCGTATATCAAATTATACAACGTTCCTGTATCTTCTTTCTAGTTTTCTTTTATTACATTTTAAACAGAGTCAAACCCTAACCCTCGAAGTTCTTATAGAGTGAAAACGCAGCATTTATAAAATCGATGAACTACACATAGGTCAAAACCCTTCCATAGATTTCAAACATCTACCATTTTTCATTAAAAGATATGATTTTTTACATTATATATGTCTATGAATAAGAACAATTCCCCACGAGTGTTACAAATCAAAATCAACAGGGTTCATGCCCTTTGGGTCGAGGTATTATCCTCCCCAAGCTATTACATTTCTACAAACCCTAAATAGACGAAATACAAATTATCAAAGATAAACATGAAGATCTCGGAATGCACATTCGAAGGCCATCACTTCCATCTAACCATAGTTACAAGGCAACCTCCGAGGCTTACCGGATGGGTAGCAGGAGCCAACTATCAACACCCAAACTCGAGAAGCCACTGATCCTCTGCACCTGCAATTACATGGGAGTTGTGGTTAAAAACGAGTTTCCTTTAAAAAGAATGATTTCAGAATCGATCAAACAACTATTACTGTATTAATGTTCGAGTATGGAAGCTACAGGAAAGTTTTCGAAGCACATTACGTTTTTAATGTTAGCACAGAGCAGAAACGACAGACAAGTGCAACTGCAACCAATACTTCTTGGACAACAGTCGAATGCAAAGAACGAAGGAAACAACTCTGAGTTCAAAACCATTGAACAGTTATGAAATACAGAGACCTGCATCAACCCTTGCGAGGACTTTCCCTCTCATTTCAAACCTTAAAAACAACACTGCAACTGTAAGCTTCACATGAACCCTGTTCTAAAAAGAAAAACTCTCAACAGGTTTGAGTTTCGAATCACCACCAAGAACCAGGCTCTAAGCTGCCAATCGTGGCAAGTTATCACTGTGAGAGACTCAGCTCTTAAGCCTTCCACAAGTCACGGGTTTAAAATGCAGGAATTATGCCTCTAAAATTGCAAAATAAGAACCCTAAAGACCCTCATCCTGTCGGCCGAACACAGAGCCACTACCACCGAATGCCAAGAAAACAATAAACACATTAAAGTAGTGGAGGTAGGGTTTTTCCTCATCCATCGAAACGCTGCCAAATCAATGGTGGAGATTACCGAGACAGTTTCATGAACACCAAGCAAACCAACCACATTAAAAGAGCTATCATTACTACTGCCACGAAGGAGCCACGAAGGAGCCATCTCGGTTAACCATCAAACCAGTATGTTTACAACTCATCACAAAACTGTTAACACCACGATACTATCATGTGCTCAAGCTCATTACACCATCCATGGTGGAACTCCACTATCTCAGCAAATGTGAGCATTCAATGCATAGGCAGCGTTAACATTTGCCAACCTATGACATTAGTAACGTTCACATCATAATTTTTATTATAATGGACAATGTTATATGGTAAGTCGTGATATATGACTTGTAACAATATCGTACGGCATGGTAAAAAGCACATAGTTATGTTGCTAGGGTTTTTCAATAGTGCCAAGTATGGTCACGTTAAATGCACACAACACATATCACATAATTTAATATATAAGAGTTTGTTTAATGTTTTGTACACATTGCAATAGATTATATGGATAATCTAATAAGTTGCACACACATATGTTTCATTGTATAGTGTATTGAACTTAGTAACTCAACAAACCCTATTATGACGTGGAACAAACTAGAGATTCATAGCATTTAGTTCCTAGACAAAATATTAAATCAATTGTACATACAATTTCTAAGATTTACCATTGAGATAAGGAATAGACATATATTTCCAGTCCAACTGATGAAATGAAACCACATATATTTTTGAGTAAAGAACTGAGTCTTGATCGATACAGACATTCTCTAGATGCACTAATTACATCGATACAAACTTGTAGTTTACATTTAAAAGAGATGCACTAATTGCATCAGCAATCATATCTAGATATTGTTATCTTGAACGTTTAGTCTTTAACCAAAGTTTCTCACCTGGTAGAGTGCTCAATGTCTTATGTCTCAAAACATTTTTACAAAGGAGAGTACTGAAAAACTGTTCGGTCAGTTGTCGTAAACATTAGTCCTTACCTATAAGCTGCCACAAGTATGGAATTCACATGCTTTAGAATGAATGCTAAGTAAGCCTCGGGGCGTCTGTAGGACCCCTTTATCACCAACAAAAGCACATTAGTCAAAATAGATAAATCGTCAATCATAGCAGCAACAATAGAAGTCTGTAATAGTACAGGTGAGTATGAATAACATCGAGACATAAATTTAAATCATTTAGTCGCGAACCTTCCACTATAAACCAGCTCGGTATTTGGTAGAACGAAACAACTTTTATGCATTATTATATTCCGCACAAATTAAATAAGCATTAAATGTTATGTCAAAATTTTTTAAATTTTTGTGATTTTTTTTGGGATGTTACATGTGATATCAGAGCACGAGTTCAAACTCTAGGCCTGAATTAGGCTCACGCACGCAAAACATAAAACAAATCAGAAAGTTTATGTTACTAACTTTTAATTCAATTTTATTTTTGCACAAAACAAATTGACCTTTAAATTGAAGGTATGGAAATACCAGAAGAATCAGCAGAGGATAGATATCCTCGTAATGAACGTATTAATAATAATAATTCTGAAGGAATTTATGTTGAATTAAATAACCAGTCTTCCGAAATTTTACGCATTGTACAGGATTTAAAATTTGAATTAAGAGCTGTTAAAGAAGAGAATGAATGGATCCTAAAAGTACAGGAGGAGCTACAACAAAATTTGAGGGAGAATTGTCATAATGATGAAAGAGGCAGAAAATCAGAAATGAAGGTTGATTCTGAAACAATGTCCCACAAACATAAGCATAAGAAAGCAAGAAATAATAAAAGGAATAGTTACTCATCCTCTAAATTTGATCCAAGTAATAATGACTTTAATTATGACAACATTAACAGTGAATGCTACTCTAAAAAGAGAAAACATAAACATCATGAATAGATTACTGGAGAATTTAAAAATATTAAGCCATGCACCTTTAATGGTGAAAGTGAGAAGGGTGAGACAGCTGAAGCATGGCTATTTGGAATGAAGAAGTACTTCAATATTTACAACTACTCTTCTCATCTAAAAGCCAAGATGGCTATTTACAATCTGACCGAAAAGGAAGATATTTGGTGATAGTATCTTAGAATAATTTTAATCATAATTCCGGAAATTTCAAGAAAAGTTTTAATAACAAAAATTTTCCTAGTCATAATAATTACATGAATAATGCATCTCAAAACTGTAGTGCCCCTCCTCTAGGGTCTTTCCTGTTTAACCTGAAACTCAACCACTCGATACAAAAGAGATTAGAAAGCATAACGACTGAATAAATAAACTAAATAAATGAATAAACTAGCAAATTAAAACAAACCATAACCATAACCAGCAAAGCTCGTTTATCCATAGGCGAAGCAACCGTTAGCTCCGCCACCCAACCATAGGCTCCTGCTTTCAATCGCATGGCCTCCCCCGAGCTTTGGGTCGTAGAGCTCACACAGGTTTTTCAGAAATCCAACTTGGGTTTCCCTTCCCACCAGGATTTCTTAGCCAAACCCTTAGATAGCAGCAAGTCTTTGAGGCATTCGAAAATTACGACAATCGTCCAAATTATGGGCCCTTTACCCATTCCCTAAGCCTTCCTTATAAAGGAAAATCTCCTGCGACACATGTCGCTTCATGCATAATTAAATATTTTTAATTAATTATTTAATTAAAACACTCACCCATCCAAGTGTCAGTTTCTCTGGGAAGTGCACCTACATCCCTAAGTTTGCTCTAGTTTGTCTCCCAGATATTTTAATCAACTCCTAGCTTTTAGTTGACTAGGTGTCTAATCTTAGGATTCTATTTTGCTCCTAAATAATGATTTCTATTATTTTAAATGC
The DNA here is from genome assembly GCA_027924585.1 of Larix kaempferi. Lineage (NCBI taxonomy): Eukaryota > Viridiplantae > Streptophyta > Pinopsida > Pinales > Pinaceae > Larix > Larix kaempferi. Next base: position 1,971,332 of record BSBM01001073.1, read on the forward strand.
TCAACAAAAACAACTATTCATGTGCAAATGTCTAAACTATTTTTTTTTTATGCATTTGCTAAGTAATAATCTAGAGTTATTCTCCTAAGTTTTTATGCAGTTTAATTTAACAATCAAACTCACTAGGATCACGGTGCCGCGCCGTTGGGCTCCTGGTTCCTTAATTTTAATTCTCTGACATGGCACCACTCCGTCGGGTCCAGTCATCCATGGTTTCCATTCCTTGGCATGGTACCGCATCGTTGGGTCCTTGCGTCCATTCTTTCATTTCTCGACAGGGTACCGCATCATCGGCCCTTCTGCCACCATCTTTCCGTTTTGACTTGCGGGAACTCTTGTAGGGATTTTAGGAATCGTTACCATCCATCCTCTGTCTACATGCTATCTAGGGACTAATGGTGCTGAGGAGTGAGTCCGTTCTCACTGCGCGCCCCTCAACTCATACGTGACCAGCTCCGTCGTGGCCTACCTCGTACGCCCTCACGCATTCCTCTTGAGCAAGCGGATCAGTGCTTATCTGCTCATGCGTGGTATTCTTGTTGGATGTCGACATCGTCGTCGCTCCCCCTGTGTGTGATTTACCCGTACTCTACGACCCTTCATATTCCTTTGTGTGTCCTTCGGTGAACTGTTTCACCTGTTGCTACACACATTTCTCACAAACATAAATCATTATTTTATTGATTTACAATCAATCGTAATCATAAATATACTCAAAATAAAATCAAAGGATTATTTTATTAATGTTTCAAACAGTCGGGTCACTAAGCAAGTGCCCTCAATGTCTACAGTAGTCTAGGGGCACTACATACACCCATACTTATTTAGAACTTCGTCCCGAAGTTCAGAATAAATGTGGAAAGCTATGACGCATCTCAGTTGCGTCCTCCCAAGTCACAAAGCTAGGGTTGTAGCTGTCCTACTATACTTTGACTTGACCAATCAAGGCTAAGCATTTAAGCAAGAACTGATTAATCAATTATCCCAGTCCACACATATAATTCAATTCATTAATTTATTTATCAACTATAGTCATGCACATCATCAGGTGATTCTCCCTTATTAAGACACATCCTAACTCGAAGGGCCACTTTATTGAAATCTGATACGCCGGGTCACTCGACAGGTGCTCTTAAAGTCCATAGTCATTTTAGGGGCATTACATACACCCCCTCATATATAGAACTTCATCCCGAAGTTAATTTTGTTCTCGTACTTCCGACACTAGGCTTAACTTTTAATTTCCTATTCTCACCTTCTTGCCATTTTCTTCTATTTCTCTTAAGCAATCATGGCCATGTTCTAATAATTAGTTTTCCAAATCTTCTAGTATGGTTATAATACATTCTCAATCGTAATTTTGTGCAATGCAACTCCAACAATGCCCTCATAATTGTCAATACCACACTAGATTTTCTATGTCTTCTAGTCATGTGCAAAGATCCATAATATCCAAATTGACTACAAGTTATAAAGCACCAATGGCCATGCCACAGTTACTCAATCATCCCTTCGCACAATGAATCCGAACAAGAATGCAAATCTGTTGGCTATCCCTTCCTCCAATATGAAAAGGTGAACGTCATACCATATTCGGTAAAATAATGACGGCAAATTATAATCACCGGTTAACAAATCTAGAGCGGTTACAAAATATTCCAAAATCCAATTCCCAAAATACTACATCCAAAGCCCTACTTGTTTTTAATAGTGCTGGTTCTCAATTTGACAGGATTCCAAGCATCAATGCTTAGCGACTTAGTCGAACATAATAAACTTTATCCATTAGTCTTTTCATCAGTAAGTTCATGTCCAGGTCAATGAGCTTATCACATCCTTACCTCATTTTATCATTTATGTTGTCATAAGACCACTTTGTTAGTCTCATCAATTCATACTATGAGTGTTTTTCTCATCATCCGAGCCCTATCTCGGCTAGTTGTAATTTCATCAGGATTGACTATGTCCTTGGGTTAGCTGCATTCCGTTCAGTTCATTGTGTTGATCATCTCCATACATCATTTTACTAAAATCATCTTCATTTGATCTCCATTTCGGTGGGCTTTCCAAGTTTCATCTTATGTGTCTAAATAGTCTCATCGAGTCTTGTCTTAAGGTCTAGTCGTCTTTTCATAATTGTTTCGTCATCTGAAGAGGTTAATATTATTGCGTTTAGCTCATCGTTTCAATACTTTATTTTGCAAAAGTTGTCATTGTTTTACTCTTTCGATACTCAATTGGAAGTTTCAGCAAGAAAGAGTCTTCAATCTTTCAATTCTTCAAAAATTCTTGAAAAGTCGGCATTTATATCTACATATATGAATGTCTTGACTCAACCATGATTTTCTAAACTTCTATCATAGTTGAATTATAACTTAAATAAGTAACACTTACCCATTAATCTTAGGGGTGCAATTTGTCATTTCTACGTTCTAGTCTGCATCTTATCCATCCCTATCATTCCAATCCCACCATAGAGTTTTATTTCTCAAGGGCCGCAATTCCACTAGTAGTGTGAATTTGATATATAACATCCCAATATTAATGACAAAAGGAAGCCTATGTATTAAACCTTTACAAATCTATCATCCCCTATATGAAATGTGAAACATAAACATGACTTATATTTTTATCTAATTCATGTTATCACTTAAATGAAATATTATAATATTACCTTGTCTTTCATCCATTTCATATCATCACATACATATATTATAAATATAATAATACATATAACTTTGAACTTATTTTCTTTCAACTTCTAACTAGCACAATTAGCTTCAACTTCTAATTAACACAATTAGCTTTATGATTTTCAATTCATAATTCAAAATATAAATGAAGTCATTAATATATATATATATATATATATATATATATATATATATATATATATATATAATGCATATTTTAAATTGAACCTAACTTATAATTAATCAAAAAGGAAAAGTTTCTAATTCCAAAGATTAATTCAACTATAACCAACACAACAACATTTATATCTGTCAATTCATATTACAAATATGAATGAAATATAGATATATTCATATAAAATTAACTAAATACTTATTATCCTACGTCTAAGCCAAGCTACAATAATTTCAATATGATATTCATTAATCTACTTTCAACTTCTCTAATGTTCTATAATTCATTCTTTGCATGAACCACCGTATGGAATAAGAATTATAAAGTATCTTAAAAGCTTGGTAATGTGTTATCCTTTCTCACAAAATTTTGCCGAAAAGTATAAGGTTAAACTAAAGGAACAACTAAGTTTACACTCACTTCACTTATTGACTAAAGGCTGATACCATAACACTTACTTCTACCCTTAAATTCACGCCATTTAGAAATTCAAGTACAGAGATCGGGTTTTTCACATAAATTTCAACAACAAACAGAGGCTAAAAAGCGTGTAATAGGATTCGCCGGTAGTGCAGGGTTGATCTGATCAAGTGTAAAAAGAAAACAAAAAGGGATTTCATCACAGTAATTTCAATCAGCAAGTGAAAGGTCAAGCTCATCAGATCGCACTCATGATCACGATGTGTATGCGATGGAGTGAAAATCGAACTTGGGTGTTGAGATTTTATCATAGTAAATAAATAGCAGAGAGCTAAGATCAAAACCGATCTGAGTGTAAAAATTAGACTGCTGTGTTTAATCTGTCGGGGAGCTAAGATCAAAACCCATTCTGGGTATAAAACTGAATACAGAGATCAATGATAGGCTTTCGATCTTAGTATAAAAACAGAGCACTGAAATTAAGTACAGAAATCGGTCCGAGGTTTACAAACTGAACATGAAAATTCATACAGGGAATCGATCTGAGGTTTAAATACTGAAATTGTATGCCAGAAAGTCGATCTGCATAATATAATTAACCTCTGAAATTCAAAGCAATAAGTCGATCTGAGTGTTGAATTAATTACTAAAATTATAAATGTGAAAGCTGATCTGAATATAAAGTTTGAGTACTAAAATTAAAGTACAGAGCCGATCCGATTATGAATGCTGAGTACTTCAATAAAATAAAATAAAAGTAAAAAGAAAATCAAATTGAATCTTAAGATCGAGTACTGCAATTAAGGATGCAGAGTCGATCTGAGTGCAATAAAATCAAATATAGAGGTGGAAGATAGTTAGATAATTTCAAAAGCTGAAGAGAGAGGGTTTAAACTCCTATTTGATGTAACACTGCTAGCCATACACGGCCTCGTATCAGCTTCAGTAACTTAAATGATACGAATTCTCCACAACTACGCCGAACTTAAAGTCCTCATTAATAACAACACAACTGTGGGTAGGTAAAACGAAGACACGACCATTGTAACACAAGTGAGACATGGAGTTAATGAATGAATCAATAGTGAAACTTACAGAACCTTGGATCCTGCGTATTCTCTAATCAACACATGAAAATATGCCACAATATAAATATCATACTACATCTATATAGTATATACAGGGTCTGCGTAAATTGATAGCTCGTATGACAGCATAAACAAAAAAAAAAAACAACATAACGGATGGCCCGATTCTATTGAAATTGGTAATTATAGTAAAACAATTAATGAAAATATCATTTCATCATGCAAAGGTGCAGCTTCAGAATAATTCGACATTTTTTTTAGAATTTTATTGTATTGGAGTTTAGAAACTATTCTATGTTTATAAGTAAAAAATCCACTTATCATGAGATGAAAATGAAGCTGTATGATATAGAATAAATTGTGAAATTCTAACTCGGACACAGTGAAATTCCCAAAACATGATTTACAACTGTAAAAAAAATCTCCATAATCAAAATAATCAAATTAACAAATTAACAGAGAAATAATAAGATGCACTTCATGAGTAGACCATTTACCATCAATGATCGGGATTTACACAAGCCGTCCCTTCCCAGCGAAAGCAACATTTCGTCGCAACCAAAGAATAAAAGAAAACAAAGATCGCTGGGTGATAAATGGATTTCAATCCCGTCATACCTGGGAACCTTCAGTTCACCTATAACCACCATATTCAATACATGGATCTCGATGGCAGAAACTAGAGTAGAGCTAGTAGTCCCAGGAGTGCTCATGCAGAGCCATCCTATACACAGCCTAGAAAACTACCAATAAACGGAAGTAGAATAATTTTGGGATCACGATCCTTGGGATCCGTCCCTTCCCCCTTCCGCCTACTGCAACAATACCCTTCCTTCAATCGAAAATCCCCCTGTTTTCCTTAAGAATTGAGATCCTCCCTTTAGGAGATAGATCGTGCTCCGAAAATAGTGGATCGGGACCCTTCTTTGGAGAACCCGCCTAGGTAAGGCACCATACTCTTCCGCCATCTGGGAAAAAAAAAAATATGCCAAGTGGGAGTTCTACGGTGATCTCCACCTCTTCCGAGTGTGAGTTCGTAAGTGACATTGTGTTTTCACTATACCTTCTAAGTACGTCTTATCAAACATAATACATATAACAAATTTAAAACTGGGACAAGCATAAAGCTTTTCCATCCACATTTATTATATATTTAACAATTTAAAACCTGGAACAAGCATAAAGCTTTTCCATCCCCAACATTCGAAATATCAGAGCTGAGACCACATTTAATATATATATTATAGGTTTTAACCACTTGGGATCAAGCGTTAAACGTTTCCCATAGATTCCAAATTATAGGGCTACTTTTATCAATGTAGACGCCAATATATATACGATTTATAAATGCAGAATCCAACTTATTAACGCAGTGCTCAAATGGAAAACCCCGATCTCAGAGTCAATATGGAGATCTACAATTTCTTCGTACAAAACCTATACTCTGAGTTTCCAACGAATGTACAGATCATGGATTGGATCTACACATTCATTGTTCATAAGAGGAGAATTCCGATAGATCCCATGAGTGACGCGTGAGCTTGAGGTAATGAATTTCTGGTATAGATCTACTCTTCCAGGTAGTAAGAGAATCATCAGTATTAGAGGTTTCCAGATGTGTCGATTGGGATAAATACTACGATTACAATTGATCAGGCAGTCGATAATGCGATTAACCCAGATAGCGTTGATTCTATTATGATGCACTCTGGTCCTGTTAAGAGTAAGTTTGTTGACTAAATTCGTGGATTGAAATCGATCTCATTAATGAGAGATTTGGGTGCAGGTAGAATTTGATTCAAGAGAAAACATGCGGAGTAGATATGATTGCTCCAAGTTAAGTTTTGAAATGGTCTGTAATGCTAAATCAACAGAGGATACGATTAATTCAAATTCAGTCTGCAGAATTTATGGATACTCTTAAGCAATGCAGTTACTGAGATTGTTATTGCCCCAGATCTGATAGAATACCCTAAAAAAAAACAAGTGCAATCCAAGTAAAGAGATGTATGCACAAATTGAATATGATCTGCAAAGGATGAGAACTTAGTCTAGAAATCTTATCCCAAGCGCAGGTATGAAATCCTTCATGATCCGGTAATTTTATGAGTGTGTAAGGGTTGAATACGAACTATAGCATTACAACCTAAATTAAGTATCTACGCAACAACGCAGAGATGCGGTTTTCAAGATCAAATAAAATACTAAGGAAACCGAGATCAAGTATCAAGTAGATCCATGAACTGAGCTAAAAAGAAATACCGTGATTGTCGCATGGGTGACCTATCACAAAGTTTAGGATACGATTGTAGATCTGAATTCTTAAATTTGGAAGGAGAAGGGTAAATAACAGAGATAAAAGTAACTCTATATTCCAGATACTCAACTGAGATAAAGACTGCACCGCATCGATCGGATTCTTAAAATGGATGAAAAATAAAGACAGCAAATCATTTATTTATTTTTCCAGAATACTCATCTGAAACAAAATCGTATCACTCAGATTCATGAAGAATATATGTAAAATAAAATAGCATATAATTTGTTGTTTTCCAGAATTTGATTAGTTCAGAACTATACTCAAGTTCAGAACTATACTCGTAAGTTCAGAAAAATAAGCACTAATCTAAAGTTCTAAAAGAAAATGCAATATTTCTAAATTAGATTCATAATATGTATGTAAAATAAAATACAGTAGTTTGATATTTCATTTTTCTCAAAAATAAGCAAAAGTCTAACATTCTGAGAACATACAATATTACAGAGATCTAGTACTTCATTTTTAAAATTCTGATTTTTCTACAGAATGAAAACAGTGATAGAATATCCAAAAAACTCGAAAGCACAGCCAGCATAGTCAATATTTAACATGAAATCCTAGATCTATAATCATTAAATAAAACAGAATTAGATAGGAAATATACTAGCTGATCAGAACCTGTAGGAATAGTTGTTATAGTTGAAAGCATAATCCCACCAAGATCGCAGCTCCAATCCCTCCGTCGTTCACCACGGTCACCGAAGAACCCCTAAAAAAAAATGAGAGTCCGGTGCCCTCAAGGTTCGACCCGCTCTGATACCAAATGTAGTGCCCCTCCTCTAGGGTCTTTCCTGTTTAACCTGAAACTCAACCACTCGATACAAAAGAGATTAGAAAGCATAACGACTGAATAAATAAACTAAATAAATGAATAAACTAGCAAATTAAAACAAACCATAACCATAACCAGCAAAGCTCGTTTATCCATAGGCGAAGCAACCGTTAGCTCCGCCACCCAACCATAGGCTCCTGCTTTCAATCGCATGGCCTCCCCCGAGCTTTGGGTCGTAGAGCTCACACAGGTTTTTCAGAAATCCAGCTTGGGTTTCCCTTCCCACCAGGATTTCTTAGCCAAACCCTTAGATAGCAGCAAGTCTTTGAGGCATTCGAAAATTACGACAATCGTCCAAATTATGGGCCCTTTACCCATTCCCTAAGCCTTCCTTATAAAGGAAAATCTCCTGCGACACATGTCGCTTCATGCATAATTAAATATTTTTAATTAATTATTTAATTAAAACACTCACCCATCCAAGTGTCAGTTTCTCTGGGAAGTGCACCTACATCCCTAAGTTTGCTCTAGTTTGTCTCCCAGATATTTTAATCAACTCCTAGCTTTTAGTTGACTAGGTGTCTAATCTTAGGATTCTATTTTGCTCCTAAATAATGATTTCTATTATTTTAAATGCTCAACAAAAACAACTATTCATGTGCAAATGTCTAAACTATTTTTTTTTTATGCATTTGCTAAGTAATAATCTAGAGTTATTCTCCTAAGTTTTTATGCAGTTTAATTTAACAATCAAACTCACTAGGATCACGGTGCCGCGCCGTTGGGCTCCTGGTTCCTTAATTTTAATTCTCTGACATGGCACCACTCCGTCGGGTCCAGTCATCCATGGTTTCCATTCCTTGGCATGGTACCGCATCGTTGGGTCCTTGCGTCCATTCTTTCATTTCTCGACAGGGTACCGCATCATCGGCCCTTCTGCCACCATCTTTCCGTTTTGACTTGCGGGAACTCTTGTAGGGATTTTAGGAATCGTTACCATCCATCCTCTGTCTACATGCTATCTAGGGACTAATGGTGCTGAGGAGTGAGTCCGTTCTCACTGCGCGCCCCTCAACTCATACGTGACCAGCTCCGTCGTGGCCTACCTCGTACGCCCTCACGCATTCCTCTTGAGCAAGCGGATCAGTGCTTATCTGCTCATGCGTGGTATTCTTGTTGGATGTCGACATCGTCGTCGCTCCCCCTGTGTGTGATTTACCCGTACTCTACGACCCTTCATATTCCTTTGTGTGTCCTTCGGTGAACTGTTTCACCTGTTGCTACACACATTTCTCACAAACATAAATCATTATTTTATTGATTTACAATCAATCGTAATCATAAATATACTCAAAATAAAATCAAAGGATTATTTTATTAATGTTTCAAACAGTCGGGTCACTAAGCAAGTGCCCTCAATGTCTACAGTAGTCTAGGGGCACTACATACACCCATACTTATTTAGAACTTCGTCCCGAAGTTCAGAATAAATGTGGAAAGCTATGACGCATCTCAGTTGCGTCCTCCCAAGTCACAAAGCTAGGGTTGTAGCTGTCCTACTATACTTTGACTTGACCAATCAAGGCTAAGCATTTAAGCAAGAACTGATTAATCAATTATCCCAGTCCACACATATAATTCAATTCATTAATTTATTTATCAACTATAGTCATGCACATCATCAGGTGATTCTCCCTTATTAAGACACATCCTAACTCGAAGGGCCACTTTATTGAAATCTGATACGCCGGGTCACTCGACAGGTGCTCTTAAAGTCCATAGTCATTTTAGGGGCATTACATACACCCCCTCATATATAGAACTTCATCCCGAAGTTAATTTTGTTCTCGTACTTCCGACACTAGGCTTAACTTTTAATTTCCTATTCTCACCTTCTTGCCATTTTCTTCTATTTCTCTTAAGCAATCATGGCCATGTTCTAATAATTAGTTTTCCAAATCTTCTAGTATGGTTATAATACATTCTCAATCGTAATTTTGTGCAATGCAACTCCAATAATGCCCTCATAATTGTCAATACCACACTAGATTTTCTATGTCTTCTAGTCATGTGCAAAGATCCATAATATCCAAATTGACTACAAGTTATAAAGCACCAATGGCCATGCCACAGTTACTCAATCATCCCTTCGCACAATGAATCCGAACAAGAATGCAAATCTGTTGGCTATCCCTTCCTCCAATATGAAAAGGTGAACGTCATACCATATTCGGTAAAATAATGACGGCAAATTATAATCACCGGTTAACAAATCTAGAGCGGTTACAAAATATTCCAAAATCCAATTCCCAAAATACTACATCCAAAGCCCTACTTGTTTTTAATAGTGCTGGTTCTCAATTTGACAGGATTCCAAGCATCAATGCTTAGCGACTTAGTCGAACATAATAAACTTTATCCATTAGTCTTTTCATCAGTAAGTTCATGTCCAGGTCAATGAGCTTATCACATCCTTACCTCATTTTATCATTTATGTTGTCATAAGACCACTTTGTTAGTCTCATCAATTCATACTATGAGTGTTTTTCTCATCATCATCGAGCCCTATCTCGGCTAGTTGTAATTTCATCAGGATTGACTATGTCCTTGGGTTAGCTGCATTCCGTTCAGTTCATTGTGTTGATCATCTCCATACATCATTTTACTAAAATCATCTTCATTTGATCTCCATTTCGGTGGGCTTTCCAAGTTTCATCTTATGTGTCTAAATAGTCTCATCGAGTCTTGTCTTAAGGTCTAGTCGTCTTTTCATAATTGTTTCGTCATCTGAAGAGGTTAATATTATTGCGTTTAGCTCATCGTTTCAATACTTTATTTTGCAAAAGTTGTCATTGTTTTACTCTTTCGATACTCAATTGGAAGTTTCAGAAAGAAAGAGTCTTCAATCTTTCAATTCTTCAAAAATTCTTGAAAAGTCGGCATTTATATCTACATATATGAATGTCTTGACTCAACCATGATTTTCTAAACTTCTATCATAGTTGAATTATAACTTAAATAAGTAACACTTACCCATTAATCTTAGGGGTGCAATTTGTCATTTCTACGTTCTAGTCTGCATCTTATCCATCCCTATCATTCCAATCCCACCATAGAGTTTTATTTCTCAAGGGCCGCAATTCCACTAGTAGTGTGAATTTGATATATAACATCCCAATATTAATGACAAAAGGAAGCCTATGTATTAAACCTTTACAAATCTATCATCCCCTATATGAAATGTGAAACATAAACATGACTTATATTTTTATCTAATTCATGTTATCACTTAAATGAAATATTATAATATTACCTTGTCTTTCATCCATTTCATATCATCACATACATATATTATAAATATAATAATACATATAACTTTGAACTTATTTTCTTTCAACTTCTAACTAGCACAATTAGCTTCAACTTCTAATTAACACAATTAGCTTTATGATTTTCAATTCATAATTCAAAATATAAATGAAGTCATTAATATATATATATATATATATATATATATATATATATATATATATATATAATGCATATTTTAAATTGAACCTAACTTATAATTAATCAAAAAGGAAAAGTTTCTAATTCCAAAGATTAATTCAACTATAACCAACACAACAACATTTATATCTGTCAATTCATATTACAAATATGAATGAAATATAGATATATTCATATAAAATTAACTAAATACTTATTATCCTACGTCTAAGCCAAGCTACAATAATTTCAATATGATATTCATTAATCTACTTTCAACTTCTCTAATGTTCTATAATTCATTCTTTGCATGAACCACCGTATGGAATAAGAATTATAAAGTATCTTAAAAGCTTGGTAATGTGTTATCCTTTCTCACAAAATTTTGCCGAAAAGTATAAGGTTAAACTAAAGGAACAACTAAGTTTACACTCACTTCACTTATTGACTAAAGGCTGATACCATAACACTTACTTCTACCCTTAAATTCACGCCATTTAGAAATTCAAGTACAGAGATCGGGTTTTTCACATAAATTTCAACAACAAACAGAGGCTAAAAAGCGTGTAATAGGATTCGCCGGTAGTGCAAGGTTGATCTGATCAAGTGTAAAAAGAAAACAAAAAGGGATTTCATCACAGTAATTTCAATCAGCAAGTGAAAGGTCAAGCTCATCAGATCGCACTCATGATCACGATGTGTATGCGATGGAGTGAAAATCGAACTTGGGTGTTGAGATTTTATCATAGTAAATAAATAGCAGAGAGCTAAGATCAAAACCGATCTGAGTGTAAAAATTAGACTGCTGTGTTTAATCTGTCGGGGAGCTAAGATCAAAACCCATTCTGGGTATAAAACTGAATACAGAGATCAATGATAGGCTTTCGATCTTAGTATAAAAACAGAGCACTGAAATTAAGTACAGAAATCGGTCCGAGGTTTACAAACTGAACATGAAAATTCATACAGGGAATCGATCTGAGGTTTAAATACTGAAATTGTATGCCAGAAAGTCGATCTGCATAATATAATTAACCTCTGAAATTCAAAGCAATAAGTCGATCTGAGTGTTGAATTAATTACTAAAATTATAAATGTGAAAGCTGATCTGAATATAAAGTTTGAGTACTAAAATTAAAGTACAGAGCCGATCCGATTATGAATGCTGAGTACTTCAATAAAATAAAATAAAAGTAAAAAGAAAATCAAATTGAATCTTAAGATCGAGTACTGCAATTAAGGATGCAGAGTCGATCTGAGTGCAATAAAATCAAATACAGAGGTGGAAGATAGTTAGATAATTTCAAAAGCTGAAGAGAGAGGGTTTAAACTCCTATTTGATGTAACACTGCTAGCCATACACGGCCTCGTATCAGCTTCAGTAACTTAAATGATACGAATTCTCCACAACTACGCCGAACTTAAAGTCCTCATTAATAACAACACAACTGTGGGTAGGTAAAACGAAGACACGACCATTGTAACACAAGTGAGACATGGAGTTAATGAATGAATCAATAGTGAAACTTACAGAACCTTGGATCCTGCGTATTCTCTAATCAACACATGAAAATATGCCACAATATAAATATCATACTACATCTATATAGTATATACAGGGTCTGCGTAAATTGATAGCTCGTATGACAGCATAAACAAAAAAAAAAAACAACATAACGGATGGCCCGATTCTATTGAAATTGGTAATTATAGTAAAACAATTAATGAAAATATCATTTCATCATGCAAAGGTGCAGCTTCAGAATAATTCGACATTTTTTTTAGAATTTTATTGTATTGGAGTTTAGAAACTATTCTATGTTTATAAGTAAAAAATCCACTTATCATGAGATGAAAATGAAGCTGTATGATATAGAATAAATTGTGAAATTCTAACTCGGACACAGTGAAATTCCCAAAACATGATTTACAACTGTAAAAAAAATCTCCATAATCAAAATAATCAAATTAACAAATTAACAGAGAAATAATAAGATGCACTTCACGAGTAGACCATTTACCATCAATGATCGGGATTTACACAAGCCGTCCCTTCCCAGCGAAAGCAACATTTCGTGGCAACCAAAGAATAAAAGAAAACAAAGATCGCTGGGTGATAAATGGATTTCAATCCCGTCATACCTGGGAACCTTCAGTTCACCTATAACCACCATATTCAATACATGGATCTCGATGGCAGAAACTAGAGTAGAGCTAGTAGTCCAAGGAGTGCTCATGCAGAGCCATCCTATACACAGCCTAGAAAACTACCAATAAACGGAAGTAGAATAATTTTGGGATCACGATCCTTGGGATCCGTCCCTTCCCCCTTCCGCCTACTGCAACAATACCCTTCCTTCAATCGAAAATCCCCCTGTTTTCCTTAAGAATTGAGATCCTCCCTTTAGGAGATAGATCGTGCTCCGAAAATAGTGGATCGGGACCCTTCTTTGGAGAACCCGCCTAGGTAAGGCACCATACTCTTCCGCCATCTGGGAAAAAAAAAAATATGCCAAGTGGGAGTTCTACGGTGATCTCCACCTCTTCCGAGTGTGAGTTCGTAAGTGACATTGTGTTTTCACTATACCTTCTAAGTACGTCTTATCAAACATAATACATATAACAAATTTAAAACTGGGACAAGCATAAAGCTTTTCCATCCACATTTATTATATATTTAACAATTTAAAACCTGGAACAAGCATAAAGCTTTTCCATCCCCAACATTCGAAATATCAGAGCTGAGACCACATTTAATATATATATTATAGGTTTTAACCACTTGGGATCAAGCGTTAAACGTTTCCCATAGATTCCAAATTATAGGGCTACTTTTATCAATGTAGACGCCAATATATATACGATTTATAAATGCAGAATCCAACTTATTAACGCAGTGCTCAAATGGAAAACCCCGATCTCAGAGTCAATATGGAGATCTACAATTTCTTCGTACAAAACCTATACTCTGAGTTTCCAACGAATGTACAGATCATGGATTGGATCTACACATTCATTGTTCATAAGAGGAGAATTCCGATAGATCCCATGAGTGACGCGTGAGCTTGAGGTAATGAATTTCTGGTATAGATCTACTCTTCCAGGTAGTAAGAGAATCATCAGTATTAGAGGTTTCCAGATGTGTCGATTGGGATAAATACTACGATTACAATTGATCAGGCAGTCGATAATGCGATTAACCCAGATAGCGTTGATTCTATTATGATGCACTCTGGTCCTGTTAAGAGTAAGTTTGTTGACTAAATTCGTGGATTGAAATCGATCTCATTAATGAGAGATTTGGGTGCAGGTAGAATTTGATTCAAGAGAAAACATGCGGAGTAGATATGATTGCTCCAAGTTAAGTTTTGAAATGGTCTGTAATGCTAAATCAACAGAGGATACGATTAATTCAAATTCAGTCTGCAGAATTTATGGATACTCTTAAGCAATGCAGTTACTGAGATTGTTATTGCCCCAGATCTGATAGAATACCCTAAAAAAAGATGAGTGCAATCCAAGTAAAGAGATGTATGCACAAATTGAATATGATCTGCAAAGGATGAGAACTTAGTCTAGAAATCTTATCCCAAGTGCAGGTATGAAATCCTTCATGATCCGGTAATTTTATGAGTGTGTAAGGGTTGAATACGAACTATAGCATTACAACCTAAATTAAGTATCTACGCAACAACGCAGAGATGCGGTTTTCAAGATCAAATAAAATACTAAGGAAACCGAGATCAAGTATCAAGTAGATCCATGAACTGAGCTAAAAAGAAATACCGTGATTGTCGCATGGGTGACCTATCACAAAGTTTAGGATACGATTGTAGATCTGAATTCTTAAATTTGGAAGGAGAAGGGTAAATAACAGAGATAAAAGTAACTCTATATTCCAGATACTCAACTGAGATAAAGACTGCACCGCATCGATCGGATTCTTAAAATGGATGAAAAATAAAGACAGCAAATCATTTATTTATTTTTCCAGAATACTCATCTGAAACAAAATCGTATCACTCAGATTCATGAAGAATATATGTAAAATAAAATAGCATATAATTTGTTGTTTTCCAGAATTTGATTAGTTCAGAACTATACTCAAGTTCAGAACTATACTCGTAAGTTCAGAAAAATAAGCACTAATCTAAAGTTCTAAAAGAAAATGCAATATTTCTAAATCAGATTCATAATATGTATGTAAAATAAAATACAGTAGTTTGATATTTCATTTTTCTCAAAAATAAGCAAAAGTCTAACATTCTGAGAACATACAATATTACAGAGATCTAGTACTTCATTTTTAAAATTCTGATTTTTCTACAGAATGAAAACAGTGATAGAATATCCAAAAAACTCGAAAGCACAGCCAGCATAGTCAATATTTAACATGAAATCCTAGATCTATAATCATTAAATAAAACAGAATTAGATAGGAAATATACTAGCTGATCAGAACCTGTAGGAATAGTTGTTATAGTTGAAAGCATAATCCCACCAAGATCGCAGCTCCAATCCCTCCGTCGTTCACCACGGTCACCGAAGAACCCCTAAAAAAAAATGAGAGTCCGGTGCCCTCAAGGTTCGACCCGCTCTGATACCAAATGTAGTGCCCCTCCTCTAGGGTCTTTCCTGTTTAACCTGAAACTCAACCACTCGATACAAAAGAGATTAGAAAGCATAACGACTGAATAAATAAACTAAATAAATGAATAAACTAGCAAATTAAAACAAACCATAACCATAACCAGCAAAGCTCGTTTATCCATAGGCGAAGCAACCGTTAGCTCCGCCACCCAACCATAGGCTCCTGCTTTCAATCGCATGGCCTCCCCCGAGCTTTGGGTCGTAGAGCTCACACACGTTTTTCAGAAATCCAGCTTGGGTTTCCCTTCCCACCAGGATTTCTTAGCCAAACCCTTAGATAGCAGCAAGTCTTTGAGGCATTCGAAAATTACGACAATCGTCCAAATTATGGGCCCTTTACCCATTCCCTAAGCCTTCCTTATAAAGGAAAATCGCCTGCGACACATGTCGCTTCATGCATAATTAAATATTTTTAATTAATTATTTAATTAAAACACTCACCCATCCAAGTGTCAGTTTCTCTGGGAAGTGCACCTACATCCCTAAGTTTGCTCTAGTTTGTCCCCCAGATATTTTAATCAACTCCTAGCTTTTAGTTGATTAGGTGTCTAATCTTAGGATTCTATTTTGCTCCTAAATAATGATTTCTATTATTTTAAATGCTCAACAAAAACAACTATTCATGTGCAAATGTCTAAACTATTTTTTTTTTATGCATTTGCTAAGTAATAATCTAGAGTTATTCTCCTAAGTTTTTATGCAGTTTAATTTAACAATCAAGCTCACTAGGATCACGGTGCCGCGCCGTTGGGCTCCTGGTTCCTTAATTTTAATTCTCTGACATGGCACCACTCCGTCGGGTCCAGTCATCCATGGTTTCCATTCCTTGGCATGGTACCACATTGTTGGGTCCTTGCGTCCATTCTTTCATTTCTCGACAGGGTACCGCATCGTCGGCCCTTCTGCCACCATCTTTCCGTTTTGACTTGCGGGAACTCTTGTAGGGATTTTAGGAATCGTTACCATCCATCCTCCGTCTACATGCTATCTAGGGACTAATGGTGCTGAGGAGTGAGTCCGTTCTCACTGTGCGCCCCTCAACTCATACGTGACCAGCTCCGTCGTCGCCTACCTCGTATGCCCTCACGCATTCCTCTTGAGCAAGTGGATCAGTGCTTATCTACTCATGCGTGGTATTCTTGTCGGAAGTCGACATCGTCATCGCTCCCCCTGTGTGTGATTTACCCGTACTCTACGACCCTTCATATTCCTTTGTGTGTCCTTCGGTGAACCGTTTCACCTGTTGCTACACACATTTCTCACAAACATAAATCATTATTTTATTGATTTACAATCAATCGTAATCATAAATATACTCAAAATAAAATCAAAGGATTATTTTATTAATGTTTCAAACAGTCGGGTCACTAAGCAAGTGCCCTCAATGTCTACAGTAGTCTAGGGGCACTACAAAAACTTTACTGCTGCAAGAAATGTACCTAACAATAATAATAACAACAGGTATGCTGAACAGAAAGGACCTATGAAGTGCTATGACTGTGGCGGACTACATAAGAGAGCAGATTTCCCACGCAACAAGAGAACATCCAACAAGATTCACACTATGCAAGCAGAACCTATAGTTGGAGATATCGCAAGAGAAATGCCCAGGATAAATGCAGCGCTGGAAAATTGTCAAGCTGACCATCAAACATCCATGGTCGAAATTGAAGGTATGATACAAAACGAATCTATTTCTATTCTGATAGATCCAGGAGCAAATCTGAGTTATATTTCACCTACTTTAGTAAACCATTGCAAGTTAAAAGTAGAGAAATGTGATAACGTATGGTTAGTTCAGCTTGCAACTCATACAAAAAGAAAAGTTACAGATTTTGTCAAGGATTGTGAAGTATTTATAAGTCAGTTGAAAACACAAATTAATCTTAATGTTTTACCCTTAGGGTCATATGACTTGTTGATTGGTATGGATTGGCTTGAACAACATAGAATTTTACTAAATTGTTATGAAAAATCTTTCATATGTTTAAATAATGAAGGTAACATTGAAACAGTAAAAGGAATTCATAGGAAGATTTCAGTAAGACAGATTTCCACTCTACAAGTAAAGAGAACTGCCAAAAAGGGCTATAAAATGTTTGTTGTTAATGTTATCAATGACAAGTGCTCATCTAAAGAAGACAAGTTAAACCTAGAGGATATTCCCATCCTTAGAGACTTTTTTGACGTATTTCTGGAAGAAATTCCAGGATTACCTCTGAAAAGGGAACTTGATTTCACCATCGCATTAGTACCCGGTGTGGTACCAAACTCGAAGGCTCCCTACAAGATGAATATTTTGGAGTTAAATGAGTTAAAATATCAGTTGAAAGAAATAATAAATAAAAACTACATAAGGCCAAGTGTGTCTCCTTGGAGAGCACCAGTAATTTTTATTAAAAAGAAGGACGGTACCATGTGTTTGTGCATCGATTACTGTCAGCTTAACAAAATGACAGCTAAGAACCTATATCCCTTACCTCGCATAGATGATCTATTTGATCAAGTACGCGGAGCAGAGATA
Source organism: Larix kaempferi (assembly GCA_027924585.1). NCBI lineage: Eukaryota > Viridiplantae > Streptophyta > Pinopsida > Pinales > Pinaceae > Larix > Larix kaempferi. The sequence continues at coordinate 1,989,463 of BSBM01001073.1, forward strand.
TTCACTAAAATTGATTTAAGGTCGGGGTATCATTAGGTCAGAATAAAAGACGAAGATATATTCAAAACTACATTTAGAATGTGTTATGGACACCACGAGTTTGTAGTTATGCCTTTTGGGCTAACCAGCACACCGGCAGTGTTCATGTGTTTAATGAACAACATTCTGCATAAATATTTGGATAAGTTCGTAGTGGTTTTCATTGATGATATTCTGGTTTACTCAAAAACTAAAGAAGAGCATGATGAACATTTAAAAATAATTTTGCAAGTACTTAGAGAACATCAGCTTTATGCTAAGTTCAGTAAATGTGACTTTTATAAAGATAAAATACAGTATTTAGGTCATATAATTCTAAAGACGAAATTTCTGTCGACCTTGATAAGATAAAAGCAATTAATGAATGGTCTCTCCCCAAAGACAAAACTGATGTACAATTATTCATGGGAATAACAGGTTATTATAGAAAGTTTATTGAAGGGTTCTCTAGAATTGCTAACCCCATCACTTCTTTGCAGAAGAAAGGGAAGAAATTCGTATGGGATCAAAAGTGTCAAGAAATCTTTAATAAGTCAAAAGAATTATTAACTACTGCACCCATCTTAAAAATTGCAGATCCCAATAAGGATTTCGTCGTATGCACTGATGCATGCAACTATGGACTTGGAGGGGTATTAAGTCAAGAAGGTCATGCCATTGCTTTTGAGTCAAGAAAATTAAAAATTCATGAAAATAATTATGCGACTTATGATCTTGAGTTGGAAGCTGTGATACATGCACAGAAAGTGTGGTGCCATCACTTGATTGGAAGAAAATTTATTCTAATGACAAATAATAAAGGCCTAAAGTATTTATTGTATCAAAAGAATCTTAACGTAAGGCAAGCTAGATGGCTAGCTTTCCTTAGCAAGTATGATTTCGAGATTCAACACATCAAAGGGAAGGAAAACAAAGTTGTTGATTCCTTGAGCAGAAATGTCAAATTAAACTTTGTGGCAGCAATCAGCATGTTTAAGACAGATCTGGAAAATCAGATCGAAGAAGGAATTAAGCAAGGTGAAAATTACCAAAAATTACATGCTAAAGTGGTTGAAAACTTATCTAAAAATTTAATAACAAATTACAGTATTGATGAAAAATGATTCTTAAATTATAAAAAGATAATTTATGTGGCTAATATGTCGAAATTTAAGTTGCTGATTTTGGATGAAATTCATAAAAGTCCTTATTCAGGATATCTTGGTTATCAGAAAATGATAACTATGTTAAGAAAAGATTATTTTTGGCCCAACATGAAGAATGAAGTAGCTGAATACATAGCTAGATGTTTTGAATGTCAGACTATTAAGGCTGAACATCAACATCCAACTGAACTATTGCAGCCCTTACCAATTCCAAAATGGAAATGGGAGATTATAAGTATTGACTTTATTACAGGTTTTCCTAAAAATTAGAAACAGAATGATTCCATTATGGTGGTGGTGGACAAGTTAAGTAAGGATGCTCATTTTATTCCAGTTAAAACCACTTTTAAAGCTTCTAACATTACAGACGTATTCATGAAACACAATTTTCGCTAGCATGGAATTCCAAAGGTAATTATTTCTGACTAGGACTCTAAGTTCACTGGGAATTTTTGGATAGCATTGTTTAAGGGATTAAATACTAAACTAAATTTCAGCACTTCTTTCCACCCACAAATTGATGGCCAAACAAAAAGGGTAAATCATATTTTAGAAAACATATTAAGATTGCATGTTAAAGATCATCCATCTAAGTGGGAAGATTTCTTACATTTAGCAAAATTTGCATACAATAATCATTGTCAAGCATCTACTAAGTTAAGTCCATTTGAGATTTTATATGGAAGAAAATGTTGTACTCCTATTTCTTGGGATAACCCTGTAGACAGGTTAATGTTAGGACTAGATTTATTGAAAGAGATGGAGCTAACTGTGAAACAGATTCAAGGTAACTTAAAGGTTGCCCAAGATCGGTAGAAAAGTTATGCAGATTTGAAATGCACTGAAAGAGAATTTCAGGTAGGAGACCATGTTTTTATAAAGGTAAAACCCAATAAAAGTTCTTTGAAGCTTGGAAGTTGTGCTAAACTAGCACCAAGGTATTGTGGACCATTCGAAATCCTATCAAGGATTGGAGCTGTTGCATATCAATTGGCATTGCCATATAATTTAAAAATCCACGATGTTTTTCACGTTTTTGTTTTAAAGAAGTATGTGCATGATGCTACTCATGTGCTGAATTGGAATGACATACAGGTGGAACCCGAAGGAGATTTTCAGGTGGAACTAGACTGTATTCTTGACCAGAGGGAAATTATGCTTCGGAATCGCACCATAGGGCAAGTAAAAGTGCAATGGAAGCACCTTATCCCTGATGAAGCTACTTGGGAACTAAAAAGTAATATGCGGGAAGCATATCCAGTTCTGTTCCATGAGGAACCTGATGAAGAATAAGCAACATCGAGGATGATGTTGAGCTTAAGTGGGGGTATTTGAAACATACCCTTTTTGCTGAAGAACATTTTATGTTGGAAACATTATGTTAACTTTTATTGTAAAGTTTCATGTTGGACAGCTGTCCAATGATGACTGTAATTTGCACAATATGTTATTATTTAATAAATAAAATAGGAGACAAACACCTAAGAGGACTGTTGAAAGAGTGGTTACTGACCCACTAGGTGGAATGGAATCTGGGGTAGAAGGAAATGGACAAGTGGCAGCATCATGGTGCAACTAACTAGCTGTTGGTATGGGACAACTCCCTTGAAATGTGGTCATAGTGCCTTGAAAGATGGGATTGGAGCTTGAGGCTCATTTATTCAAAACTGACCACTAAAGACCTAGGTGGTCTATATAATAGCCATCAAATTATGAACTGAGGTTCATCACTTTTCTGACGAGGAAATTTACCTTGGGGTTTTGCTGTGTTTGCACCCAAGAGATTCGATGAGGGGATATGCTAGTTGTTGATCATGTTGTGAGTCTGCAAAACACTATTGAGTTTCAGGAGTTTGATGCTGAGTGCTGAAGGCATGTTTTGAATTTAGGAGTTTAATGTTGAGTGCTGAAGGCATATGAGTGCCTTGCTTCTACACAGATTCCATCTACTTAGGGTTCAATAATTAGGCTACTTCTTTTGAAATAGGTTGGGAGGAAAAGGCCTCCTTGGGTGCTTGTCGGCCCTATCTTCATCTACAGGTTCCATTATCTTTTCTATCTTCAAACATTTTAAAGTTTCTAACTGAATTAAAATTATTGTTTTATTTTGTAAGTTTATTTAAACAAATGCAATCATTTCACTTTCTGAGTAATTTAAGATTTTGTATAGAAATGATTTTGATTGAATAAAATAGTTCTCTGCATTTTTCCCCATGCAAGTGGATCTACATCGTACTCTAGTACAGAGACAAATTAAGTTAGATAAATGATAAGAAAAATATCCAGGTGAATGAGAAAATAAAAATGTTATATTTTCTTAAAGTTTTTGCTTACTGTTAATTTCCTATGTATACATGTATCAATGTTTTCCTTATCATTTTTTGTACAGATAATTGTTTCTCAGAATTCACAGTAATGTTTTCTTCATTCTATAAATATATATTGTCTCGAAACAAATAGTTTCCCTTTCTAAAAGTATAAGAATTATCTTTGTATGTTATAGTATTTGAAATATATATATATGTTTATATCATAACAGCTGCAGATTCAATCTCAACATACAACATATTATTATTTTCCCTTTTGAAAATAGTGCACAGTTATTCAGCACCAATTTTCTTCATGCACAATATTATCTATTACTATGCTATTTATTATTTCATTATAGCAAACAATCTTCTTTTCATACAAGCAAAAGTCTTATGTTTCAACCTAGGGTTTTTATACATTTAACTTTCAAGTCAAACCTTCAAAACTATTAAGTTTTTCGTTGGACGATAGCAACAAAAACATTAAAGAATGTCAATACATTCCAGATAGAACCGAATTATGGCTTCAATATCACAACAATTGAAGAATTTAGCTTAACATTATCAATTATCATAACAGGTTTCAAATTCAAACTTCATATCTCATATTTAGTATCTTAAACCCTTGGCACACAGCTAGTTTGTCGATTAACTATTGAAAGGAGAAACTTAAACAACACATGGTATATTTCATTGCCAACAAACGAAGTATATAAGCATTCATTCATCCCGTATATCAAATTATACAACGTTCCTATATCTTCTTTCAAGTTTTCTTTTATTACATTTTAAACACAGTCAAACCCTAACCCTCAAAGTTCTTATAGAATGAAAACACAACATTTATAAAATCGACGAACTACACACATGTCAAAACACTTCCATAGATTTCAAACATCTACCATTTTTCATTGAAACATATGTTTTTTTACATTATCCAAGTTTGTGAATACGAACAATTCCCCACGACTGTTACAAATCAAAATCAACAGGGTTCGTGCCCTTTGGGTCGAGGTATTATCCTCCCCAAGCTATTACATTTCTACAAACCCTAAATAGATGAAATACAAATTATCAAAGATAAACACAAATATCTCAGAATGCACATTTGAAGGATATCACTTCCATCTAACTAGAGTTAAAAGGCAACCTCCGAGGCTTACCGGACGGGTAGCAGGAGCCAACTATCAACACCTAGACTAGAGGAGCCACCGAACCTATGCACCTACAATTACATGGGAGTTGTGGTTAAAAATGAGTTTCCTTTAAAATGAATGATTTCAAAATCGATCAAACAACTATTACTGTATTAATGTTTGAGTATGGAAGCTACAGGAAAGTTTTTGAAGCACATTACCTTTTTAATGTTAGCACAGAGTAGAAACGCCAGACAAGTGCAACTGCAACCAATACTCATTGGACAATAGTTGAATGCAAAGAACGAAGGAAACAACTCTAAGTTCAAAACCTTTGAACAGTTATGAAATACCGAGACCTGTATCAACCCTTGCAAGGACTTGCCCTCTCATTTCGAACATTAAAAACAACGCTACAAATGTAAGCTTCACATGAACCGTGTTCTAAAAAGAAAAACTCTCAACAGGTTTGAGTTTCGAATCACTACCAAGAACTAGACTCTAAGCTGCCAATCGTGGCAAGTTATCACTATGAGAGACTCGGCTCTTAAACCTTCCACAGGTTACAGGTTCAAAACGTAGGCATTAGGCCTCTAAAATTTCAAAACAAGAACCCTAAAGAACCTTCGCCTATCGGCTGAATGTAGAGCCACTACCACTGAATGCGAAGAAAACAATAAACACATTAAACTAGTGGAGGTAGGGTTTATCCTCATCCATCGAAACCCTGCCAGATCAACGGTGGAGATCACCGGGATAGTTTCACGAACACCAAGCAAACCAACCACATTAAATGAGCTATCATTACTACTGCCACGAAGGAGCCAACTCGGTTAACCATCGACCAGTGTGTTTACAACTCATCACAAAACTGTTAACAACACAATACTATCACGTGCTCAAGCTCTGTAACATCTCCCAAATAATGATGTTAGGATTTAGTGAATTAAAAAAAATTCTTTTCACAGCACATAATAAAGATAAATAAAAACAACCCTATGTAACACTTTGCAACATTCCACCAAGTAACATTTTCTATTGATTTATTATCCTTTTACTACATACATTTAACTGGAGTAGATTGTCCTGCCGAAAAATCATGATACTTATAACTTATCATACATCTACATACAACCTTTATAATTTATCTGATACATTTAGATGCAACATTTATAATTTATCTCATACATCTAGAAGTGGACACACAAGAACTTAACACAACATCCCAATTGACAAAACAATAAGCCAAATTTTAAACACACAAAACCGAGACAAGGATATAGGTGGTTCACCCCGGCTGGGCTACGTCCACAAAGGCAGGTCAATTCTTGTAATATTCAACGTCAAGGGATACATTATGCAACTCAATGTCGCTATTCTTCCAGCTTCTCCTCTAGAGGGAGATCATTCTCAATAATCCACTATATTCTTCTCGAAAGAGATTACATCTTGCGACACAGTTGTCGCCATAAATAATCGCCACTCTCATCAAGAGCATACACATAACATTATCTTCTTATGGGATTTTCCAAGCCTATAATACGCAGAGGTTGAAATCTAAATAAGAACTTCTTCAAGCAATGCATGCAGATATTTAAATCAAGTAGAGATCATATCGATCAAGCAACCTCTATCTGCGTAGATTGCCATTCCAAGTGAAAACTCAGTTGTAAAAATATATAATACAGAGATGCAAAAATCAAGTAGTTTTCTGTCAAGCAAACAATGTTCATAGATCAGTGGAACTACATCCACTATATTTTAACATAACAGAGTTGTAGCTGGGCATGGGTCGATTCTCCAAATCAAAATGTGAAAAGCAGAGACTCTTTTCAATGCGTCCACAGGTTCATGCCAACACCGAGTTTTACTATACATAACATATGTGTTCCATAGAATTAAAACTGGGATCTAGCATTTATGCTATCCCTTCCCAATGCGTCCATGAAATAACAGAGTTCTACTATATATATAACATAGGGAAACAACTGGGATATAGCATTTATGCTATCCCTTCCCCAATGCGGCCATGCAAATCACAGAGTTCTATTATATATAACATATATATATTACAGGGAAACAACTGGGATCTAGCATTTCTGCTATCCCTTCCCTAATACGTCCACGTAAATCACACAATATGGTTTCATTCGTTATATAAAACATACAGGGATCTGCACCACATAAATACCAACGCAACAATGATCTACGCCTTCCTACATCTCCACAGAGTATAGACAAAAAATATACTACACAGGGATCTACTACCACAGAATACCAACGCAGTAAGGATCTATGCTTTCCACAGAGTATAAAAATATATAATACCTGGACAGAACACGAATCAAACCTTCGGGCTATCCGTAGTATATAAAATATATTACAAAAGGATCTGCTACCACAGAGATACCCACACAGTAAGGATCTATGCTTTCCACAGAGTATAAAAATATATAATACTTGGACAGAACATGAATCAAGCCTTCGGGCTATCCGTAGTATATAAAATATATTACAAAAGGATCTGCTACCACAGAAATACCCACACAGTAAGGATCTATGCTTTCCACAGAGTATAAAAATATATAATACTTGGACAGAACACGAATCAAGCCTTCGGGCTATCCGTAGTATATAAAATATATTACAAAAGGATCTGCTATATGCTAAAGTGATCGGCCCAGAGAGAAAATAGACAAAAAAAATAATGATCAACAGGAAAGAAAAATCGATTAACCGAGATAGCTATCCAAATCTGGGGACAGAGTGACTATATTTCAAAATATATAACACAGAACCTATCGTAGGACGATCAAGGATTTGCTATATGCATAGCGATCATCCTAAACATAACATAGAGCTTGATTATATATAAATAACCGAAAAGGTTATAGCGCATATATAAATATGTATAGATCTAAACCTAGGATCTGCCATTTCTTGACTCATGTGCATAATTCAACAGAGATCTCAGCATAATAGATAGTAAGGAAACACGAACTACCACGTTCAGAATAGTCTCAAGAAACACGTATCTCCATAGGATTGAAATCTCTATAAAAATTATAAAGATGTCGAGATCGTACCCGGATCCAGTCTTAGAGAAACATCTAAGGAATGCAAAACTCCTGAGATTGAAGTCTCTATTCCATTTTTCATGTTCGCCGAGCGCCCCAACGCCATTCACCAAAAAGGCCCCCCAGCTCAAGCATCCAGCTCCCTATCTATAGCAGCACTGAAATAAATGAACACTAAGAGTGATCACCGTGGTCGATCCTTCCCTTCGTGCAAGTGGCAGGTAAGCCTCAGAAAATCGCACACCCAAAAGAAGATGATGGAAAAATGGCAGTCCTTCAAAACTGTCTTGGAACCAAGTGGCGACCTATCTTTGAATTCCAAACTCCACTAGGGAGACAACCTACTGAATTTGCTCCTTAGATTCCTCCACAAGATTTTTTTTAGTTATGGCTCGACTTGTTTCCATTATCATAGAAATGGTGAAGTGGGTTTTCAAAACGGTTGGTAAGGGTGGTTCTTTAGAGGGACAAGTTCCCACGAATTTCTCAAAAAAAACAATCCTCCAAACTAACTTCTAATACCTCTCTATGAAAGATCTGCGTTCCGTTGGTAGGGAGTCGTGGCTCCTCTTAAGCACACAAGTGTCACCAGGTTTTAGTAGTGGTAGCACCCTAAAGGAATATTTTCCTCGATTAGTGGGAGTGGTTCTCAAATACTTTCTCAATCATGGGCTTAGAGTGCTTCACTATGGCAGCCGAGAGCTCCACTATGGAGACAACTTCCTAAAAAGTCTCGAGGACATCCTACTCGGAGTTATTCCACCTTCTTCCTTCCTTGACGGTTGTTATTCCTTAATGACATCCTCCTTCCATTACATACTAGAAGTGGCTTATATATATATATATATATATATATATAATCTTCTTTAAAGGTAAAATAATTAATTTGCGACCATTACTAAAGAGTAAGTGTCAACTTCATCAGTTTATTCTTTAAGAGATCGTGGGGATAGGTGGAAACGCCATGTTCCTTTTTGTGAAGACCTCCCTCATTAAAACGAGGTCGCCATTAATGCAAGGGAAGCCCACTTCTGCTCTAAGAGTTTTGCAAGACAAAACTCTCCTCTCTTTTATAAAGAAAGAAGTATCCACTAACTATTTAACGGCGGTTCACCACCACTCATACTTGGCTTACCGAATGGAACGTGTGGCATCCATCTAGAAGAAGGCATTCCTTCATAAAAAAGGTTGTAATGAAAAATAGTTTGATTCCTCATATTAAAATGACGAGTGGGAGGTCAATGAATGCCATGCTCCATAACTGAGCGAGTGATAAGAGGTTCGGGGTTGAGTGCTCCACAATCCCAAAATTAAAACAGCATCATGGTCGCATGAATGATATGAAACAAGGGATACTCTAATAATTAAACTTGACATGTGGTGATAAGATAATTTTCTTTTGCAACAATATGCATTTATAGATCTAATAGGGATACAAGGAGGGATATTACATCCTCCTCCCCTTTAAAATTAACACCGTCCTCGTTGTTCATACTTTTAGCAGTTCACTTGTTTCGTCATCTCTATTTTGACCCTTTCTGGTCTTTCAAAAATTTCTCGTAAATCGTTATGGATCAAACCTGAGTTTTCGGCTACAAAACCGGGTTTCAAGGAAAACGAAAAAATAATAATAAAAAACTTTATCATCAACTTCATAATCAAACTCGGAAACATAAATCATGAATTCTTTACTGTACATATCACTTGCAATATATGGGATAAATCTAGCACTCCATGATTCTATACTGTTGACTAAATCAACAACCAGCATCCACTTGATCCAGGAAATTCTTCCCTAACACCTTAGTGCTCACACAGCAGTCCTTTCTCTCATGTCTTGCTTAACACTTTTAGTGCTCACGCAACAATCATCGCATTCATGTCATGCCTAACACCTTAGTGCTCACACAGCAAACATTTCTTTTATGTCTTGCCTAACACCTTAGTGCTCACACAGCAAACATTTCTTTCATGTATACTAAGCAGCATCCTGCCTCCCACATATACATTTTCTTATAGCTTGCCTAGGTCTTCCAGCCAGCCGATTCTCCAAGAATCCTAGTGGCTGCTCAATCCCTCATTTTAGGGAGTATTTCAATGCCATTACAACATTCTTTACACCATTCCCCTCAAGCCTTCTCGCTTGAGTCCCGGAATTTATTTTTCCCAAGCCGCCTTGCTTGAGACTAGAAAAATCTCTTTCCATTTAATCAATTTATTTCGTCATATATATTTTGTAACCATACGATTACTCTGACCCAAGTGAGTCTAGATCTTTATTCAATCAATAATTATTAAACTTAAAGAATGAATAACAATTTCGATGTGGACCTTAAATCCTCATCCCCTGATTTTTACCATGCATAATATTTATGCTCTTGCATTTTCACAAGCTTCACAGGAATTTCACCATCTGCCAAATTTCACTTGTTAGTATCACTTTATACACAAATCAAATATTGTAAGAAGATCCCTTCCTTTGAACCGAAAGTCATCTTTCTTAATAAAATATCCATGTGTGATCCTTTAAAGTGTCATTTCCTACTACACATAACTAGCTTATAAGACCTCATAATGCTTTGAACATAATATAACATTCTTTCTATGATGATCTATGGACATTATGATCATTTAACCTCGAACTTTAGTTTCACTATTTTAACACAATTCCTATTTTAGTTATACAACCCTTTTTGTATACCCTAACATCATATAGGAATAACCAATTGTTTAAACAAACTTACATACCTTATACAGATAACCATGTACCTTTGTAAAAGCGACCGCATAGCTCACCTTCATCTGCCGAGGTTCTAGTTTACTTGTATTCATCACGTATTAGTATTATACTTGAATCGATATATATATCCCACATTTACCCATTGATGGGTGTCAGGCAGTGATGTGTGGAAAAAAAATAACATTTGCTTGACCACAACATTCAAAGTGTTAATCGTATAAAGGTAATTAAATCATAAGACAATCGTATATATAACATATGTTCAAACATCATTCTTACTGGTTTCATAAAAGCTTATACCTCGATTATTGTCTCAAAGATCACTTCCGATCTACCCTGCAAATTCCATGTCATCAATTGTTTTTCCTCCACACATAATAAATAAAAACAGTCATTCTTTGTGGCAACATAAGAACGTCAAAAGATTACAGCATCCTACTAACCTGTATTTATTTCATGTTGGGTCTAGGTTTCCAATAATCTATCCTTTAACAAAATAATCAATTTGAGAAAACATATAGTTGTACATGGATAGCAAAAAGTATTACTATTACTCATTGTTTCCTACGTCTATCTTAGTAGAATTACTGAAATAAGAGGTATATATAAAAAGTACTCATGCATTCTCATCTTTAACTGATTAATATTCACATGTATATGTAATTATAACCATTTTCCTTTTGTTGCACTTACATGTAAGGGTACATGCTTCAATGTCCCAAAAATCATATTATAATTGCTTATCCTATACAATTACATTCTAGAATGAAATTGATTAGTGAGGAGACTATTAACCATTTTTCTCCTTTGTAGTCTCACAATTTCCTAGTCATAGAAAGCTTCACACCAATTAAAGTTAATTTCTTTGTTTAAAGGAAACCAAACATCCTAGTCTAGCCAACTATACTCCTTATGGAGTAAAACAACAACTTAACATCACATAATTATGCTTCCCTCATAACTAGGAATATAAATTCACAATGACTCCTCCTGCAACCTGCACCTTTACAGCTTTTACTACTAGGGTCAACCTCATTATAAATTTATAAACTTTCTTATTTAAGGTAACTCATATGTAAACGGAACTTGATCGTTTCTTACACCGTTCAGAACCCAAGACTGACCCAAACTATCAAATCTTTAATGGACCTTTTAACATACAGACTTACTTTTGAGCTGATCTTAATGGATCTTTTAACAGATCTAAGTTGCCTTACATTTCCCATCTAAATTTCATATTTGGAAATCTAGACTACAGGTCAATCAAGTTTACTTAGTTATCTAAGGTCAACCAAATTAGGAGACTTCCTCAGCCTATAAACTTCACTGTGAATTAGCTAGGATAACTTCCAATACGTGCTTTTACTCTACTTACAAGTACCCATTTCATAAGGACTTAACTCTAATAATCTAACTAATTAAAAGAGTACTTTCTTGTCATTCAATGAAACTAATTGTAAAAGGGGAGGAGATATTCATCGTCTAGTGTCATCCATAGGAGATCATTCAAATGAACTTATGTAATGTTCACAAATAGATACTCTAATTATAACTCATACGTACTTACTTGCAATTTCAACAAGTTTTGTCGCTTACCCCTTGACGATTCTTTGGAAGTGAACATTTTATTCTTGGCTTATAGAATGCAGCTCCTTTCTAGTCTGACCAACTTGTATTTGTTCTTCTCCAATTGAGCTCAATAAGCCCAAGTGTTTACAACCTATGCTCTGGTGGAAGAAACTTGAAGTCGAGCTTGGATATTTATTTTCCCCTCCTCCGGTACAATCCATGCATCCAAAATGAAACGAAAACCATTGATTAGTAAAATTAAAACCATTCATACTCAATTATCGCATGTTGAGCTCATTAGGCCCTAGTGTTGTAACCTAAGGCTCTGATACCATATGTAACATCTCCCAAATAATGATGTTAGGATTTAGTGAATTAAAAAAAATTCTTTTCACAGCACATAATAAAGATAAATAAAAACAACCCTATGTAACGCTTTGCAACATTCCACCAAGTAACATTTTCTATTGATTTATTATCCTTTTACTACATACATTTAACTGGAGTAGATTGTCCTGCCGAAAAATCATGATACTTATAACTTATCATACATCTACATACAACCTTTATAATTTATCCGATACATTTAGATGCAACATTTATAATTTATCTCATACATCTAGAAGTGGACACACAAGAACTTAACACAACATCCCAATTGACAAAACAATAAGCCAAATTTTAAACACACAAAACCGAGACAAGGATATAGGTGGTTCACCCCGGCTGGGCTACGTCCACAAAGGCAGGTCAATTCTTGTAATATTCAACGTCAAGGGATACATTATGCAACTCAATGTCGCTATTCTTCCAGCTTCTCCTCTAGAGGGAGATCATTCTCAATAATCCACTATATTCTTCTCGAAAGAGATTACATCTTGCGACACAGTTGTCGCCATAAATAATCGCCACTCTCATCAAGAGCATACACATAACATTATCTTCTTATGGTATTTTCCAAGCCTATAATACGCAGAGGTTGAAATCTAAATAAGAACTTCTTCAAGCAATGCATGCAGATATTTAAATCAAGTAGAGATCATATCGATCAAGCAACCTCTATCTGCGTAGATTGCCATTCCAAGTGAAAACTCATTTGTAAAAATATATAATACAGAGATGCAAAAATCAAGTAGTTTTCTGTCAAGCAAACAATGTTCATAGATCAGTGGAACTACATCCACTATATTTTAACATAACAGAGTTGTAGCTGGGCATGGGTCGATTCTCCAAATCAAAATGTGAAAAGCAGAGACTCTTTTCAATGCGTCCACAGGTTCATGCCAACACCGAGTTTTACTATACATAACATATGTGTTCCATAGAATTAAAACTGGGATCTAGCATTTATGCTATCCCTTCCCAATGCATCCATGAAATAACAGAGTTCTACTATATATATAACATAGGGAAACAACTGGGATATAGCATTTATGCTATCCCTTCCCCAATGCGGCCATGCAAATCACAGAGTTCTATTATATATAACATATATATATTACAGGGAAACAACTGGGATCTAGCATTTCTGCTATCCCTTCCCTAATACGTCCACGTAAATCACACAATATGGTTTCATTCGTTATATAAAACATACAGGGATCTGCACCACATAAATACCAACGCAACAATGATCTACGCCTTCCTACATCTCCACAGAGTATAGGCAAAAAATATACTACACAGGGATCTACTACCACAGAATACCAACGCAGTAAGGATCTATGCTTTCCACAGAGTATAAAAATATATAATACCTGGACAGAACACGAATCAAACCTTCGGGCTATCCGTAGTATATAAAATATATTACAAAAGGATCTGCTACCACAGAGATACCCACACAGTAAGGATCTATGCTTTCCACAGAGTATAAAAATATATAATACTTGGACAGAACACGAATCAAGCCTTCGGGCTATCCGTAGTATATAAAATATATTACAAAAGGATCTGCTACCACAGAAATACCCACACAGTAAGGATCTATGCTTTCCACAGAGTATAAAAATATATAATACTTGGACAGAACACGAATCAAGCCTTCGGGCTATCCGTAGTATATAAAATATATTACAAAAGGATCTGCTATATGCTAAAGTGATCGGCCCAGAGAGAAAATAGACAAAAAAAATAATGATCAACAGGAAAGAAAAATCGATTAACCGAGATAGCTATCCAAATCTGGGGACAGAGTGACTATATTTCAAAATATATAACACAGAACCTATCGTAGGACGATCAAGGATTTGCTATATGCATAGCGATCAGCCTAAACATAACATAGAGCTTGATTATATATAAATAACCGAAAAGGTTATAGCACATATATAAATATGTATAGATCTAAACCTAGGATCTGCCATTTCTTGACTCATGTGCATAATTCAACAGAGATCTCAGCATAATAGATAGTAAGGAAACACGAACTACCACGTTCAGAATAGTCTCAAGAAACACGTATCTCCATAGGATTGAAATCTCTATAAAAATTTTAAAGATGTCGAGATCGTACCCGGATCCAGTCTTAGAGAAACATCTAAGGAATGCAAAACTCCTGAGATTGAAGTCTCTATTCCATTTTTCATGTTCGCCGAGCGCCCCAATGCCATTCACCAAAAAAGCCCCCCAGCTCAAGCATCCAGCTCCCTATCTATAGTAGCACTGAAATAAATGAACACTAAGAGTGATCACCGTGGTCGATCCTTCCCTTCGTGCAAGTGGCAGGTAAGCCTCAGAAAATCGCACACCCAAAAGAAGATGATGGACAAATGGCAGTCCTTCAAAACTGTCTTGGAACCAAGTGGCGACCTATCTTTGAATTCCAAACTCCACTAGGGAGACAACCTACTGAATTTGCTCCTTAGATTCCTCCACAAGATTTTTTTTAGTTATGGCTCGACTTGTTTCCATTATCATAGAAATGGTGAAGTGGGTTTTCAAAACGGTTGGTAAGGGTGGTTCTTTAGAGGGACAAGTTCCCACGAATTTCTCAAAAAAAACAATCCTCCAAACTAACTTCTAATACCTCTCTATGAAAGATCCGCGTTCCGTTGGTAGGGAGTCGTGGCTCCTCTTAAGCACACAAGTGTCACCAGGTTTTAGTAGTGGTAGCACCCTAAAGGAATATTTTCCTCGATTAGTGGGAGTGGTTCTCAAATACTTTCTCAATCATGGGCTTAGAGTGCTTCACTATGGCAGCCGAGAGCTCCACTATGGAGACAACTTCCTAAAAAGTCTCGAGGACATCCTACTCGGAGTTATTCCACCTTCTTCCTTCCTTGACGGTTGTTATTCCTTAATGACATCCTCCTTCCATTACATACTAGAAGTGGCTTATATATATATATATATATATATATAATCTTCTTTAAAGGTAAAATAATTAATTTGTGACCATTACTAAAGAGTAAGTGTCAACTTCATCAGTTTATTCTTTAAGAGATCGTGGGGATAGGTGGAAACGCCATGTTCCTTTTTGTGAAGACCTCCCTCATTAAAACGAGGTCGCCATTAATGCAAGGGAAGCCCACTTCTGCTCTGAGAGTTTTGCAAGACAAAACTCTCCTCTCTTTTATAAAGAAAGAAGTATCCACTAACTATTTAATGGCGGTTCACCACCACTCATACTTGGCTTACCGAATGGAACGTGTGGCATCCATCTAGAAGAAGGCATTCCTTCATAAAAAAGGTTGTAATGAAAAATAGTTTGATTCCTCATATTAAAATGACGAGTGGGAGGTCAATGAATGCCATGCTCCATAACTGAGCGAGTGATAAGAGGTTCGGGGTTGAGTGCTCCACAATCCCAAAATTAAAACAGCATCATGGTCGCATGAATGATATGAAACAAGGGATACTCTAATAATTAAACTTGACATGTGGTGATAAGATAATTTTCTTTTGCAACAATATGCATTTATAGATCTAATAGGGATACAAGGAGGGATATTACAAGCTCATTACACCATCCATGGTGGAACTCCACTTTCTTGGCAGATGTGAGCATTCAATGCATAGGCAGCGTTAACATTTGCCAACCTGTGACATTAGCAACGTTCACATCATAATTTTTATTATAATGAACAATGTTATATGGTAAGTCATGATATATGACTTGTAACAATATCGTATGGCATGGTAAGAAGCACATAGTTATGTTGCTAGGGTTTTTCAATAGTACCACGTAGGGTCACGTTAAATGCACACAACACATATCACATAATTTAATATATAAGAGTTTGTTTAATGTTTTGTACACATTACAATAGATTATATGGATAATCTAATAAATTGCACACAAATATGTTTCATTGTATAGTGTATTGAACTTAGTAACTCAACAAACCCTATTATCACATGGAACTATAATAGATTCATAGCATTTAGTTCCTAGACAAAATATTAAATCAATTGTACATAGAATTTCTAAGATTTGCCATTGAGATAAGGAATAGACATATATTTCCTTTCCAACATGAAATGAAATCACATATATTTTAGAGTAAAGAACTGAGTCTTGATCGATACATACATTCTCTCGAATCAAATACAAACTTATAGTTTACATCTAAAAGAGACGCACTAATTGCATCAACAATCATATCCATATATCATTATCTTGAACGTTTAGTCTTTAAACACATATTCTCACCCGCTAGAGTGCTCAATGTCTTATCTCTCAAAACATTTTTACAAATGAGAGTACTGAAAAACTGTTCGGTCACTTGTCGTAAACATTAGTCCTTACCTGTAAGCTACCACAAGTATGAAATTCACATGCTTTAGCATGAATGCTAAGTAAGCCTCAGGGCATTCGTAGGACCTCTTCATCATCAACAAAAGCACATTAGTCAAAATAGATAAATCGTCAAACATAGTAGCAACAATAGAAGTCTGTAATAGTACAGTTGAGTATGAATAACATCGAGACATAAATTTAAATCATTTAGTTGCGAATGCTACACTATAAACCAACTTGGTA
The DNA here is from genome assembly GCA_027924585.1 of Larix kaempferi. Classification (NCBI taxonomy): domain Eukaryota; kingdom Viridiplantae; phylum Streptophyta; class Pinopsida; order Pinales; family Pinaceae; genus Larix; species Larix kaempferi. Next base: position 2,006,462 of record BSBM01001073.1, read on the forward strand.
TTTAGTACAGCAAAACAACTTTTATGCATTATTATATTCCACACAAATTAAATAAGCATTAAATGTTATGTCGAAATTTTTTAAATTTTTGTGATTTTTTTGGGATGTTACACTGTATCACTCCGATGGACCTCCAGTGAGACTTAACTACCCATTCTGACTTCAGTTAGCTCCTCATGCGCCCTCCACTGAGCCTCCTTCAATCAGTTAGTTCCAGTTACACTCAGTTACACCTACCACACTCAGTTAGAATAAGTTTGACTGATGGTTGAGCATTGATGACTCCACTGATGATGATGAAGACTTCCAGTTGTGCTCCGATGACACTCCAGTGATCTTTTGATCACTCCATGAAGGCTAATTCAAATTGCCACCTTAGGCATTCGAATCCTCATGCATTGTACTACTTATTTTCCCATATTGTGATTAATTAATTAGTGTGTATGAAGTATTCTTGCTTCTATCTGAGTTCTACTATATTATTATTCTGTTTCTCATCTTACTACATTGACCACTCTTAATCTTATTCCTAAATTCTTTCTTGTGAGGTATACATCATCACTTAGATCTGCTAAGATGGATTAAGGGGGGGTGTTAGGATATTCCTATACTCCATCCTAGTCCTACTAGCATTTTCATCCTTTGCATTTTCAGTCTTGCATGCATTCCTGCATGCAGCATGCATTGCATGCATCCATGTAACATACCCATTTTGTTGGAAAACATTTTGTGTTAGAAAACATTATGATAAATTTTATTGTAAAGTTTTATGTTGGACAGGTGTCCAAGGATGACTGTAATTTGCACAATATTTTATTATTTAATAAATAAAATAGGAGACAAACACCTAAGAGGACTATTGAAAGAGTGGTTACTGATCCACTGGGTAGAATGGAATCTGGGGTAGAAGGCAATGGACAATGGCAACATCATGATGCAACTAACTAGCTGTTGGTATGGGACAACTCCCTTGAAATGTGGTCATAGTGCCCTGAAAGATGGGACTGGAGATTGAGGCTCATTTATTCCAAACTGACCACTAAAGACCTAGGCAGTTTATATAATAGCCATCAAATTATGAACTAAGGTTCATCACTTTTCCTGACGAGAAAATTTACCTTGGTGTTTTGTTGTGTTTGCACCCAGGAGATTTGATGAGGGGATATTCTATGTTGTTGATCATGTTGTGAGTCTTCCAAACTCTATTGAGTTCAGGAGTTTGATGCTGAGTGTTGAAGGCATGTTATTACAGGAGGTTGATGCTGAGTGCTGAAGGAATTTTTGAGTGCCTTGCTTCTACACAGATTCCATCTACTTAGTGGCTTAATAATCAGGCTTGGGGGTACAAAAGATGCCAGCAGTTGAGCTGCTTCTTCAGGAATAGGTTGGGAGTAACAGGCCTCCTTGCGTGTTTGTCGGCCCTATCTTCACTTACAGGTTCTACTTATCTTTCCTAAATTTTATGCTGTTGACAGTTTCCTATCTGTTATAATTACATTTTATGTTTTCAAATATATTAGTGAACAAACTAAATTATTTTATTTTCTAAGTCAAATAAGATTCTGAATAGTACTGAACACAGTTTTGAAAGATTGAATAAAATATTCTCTGCATTTTTCCCCATGCTAATGGATCGGCATCGTACTCTAGTACAGAGAATGAGTTAAGGTAGATAGATATGATAGGCAAATTGCCAATATGATGGAAATAACAACTTTGCATATTTTTGTTAATTTTCCTACTGTTAGTAATTAGTATTAATTACTGCATTCTTTACAATACTGTTTTTATTTAATCAAATAGTAAAATTACTGTCTTAAAACGTTACTATGATTTATACTCATTATTGAAATCATTCCTGATACATAAATTCTCAGAAATTACATAACATCATTGTACAGAACTAATCTGACATTTCAAAGATTAAATTCAGGGTTTCTGTTTCCATTTATTTTATTAAAAGTTTGCTATAGTTCGTTGTTATTTCCACTACCTAATCGTTTGCTAAACATACAGGATTGACAAGCAAAATAAAGTTTATTTTAAGTTCTACAAAAGTTTCCAACATACAGTTTAGAAACCCTAAACCCTAACAGTTCTTTTACAAACCCTCGTAACACAGAATTAGCATTTCATTTCTTCATTCTAGTATCAAAATCAAATCACAATCATCGTTCTGGTCATTTGACCCAGGGTAATACCCTTTCAATCAAACATTATACAATATTCGAGAACTGTCCCAATTTCCGACTGTTACACATTTAAATCAAATACTTTACAAATATTTAAAGATTGTTTCATTATAGGTTATTTTCACCTTTCTATCACAACTGAAAACGATGAAATCGAGAGCAGATAAATATTTCATTATTTATCAAATTCACATACATCACATGGTTCCCAATTCCATCATTTTACATTTCAAAGTTTCATAGTTCACAAATGAAAACGATAGTAGCAGAAGTATTGAAACATAGTTTACAAACCACACATTGTATTACGTCAAAGTTAAACGCAGAGACCTGCTAGAAACTAGTTCATATCAACATTTAAATCACCAAATCACAAGTTATGTTCACGGGCCAAGCCCAAAAAGGTGAAACGAAAACAACTACTACAAAATAGACTTGTAAATATTTTTCTTATTGAAAACTCAACAGAGCTTGAAACCCTCGATGACAGAAGTTACATTGCCCAGTTCAACTCAGAATCCAAAACATTGTACAGTAACCTAAACCTCTTTACATCAACCCTGTAAGCAGAGAGGCATCCATAATGCAGGCATAAAAACAAAACAACACTGTTTGGACCATGATTTCCAGAAAACACAAAGTTGTTACAACTTTAATGATGGCCATAATCTGCTAGGAGAACCTATGAAGGGTTATTCCACTGGGGCTTGTTGAAGTGAAGCGAGCCATCTATTGCCAACAAACCCCAGAGCACTATAAACTACACAATGAAGGCAGTACCTTCCACACAAACTACCACGAAGTTATAACAAGTTCCAAAACGATTTCAATATAAATCAAAACTGTATTATTAACCAACAGTTTTACAAAGCTGAGCTTACCTTCATAAGAACACGCAGATGGAATGCTTCATGCTTCCAATTCTTTCAACCGACATAACAGGGGCAGCATGCAACAATGATCAAACCAAGGATTTGAGTTTAATTCACTAAAAAACCTAACCTGCCACACGACGAAAGCCACAGGGATTCAATGCCTTCCACCATTCGAACCTTAGCAACTTATACAACCAACTCTCACCATTATTTTACAAAGACGGGAGTTGAAGAGCCATCAAGAAAACTGCCCAGGGTCGAACCCTACCATCCAGCGGCTTGTTGGCCTCTCCCCCAAAACCAAAACTCCAAAATGAATGCAAAGGGAAAACAACAACAATATAGGAAGTTTCCTTAGGGTTTAGGTCTCCACGATCGAGACAGGATAGATCAATGGGTGAGATTTGTCCAGTGAGGCTACGCCATTACCAAGACAGAGTTACGATCACCTACCCATTTAATAATTCCATCAAATAGAAAACCAGTAGGAGTTCCATATCACCAGGTGGAGCTTATAGCTCTGCAAAGTTCCCAAAATTCCTACAACTTCTTCACATGGAACCAGTTACATGCTTGAGCCAACGAGACAATCCACTATCATGACACTGGGTTTTCATTAATTGCTTGATCCTTCGTATCACTTGCCAGACCATGCCTATAATGGCATTAAAGTTCTTGTGAGCATCATATTTATTGTCAACAGCACGATCTCAGTATCGTATTCCTACACTATAACTATATTCTATAGTTCCAAACCATGATATAAATCCGCATAGTATCCAGGTTATATTTACACATTTCCAAATGGTAAGTTAAATTCGCATAGCATATGTGTATTGTAAATCCAAACCATATGTTATATTCATATAAAAAGCATGTGATAGCATGCCAATACCAAGCCTTAGTTCGCATAGGTCTAGGCATTGTAATTATAGTTTTCATTCATATAATAAGCATGCATTTTGATATCAATGATAAGATTATTTCACACAAGGCTCATGCATTATGACCCTAACCATTAAATCATTTAGATACATAGGGTTTGTCAATGAATTGGTATATGTCGCATTTGCATAACAAATCAACATCTAGCCCATACAATGATATAATAGAACAATATTACAAGAACATATAGAAGGTAGGGTACTAGCAATACGTCACATAGGTTTTGAACGCCAATTTTTATTTATGCATCATAGTATCGTAATAATGCGGACATTTTATACAATTGCACTTCAAACTTAAACATTGCAAGATTTCGATTTCAAGAATAATCGGTTGTGGCATTTCATCAAGGTCATTCTTGATTCAACCATGTCGTAACCAAAGATGTCATCTTATGTTGCTTTTATCAAGATCTAAAGACCTTTCACCAAAGTACATCTTGTTCAACCTTGTCGCATTTTCAGACTATTAATATAAGTTATAATTCCAATGATTCTACCATCAATTACAATAGAGGTATAGAGTAAAATATCTCGTCACATTTACAAGCATTAGGATAAAATAGTTGATAAAGAAAAGATGGAACTTCTTACCATCGCTACCTTCATCCACGATAGTACACACACCTATCTTAAAAAAGGAGACGGCTAGCTGAAACGTAAAACACCTCTTGAAGTACTTGAATTATTTAATTATCTTACCTGTAGATCTGCGAAAGAAAAGGGCCAATGCTTTAGCTATCAAGCTAAGTAAACCCAAGGGCACCCTGTAGTTATCCCTTCAGAAATATGCAAACAGATCGTCAGTATTATTACTAGCACCATTACATATGAAGAAATAAACATTGTATTATTACATTTCATTTATGATCTATTGTCTTTTTATGTTTAAGAATAACTATGATAATTTTATGAAGCTTTCATTATCTATTAGTTAAATAACTTTCATTATGCAGATAGCATTTCCCTTATGATTTTGGTTATATCAATTTTTTTTAAATTTTAGCGATTTTCGGGATGTTATACATGGTATCAAAGTGCAAGTTCAAACTCTAGGCCTGATTTAGGCTCACCTGCGCAAACAGAAAACAAATCAGAAAGTTTATGTTACTAACTTTTGCAATTCAATTTTATTTTTTGCACAGAACAGATTGACCTTTAAATTTCAGGTATGGAAATACCAGAAGAATTAGCAGAGGACAAATCTCCTCGTAATGATCATATTAATAATAACAATTCTGAAGGAATTTATGTTGAATTAAATGACTAGTCTTCTGAAATTTTACACACTGTACAGTATTTAAAATCTGAGTTAAAAGCTGTTAAAGAAGAAAATGAACGGATCCTTAAGGTACAGGAAGAGTTACAACAGAATTTAAAAGGAAATTGTCATAATGATGAAAGAGGAAAAAAATCAGAAATGAAGGTTGATTCTGAAACAATGTCCCACCAACATAAGCATAAGAAAACAAGAAATGATAAAAGGAACATTTACTCATCCTCTAAATCTGATCCAAGTAATAATGACTTTAATTATGACAGTAGTAACAGTGATTGCTGCTCTAAAAAGAGAAAACATAAACAGCATGAACAGATTATTGGGGAATTTAAAAAGATTAAGCCACCCACCTTTAATGGCGAAAGTGAGAAGGGTGAGACAGCAGAGGCTTGGTTGTCCGGAATGAAGAAGTACTTTAATATTTACGACTACTCTTCTCAACTAAAAGCCATGATGGCTATTTACAATATGACCGGGAAGGCAGATATTTGGTGGCGGGATCTTAAAAGAATCAAGAGTATAAAGGAAAAAGAAGTAACTTGGACTATGTTTAAAAAGAATTTTTTGTTGGAACAATATTTTGAAGATAAGTCAAGGGAGTTTTACGATTTAAAGTTGGGTACAATGAACATGAAAGAACTGTGTAGCAAGTTCCTTAGCTTGCTAAGGTATGTGCCTTATATGGTCGAGGAAAAGCCTAAAGTGCAAAGGTTTCTCAGCTGTCTACCTTTTAATATAAAAGACCGTATTGAGTATGATAATCCTTCCACTTTGGAAGAGGCCATGAGAAAGGCTAATTTTTGTTTTGATCAAAATAGAAAAAGAGAAGGAACAACTAGCTAGAAGAGCAGTAAGACTAATCAATTTAACTATAAAAAGAAGAATTTTAAACATAATTCTGGAAGTTTTAAAAAAAGTTTTGATAACAGAATTTTTCTAATCGTAATAATTACAGAAATAATGCACTTCAGAATTTTACTGCTGCAAGAAACGTACCTAACAATAATAATCATAGCAATAACAATAATAACAACAACAGGTATGCTAAACAAAAAGGATCCATTAAGTGCTATGACTGTGGCGGACCACATAAGAGAGCAGATTGCCCACGCAACATGAAGATAGCCAACAATATTCACATTATGCAAGAAGAATCTACAGTTGGAGATATCACAAGAGAAATGCCCAGGATAAATGTAGCACTGGAGAACCGTCAAGCAGACCATCAAACATCCATGGTCGAAATTGAAGGTATGATACAAAATGAGTCCATTTCTATTATGATAGATCCCGGTGCAAATATGAGTTATATTTCACCTACTTTAGTAAACCGTTGCAAGTTAAAGGTAGAGAAATTTGATAATGCATGGTTAGTTCAGCATGTAACAAGTACTGAAAGAAAAGTTACAGATTTTGTCAAGGATTGTGAAGTATTTATAAGTCAGTTGAAAACGCAAATTAATCTAAATGTTTTACCCTTAGGGTCATATGATTTGTTGATTGGAATGGACTGGATTGAACAACATAGAGTTTTACTGAATTGTTATGACAAATATTTTACATGTATAAATAATGAAGGTAATACAGAAATAGTAAAAGGAATTCATAGGAAGATTTCAGTAAGGCAGTTTTCTGCTCTACAAGTAAAGAGAGCTGCCAGAAAAGGTTATAAAATGTTTGTTGTGAATGTTATTAATGACGAGTGTACATCTAAAGAAGACAAGTTAAAAATAGAGGATATTCCCATCCTTAGGGACTTTTTTGACCTATTCCTGGAAGAAATTATAGGATTACCTCCGAAAAGGGAACTTGATTTCACCATTGAGTTAGTACCCGATGCGGTACCAAGCTCGAAGGCTCCCTATAGGATGGATATTCTGGAGTTAAATGAGTTAAAATATCAGCTGAAAGAATTAATAGATAAAAAATACACAAGGCCTAGTGTGTCTCCTTGGGGGGCCACCAGTAATTTTTGTTAAAAAGAAAGACGGTACTATGCATTTGTGCATTGATTATCGATAGCTTAATAAAATGACAATTAAGAACCGATATCCCTTACACCACATATATGATCTATTTGATTAAGTACGCGGAGCAAAGATATTCACTAAAATTGATTTAAGGTCGGGTTATCATCAAGTGAGGATAAAAGACAAAGACATATTCAAAACTGCATTTAGAATGCATTATTGACACTACGAGTTCGTAGGTATGCCTTTTGGGCTGACCAACGCACCGGCAGTGTTCATGTGTTTAATGAACAATGTTCTGCATAAATATTTGGATAATTTTGTAGTGGTATTCATTGACGATATTCTGATTTACTCAAAAACTAAAGAAGAGCATGACGAACATTTAAAAATCATTTTGCAAGTACTTAGAGAACATTAGCTTTACGCTAAGTTCAGTAAATGTGATTTTTATAAAGATAAAATTCAGTATTTTGGTCACATAATTTCTAAAGATGGTATTTATGTTGATCGTGATAAAATAAAATCAATTAATGAATGTCCTGTCCCTAAAGACGTAACTGATGTATGGTCATTCATGGGAATAATAGGTTATTATAGAAATTTTATTGAAGGGTTCTCTAGAATTGATAACCCCATCACTTCTTTACAGAAGAAAGGGAAGAAATTTGTATGGGATCAAAAGTGTCAAGAAAGTTTTAATAAGTTAAAAGAATTATTAACTACTGCATCCATCTTAAAAATTGCAGATCCTAGCAAGGATTTTGTCGTATGCACAGATGCATGCAATGATGGACTTGGAGGATTCTTAAGTTAGGAAGGTCATGCCATTGCTTTTGAGTCAAGGAAGTTAAAAATACATGAAAATAATTATGCAACTTATGATCTTGAGTTGGCATCCGTGATACATGCATTAAAAATGTGGCGCCATCACTTGATTGGAAGAAAATTCATTTTAATGACTGATAGTAAAGGCTTAAAGTACTTATTGGATCAAACAAATCTTAATGCAAGGAAAGCTAGGTGGTTAGCTTTCCTTAGCGAGTATGATTTTGAGATTCATCACATTAATGGAAAGGAGAATAAAGTTGCTGATGCTTTGAGCAAAAATGCTAGATTGAGTTTTGTGGCAACAATTAGTACTTTTAAGACTGATCTAGAAAATCAGATTGAAGAAGGAATTAAGCAAGACGAAAATTACCAAAAATTACATGGTAAAGTGGCTGAAAATTCATCTCAAAATTTAATAACAGATTACAGTATTAATGAAAAAGGCTTCTTAACATATAAAAACAGGATTTATGTACCTAATATTTCAAAAGTTAAGTTGTTGATTTTGGATGAAGTTCATAAGAGTCCTTATTCAAGACATCCTGGTTATTAGAAAATGATAACTATGTTAAGAAAATATTATTTTTGGCCCAACATGAAGAATGAAGTTGCTGAATATATAGCTAGATGTTTTGAATGTCAGACTATCAAATCTGAACACCAACATCCAGCTGGACTATTGCATCCTTTACCAATTCCAGAATGGAAATGAGAAATTATAAGCATTGATTTTATTATAGGTTTGCCTAGAAATCAGAGGCAGAATGACTCAATCATGGTTGTTGTTGATAAACTTAGTAAAGCTGCTCATTTTATACCTGTTAAAACTACTTTCAAGGCTTCTAACATTGCAGATATTTTCATGAAGCAAATTTTTTATTTACACGAAATTCCAAAGGTAATTATTTCAGACTGGGACTCTAAGTTCACCGGAAAGTTTTGGACAACACTGTTTAAAGGGTTAAATACTAAATTAAATTTCAACACTTTTTTCCACCCACAAACTGTCACGTACCTGAAATTTCATAAAATTTAAAACTTTTCTAAGTGCCTAAAAATGCCACTTAAATATATACGGAACCATAGAGTGTGGGTTTGCTTTCTTTAAATACTGCTTTACAAACTAAATTAAAACTTTGCGACACTTATTACTGTTTACAAATGTCGTTATACTAATCAAGGAAAAGATATACGTTTTAATTTCAACTAAATAAATTCTAAACTTGATAAGTCAATCAATTCTTAAATCTTGCGGGAAACACAAAAACTTCATTATGTCTTAATATGCATCTTTTAGAAACAAATACTTCTTTCAATAAAACAATGGTAATAACACCATCATAATCATAAGCGAAACATTTTATCAACAACCAACCTAGTATATGAATCGTATACATCAAGTAATCATAACATTTTTAAGGGTAGAAACAAGTACTCATACATAAGACACATTGAGAAACACCATAGGAAACACAAGAGACAAAATATAACGTGGTTCACCCGTACACGGGCTAGTCCACAAAAGGTGTGTGCATCTTTTATTATTAGGCCAAAAAGGGTAATAAGATTACAACAAGCAACCTAGTTGCTGTAACAAGATTCCTTCTTCTTCTATCAAGCCTCTATCACATAGAGCTTTTTCATGAATCAACCAAATGTATAAAAATACCTTAATTTGAATTCTAAATAACTTCAAAATAATAAATAGCCTTAAAAAGATAAAAGGTTAAAAGAGAACCTTAACTAAGGAATCCTTCCACTCTAACATAAAGTTTTAACCAATAAATCGAAGAAACATTTCAAACCTCCCGTATCTTAAACAAGGGATAATACCATTTTAAAATAATATCTTATATTACCATATATTTTGTTCCTTAATATTCTTTTAAGAACCGTATTCACGTGGTTCACCCAAACTCGGGCTACGTCCACCAAGAGGGAGTCATGTCTTTTTAACATCATAAAGGATTACATCCCGAAACGTCGCGGTTTCCATATTTTTTTTCTCTTTCAAAAGTCTCTCAAATCGAGAGCATTTCAAGTTATTTCATTACTAGAAGCAAAACTAAGATAGGGATCTACACTTAACTCAACCGAGTTCTTTCAAGCGTTTTAAGAAGGTATTATCATCGAGATCTACTCTTTTGTAACAATATATATATATATATATAACTTGGCAATTACAATATTTATATGCATAACTTGACAATTTCCTTGTAACAATATATATATATATAACTCGACAATTCCTTTGTAACAATATATATTTTTAACTTGACAATTACTATACATATAACTCTGCAGTTCTTCTGTAACAAATATATATATAACTTAACAAATTCATTACCGAATGTTTGACGCAAATATTACAGAGATCAGTAGATAACGACCAAGGTTCCCTACCAAGCATTAAAAACTAACCACAACGTTTGACCGAAATCAGGTGCATCCATCAGGACAGGATTTATGCTTAACCACTAGACAGGAATCAAAACCAGATTTAAGTGAGTACGAACTTATTACTGGAGCTTAGGTCACGGAGGATTAAAGACTTCTATGTAACAGGAAAAAAATACATAAATCGAATCCACCGTAACAATAAATGCAGAGATTCACTGGATTTATACAAATCCGTAGTATCAAGTAGAAGGTATAGAGATTCCAAAATAAATAACTAATCCAACAATTTTAACTGAACAGATATAAACTATGCATATTATGCATCCTGATAGACCTTTCATCTAAATCCTATGCAACTCACAGAGTATATCCATAATAACCCAGAGGATCGATCAATACGCACCTTGCACAGAGTACAACTATGATGATAGATCTTGAGGTTATTACCAACCAGGCTAACGCTAAGTCAGCGCAACAACACTGTATACAGGTTTCAGGGTTTTTACAGACATGAACAAGCCAAGGGTTAACACCGCAAATTAACCTAGCAATACACAACACAGACTTTGCAATTGTTTCATAGATCAAAAACGTAGATTTACTAAACTGACCAAGGATCAGGCCCTTCAATTTGTTTTATCCCTGCGTTACTCTAGTTATTTGACAGTTGGAAACATTTACAACATAGCAGACTATACAACGCTCAGTATTCATTCATCCAGCAAAAGTCTCCATCTGCTATTATCGCAGCCTTCAGGGTTATAAGCAACAATAAAATAAAACAAATACGATCTCAGTAGAACTCCCTGCGATTGCAGCATTTAGGTTTATGAAAAACAATACATAAAATACTGTATTAGTATTCACAAATTTGTAGACGAATCTGTCTTCTAAGATCACAACATTCCGTTTTATTTAGATTTATAAACATCACTTCGGCCACAAGAGATATCCTACCTCCATTGCAGTAGTATGAAAATTTTAGAGATTACTTGCTCCACTCGCAGATTTGCCTCTTCCACGGAGTATTAACGCTTCAGATGAGATAGTCGTGAATACCGAGCCCACCTTCGCCTACCAGCAGTGAAAGAATAATACCCTCATCGCCATCCCAAGGTCGATCTTTGCTCCAACAACTCCTCTCGAGAACCGAGACTATCCTCCAAAGTCCCACTTAGTTTTCGTTAGGAGGAAAATATGTTTTCCAATCAAAATCCATACTATTTCCATACATTGTTTTCCATAGCTGTCGAAAGAGAAAATGCAGCAGTCCACCCCCGAATCACAGAGTACGCGATCCCTCATATCGGTGAAATCACACAGTCCTTTCCCCGAATCACAGAGTACGCGATCCTTCATATCGGTGCAATCACGCAGTCATCCCCCAAATCACGGAGTACGCGATCCCTCACATCGGTGCAATCACGCAGTCATCCCCCAAATCATGGAGTACACGATCCCTCATATCGGTGCAATCACGCAGTCATCCTCCCAACATTATTCGGGTCGGTGCATTATAAGAACAGAACTTCAAGGGGAGAGTAATCTTTTGGATTCGTATCCCCTATAGCTGACGTCCAGTGAAACAATAATCGACCCCCCCCCTTATCATCCTCCTTGGTCTCCTTAAGACGGATTCAAAATACCTTTCTCATTAATGAAACTTTGGCAGTGGCGGTGATGGGGAGTTCCAGCTCCTCCATTCAGAGACACATGGCGATGGAAAATAAAAGGTGTTCTAAATTAAGGAGGCAATTCCCTAAAAGAAAATCCATGCCGATCCTTAATCCCTTCATTAACTAAAATTGCGATTATTTAATAATCTTGATAACTGTTGTTTTAAGGGATAGATTATTTTCTCTTTAAGACCAGAAATTTGTTACAACAGTCCTTGTATAAAACGTGTACATATATATATATATAGTTTTACTATTCCATCACTATATATCTTATATGAGAAATGACACATAACTCTTATATATGTATGTTTGACCCTATCAGATGTATGTATCTCCTATTTGTACAAGTGCCAATAATATTCCCATATGATTATAGTATTTTATACTATATATAAAAAAAAAGACAAATATCCAATCATACTTTATATTTGACAACTACCAAGAAGATTTATTGGTATATATATTGCCTACCCTTTCTCATAAGCAGTGTATATGTATTTTGTATTCTTAGTATCCATTATCTTACTTGTTTTACAAATAATCCTGGCTGACTATGATAAGTATATATTAATGCCTCATTTAACCTCTCCTAGGATAATATTTATCCTTGCATTAGTAGATAGGTAGTAGGAGTTTACTATTCGATCGCGGTGAATAGTTAGTCTACCTAGGATTCGTCCTTTTTTGGAGAAACCCTAAAAGTATTTAGGCCATTGAGCTCCTGACTAGTAACCACGTGTACAACAATCTTTTTTTTTTTTTTTCATTTTTAACATAATAGGTCATTAAGGAGGGATATCACACAAACTGATGGCCAAACAGAAAGGGTAAATCAGAAATTAGAAAACATGTTAAGATTGTATGTTAAAGATCAACCATCTAAGTGAGAATATTTCTTACATTTAGCAGAATTTGCCTACAATAATAATTATAAAGCATCTGCTAAGTTAAGCCCATTTGATATTTTGTATGGAAGAAAATGTTGTACTCTGATTTCTTGGGATAATCATGTAGACAAATTAATGTTAGGACCGGATTTATTGAAAGAAATGGAGCTAACCGTGAAACAGGTTCAAGGTAACTTAAAGGTTTCCCAAGATCGACAGAAAATCTATGCTGATTTGAAATGCACTGAAAAAGAATTTCAGGTAGGAGATCATGTTTTTATAAAGGTAAAACCCAAGAAAATTTATTTGAAGCTTGGGAGTTGTGCTAAACTAGCACCAAGGTATTGTGTACCATTCGAAATCCTATCAAGGATAGGAGTTGTTGCTTATCAATTGGTATTGCCATATAATTTCAAAATCCATAATGTTTTTCACATTTCTATTTTAAAGAAGTATGTGCACAATGCTACTCATGTGCTAAATTGGAATGACATAAAGGTGGAACCCGAAAGAGATTTTCAGGTGGACCCGAATTGTATTCTCAACTAGAGGGAAATTATGCTTTGGAATCGCACCATAAGACAGGTAAAGGTGCAATGGAAGAACCTTAGCCCTGATGAAGCTACTTGGGAACTGAAAATTTATATGCGGGTAGCATATCCAGTTATGTTCCATGAGGAACTTGTTGATGAATAAGCAACATTGAGAACGATGTTGAGCTTAAGTGGGGGTGTTTGTAACATACCCTTTTTGTTGGAAAACATTTTGTGTTAGAAAAAATTATGATAACTTTTATTGTAAAGTTTTGTGTTGAACAGGTGTCCAAGGATGATTGTAATTTGCACAATATTTTATTATTTAATAAATAAAATATGAGACAAACACCTAAGATGACTGTTGAAAGAGTGGTTACTGATCCACTAGGTAGAATGGAATCTGGGGTAGAAGGCAATGGACAAGTGGCAGCATCATGATGCAACTAACTAGCTATTGGTATGGGACAACTCTCTTGAAATGTGGTCGTAGTGCCCTGAAAGATGGGACTAGAGCTTGAGGCTCATTTATTCCAAACTGACCACTAAAGACCTAGGCAGTCTATATAATAGCCATCAAATTATGAACTGAGGTTCATCACTTTTCCTGACGAGAAAATTTACCTTGGGGTTTTGCTGTGTTTGCACCCAAGAGATTTGATGAGCAAATATGCTATGTTGTTGATCATGTTGTGAGTCCGCCAAACTCTATTGAGTTTAGGAGTTTGATGTTGAGTGCTGAAGGCATGTTATTACAGGAGGTTGATGCTGAGTGCTGAAGGCATTTTTGAGTGCATTGCTTCTACACAGATTCCATCTATTTAGTGGCTCAGTAATACGGCTCGGAGGGTTCACAAGAAGCCAGTTGTTGAGCTATTTGTTCTGGAATAGGTTGGGAGGAACAGGCCTCTTTGGGTGTTTGTCGGCCCTATATTCACTTACAAGTTCTACTTATCCTTCCTAAATTTTATGCTGTTAACAGTTTTCTATCTGTTATAATTACATTTTCTGTTTTCAAAGATATTAGTGAACAAACTCAATTATTTTATTTCCTAAGTCAAATAAGATTCTGAATAGTATTGAATACAGTTATGAAATATTGAATAAAATATTCTCTGAATTTTTCCCCATGCTAATGGATCGGCATCGTACTCTAGTATAGAGAATGAATTAAGGTAGATAGATATGATAGGCAAATTGCCAATATGATGGAAATAACAACTTTGTATATTTTTGTTAATTTTCCTACTGTTAGTAATTAGTATTAATTAGTGTATTCTTTACAGTACTGTTTTTATTTCATCAAATAGTAAAATTACTATCTTAAAACGTTACTATGATTTATACTCATTATTGAAATCATTCCCGATACATAAATTATCATAAATTGCATAACATCATTGTACAACACTAATCTGACATTTCAAAGATCAAATTGAGGGTTTCTGTTTCGATATTATTTTATCAAAAGTTTACTGTAGTTTGTTGTTATTTACACTACTTAATCGTTTGCTAAACATACAGGATGGACAAGCAAAATAAAGTTTATTTTAAGTTCTGCAAAAGTTTCCTGCATACAATTTAGAAACCCCAAACCCCAAAAGTTCTTTTACAAACCCTCATAACACAAAATTAGCGTTTCATTTCTTCATTCCAGTATCAAAATCAAATCACAATCATCATTCTAGTCATTTAGCCCAGGGTAATACCCTTTCAATCAAACATTATACAATATTCAAGAACTGTCCCAATTTCTGACTATTACACATTTAAATCAAATACTTTACAAATATTTAAAGATTGTTTCATTACAAGTTATTTTCACCTCTCTATCACAACTGAAAACAACGAAATCGAGAGCAGATAAATATTTCATTATTTATCAAATTCACATACATCACATGGTTCCCAATTCCAACGTTTTACATTTCAAAGTTTCATAGTTCACAAATGAAAACGATAGCAGCAAAAGTATTGAAACCTAGTTTACAAACCACACATTGTATTACATCAAAGTTATGTTAAATTTTGAGTATTAATTCACAATACTATAGGATCTCTGCTGAGAGAATAACATCTACAGTATATCAATGCATGAAAATCATAATATGACAAGCATCACAAGCATCACAAGAATCAAAAGCATAGAGACAAGAGACACAGAGTTTCCGTGGGGAAAACCCTAAGGTGAAAAACCCCACAACTTCCTCAGAGATAGAGAGAGCAATGGCTCAACCAAAATACAACCAAATAACACTGAGATAGTCTCCTAGTAGATGATCCTCCTCCTCCTCACTAGTGCGCCACTTTCAGATAGATAGTGAGTTACTTTTCCGAGTGAGTAAAATAGAGATCTCCTATCTCTATTTATACTCACCTTTTTTCCCAGTGACCTTATGGGGCCGACTTGTCTACTTAGATACATCCACATTATAATATATATAAATCAGGGCCGACCCCACATGGTGGTCTAATAACCCATCAGCAAGTACACACACTTGCGACACTTGTCAATCCACATGAAGACACTTCCTTATAGAGGAATAACACATCTCTTATAAGGGTACAATAAATATATATAAAATATACAGATGAAATACATTCTGAAGTTACATATACATCAACACTCCCTCTTAACTAGGAAGGTATTTCTCGACACAGATCTGCTAGACAAGTCTTCTTCTCTGGATCACCATCATCATCATCATCACCGCTGCTGCTATCTCAACCAATCTCTGACTCTACTCATCATAGGAAGTTCTACAGAGCCAGTCCTTTTTCATATTGGATGTAGGCCCGCCATCTACAGGTCTTCAACATCACTATCCATACTGTGGAATTCTCATGACTTATTACGTGTGTCACAAAACCTGGCTGCAGCATCCCAGGCTATTATGAGCACACAGCTCTACCTGTAGGATCTCCCAGGAGCACATTACATGTGACCCATCACAAAACCTGGCCGAAGCATCCCAGGCTGTTACAAGCACATGGCTCTACCTGTCGGATCTCCCAGGAGCACATTACATGTGATCTCACCACAAAACCTGGCTAAAGCATCTGAGGCCTTTTTCATCCTGTCCAGATCTCCCCGGAGCAAATTACATGTGGTCATGGCAAAACCTAGCTGAAGCATCTGAGGCCTTTTTCATCCTGTCCAGATCTCCCAAGAGCAAATTACATGCCATAGGACAAAACCTCGCAAGAGCATCTTCCAGATATCCCAGGGCACCGAATTACATGCCATAGGCAAAACCTCAAAAGGCTATCTACAGATCTCCCAGGGCACAAATTACATGTCCTCCCAAGCAAAACCTTGCAAGAGCATTTGCCAGATGTCCCAGGGCACCGAATTACATGCCATAGGAAAAACCTCGAAAGACCATCTGCTAATCTCCCAAGGCACAAATTACATGCTTTCCTGCACAACCTGATCCACGGCCACAAAGTATCATCTGATACTCATCAAACATCATCCTGATGTACACATGATCATCCTGATCATCATCACTACAACATCCTGTTGCATGTCATCTGGAGAAGCTCATCATCCACGATCATCCTGATCATACAATGCATCCATCTGATGCACACCAAGTATCCTCCTGATACATACATAGATACATGATCCACACAATGTATCCATCAGCATACATGATCTACCTGATCATACAAAGATACATGATCCACACAATGTATCCATCAACATACATGATCTACCTGATCATACAAAGATACATTATCCACACAATGTATCCATCAGCATCCAACATGATGCGTACATACAAAATACATACACATAATCTATCCGATCATATCCAGCATCAACATGATGCATATACAAAATACATACACATGATCCAACCGATCATATCCAGCATCCAACATGATGCACACATACATACATATAATGACCCAACTGATCATATCCAAGCAGAAACCAGAACATCATCCTGATGCTCATCATCCAACGCTTACATCCATAGCCATGTGAAGGATCCCCCTTCCAACATGCTTGGAATGGCTTCAGCAAATGTGTCCATCACTTCTTCCTCAAAGTATCCTCGATCTAAAGAATGCCAAGCCTCTCTCTGAAGTACTCGAACTTCACCCTGGCTAGTGGCTTTGTCAGCACATCTGCAATCTGCTCGTCCGTTGCAACATACAGGAGCTTCACAGCTCCTCTCTGCACCATATCCCTGATATAGTGATATTTGATCTCTATGTGTTTTCACCTGTCATGAAATACTGGGTTCTCGGACAGCTTTACACAACTCTGGTTATCAGAGAAGATACCAGTAGCATCCAATGGGAGATCAAATAATTCAGACAGTAGCTTTCATAGCCATGCTGCCTCACAACTAGCTGAATAGGCTGCAACATATTCTGCCTCAGCTGTACTCAGTGCTACACAGGACTGCTTCCTGCTAAACCAAGAGATCGCACCTGATCCCATACTGAAGCAACACCCAGATGTGCTCTTCCTATCTGCAGCATTGCCAGCCCAATCTGAATCAACATAACCCTGCAGGTTAAACTTTTGATTTGCTTCATACTTGAGCCCATAATCCACTGTACCCTTCAGGTACCTCAGAACATGCTTTACAGTAACCAGGTGAACACTCCTTGGATCCGTCAGGAACTAGCTCAAAGTGTTCACAGCAAAGCAAATGTCTGGTCTCGTGTTCGTCAGGTACATCAAGGAACCAATCATTCGACGATACATGGAGACATCAACCGGCTCAGAGGAAGCATCACATAGAAGCTTCAAATTCGATGCCATAGGTGTGGCCATGGCCTTGCAATCCATCATCCCCAATCTCTTCAGGATATTTACTGTGTACTTCCCTTGACCAAGGAAGATCCCACCTGCATTCTGCCACACCTCCATACCTAGGAAATAGTGCATCATTCCCAAATCTTTCATATCGAATTCAACAACAAGCTTCCTCTTAGTATCTGCAATTAGTCTGTCATCTCCTGTTACAAATAAGTCATCAACATATAGGAGTAGAATCACAGGATTCCCTTCCACAACCTTGTAGTAAAGGTTGGTATCTGCTTTACTCTTGGTAAAGCCCAAGCTAGATAGGAAACTGTCCATCCTACCATACCAAGTTCTGGGAGCTTGCTTCAAGCCATACAAGGCTTTCTTCAATCTGCACACATATGACTCCCTATCATGTATTTCAAAACCAAGTGGCTGTTCACAATATACTTCCTCTTCAACTACACCATTCAAGAAAGCAGTCTTGACATCCATCTGGTGTATTTTCCATTTCATAGCTGCAGCCAGGCAATTACTGTTCTGATGGAAGTATACATGGCTACAGGTGCAAAAGTTTGTTCATAGTCTATTCCCTCTTTCTGAGAGAATTCACGAGCTACGAATCTTGCGTTGTATTTCTCCACACTGCCATCTGCAGCATGCTTGATTTTGAAGATCCATTTAGAAGTCACAATAGACTTCTCTTTAGGTCTTGGGACAACATCCCAAACATCATTCTTCATTATTGATTGGTATTCCTCAACCATGGCATCCTTCCATTCTTTCTTTTCCGTTGCCTCTTCATAATTGGAAGGCTCTTTGTTCATAATGTCACAGAGTAAAGCAACATAGCTGGTCTGAGATCTGGTTCTCTTCTTTTCTCTGAGTTCTTCCTCTGGAATACCAAATCTTTCTGCATCGAATGAGCTCTCTAGCCCATACAGGTTTCCTCTTGTGAGAGTTATCCTCACGGGGTGGATCTACAGGTTCTTGTGGATCTTCAAACTCACGAACAGCTTGTGGAACTGCTTCAGTCATGGTAGTGTCCTGAAATCTTGTTTCCTTAGGTTCTTCATAAACTTCAGTAGGTGCCTTCCTTGATTTGATGAATGCTGAGTTTTCATCAAATGTTACATCCCTGCTGACATCAATCTTCTTGAACCCTGGAAAGTATATTCTGTAAGCCTTCGCGCTTTCACTGTAACCCACAAAGATACCCTTCTTTCCTGAAGGATCTAGTTTAGTCCTCTTTTCCATTGGGACATGAGTATATACTGGACAACCAAATATTCTGAGATGACTGACTTCAGGTTTCTTACCAGAAAAGACCTCTTCTGGTGTCTTGTTGTCCAATATGTTGTGGGGTGTTCTATTATGCACATATACAGCTGTTCTAGTTGCTTCTTCCCATAGATGCATAGGAAGATCCTGGTCATGCAACATTGCCCTTGCTACTTCCATGATAGTTCTGTTCTTCCTTTCTGCAACACCATTCTGTTGAGGATTATAAGGAGCACTCAACTCCCTCTTAATCCCTGAATCACTGCAAAGCTTCTTGAAGTCACTTGAGGTGAATTCTCCACCATTGTCAGATCTGAATGTCTTTATCTTCTTGTCAGTTTGATTCTCCATCAAGGTTTTGAATTCCTTGAATTTATCAAGCACCTCATCTTTACCCTTCAAGAAGTGTACCCAAGTCTTCCTGGAGAAGTCATCAATAAATGAGACATAGTAAACATACCCACTCAGGGAACTGGATGACATAGGGCCACATACATCTAAGTGGATGATTTCCAGGATGTCTTTTGCCTTGCTTTCACTGCTTGGGAAACCTTCTTAATGTTCTTACCTTTTGCACATCCTTTGCAAACACCTTCATTTTTGGTCTTGATTTCAGGAAGACCCTCTACTGCCTTGCTTGCAATTGGAAGTGCTCTGTAGTGCATGTGAGCAAGTCTTCTATGCCAAAGTTCACTTGGCTTCATGGATTCATGTACCATCGCATGTTCAGGTTGTCCCTTCAATTCATACAAGCCTCCCTCTTGCTCTTCAATCACTACTGCATCATCTATGGTCTTTCCCTTTGGCCACATTAGGACTTGTCCATCCACAAATGCAACCCTCATGCCTTTTGAATCTAATGCAGAGATGGAGAGTAAGTTCTTCTTGAGCCCAGGTACATAAAGTACTTCTTTCATCTTCAATGATTTTCCAGAATCTAGGTTGTAGGAGGCTTCACCACTTCCTTTGATTGGGTATTGATAATCATCCCCAAGTTTCACCTTATGGGGCGATTCATGTTTAGATAGATTCACAAAAGATTCCTTAAACCCAGTCATGTGTTTGGAAGCCCCACTGTCAATCAACCAATCATTACAACCATGAGAGATGGTACCTGTGGGAGCAGAGATCAGAACATACTCTTCTTCACTTGATGAGTCATCATTGCTATCACTTTCTGCCCTAGCCTTCTTCTTTGGGGGTTCATCATCTTCGGCAACATGAGCATGAAACCTTCTTTTGCTACCCTTCTTCTTCTTATTGGGGATGTTATTGTCCTTCTTGTTCTTGGGACAATTTATGGCAATATGTCCTTTCTCATTACAGGTGAAGCATATTCTTCTTTCTTTGAAGTGATGTGAAGATCTCTTGGAGTGAGATGACTCTCTCTTGGACATTCCTTTCCTGGTGTGAGCTGTGAGAGCTTGATCTTCATTCCCCATCTTTTCTTCTCGTGCCACAAGCCTTGCTTCTTCTTGTGAGCATTCTTCCCGAAGTCTACTGAAGGAGATCAACTTCTTCCTTACACAAATTCCTTGGATAAAGGAATCCCATGACCTAGGTAGGCCATTTAGAGTGATCATCACCACTTCACCATTCTCCACCATTTCATCCACTGCTTCTAGTTGTTCCTTGATCTGGGAGACCCTTGAAAAATAGGATTGAATGGTTTCTCCATTCTGAAACTTTACTCCTTTCAATTGGTTCCGCGGGGTCATCTTCCGATTTATGTTCTTTCCTTCAAACAGCTTGGTCAAAGAGTCAAACATCTCCTTGGGTGTCTTAAGAGAAGACACATGGGGTATGAGATGGTCTTTGATAGAATCAGCAATGATTCTCTTTGCCTTGACCAAGTTCTTCTTGTGCAATGCCTTGGCCTCTTCATCCTCTGGGATAGGGATGTCTTCTTTCACATATGAGTCCAACCCATTTTCTTCCAGGATTAACCCAATCCTATACTTCCAGGCTCAGAAGTTATCAGCTCCTTCAATCTTATCCTCAAGCTTGGTGTGGAGAGACATCTTTAAGAGTACTTTAAATGGAAACAGAAAAGATTTAGGACTTACCACTTGAAGTGCTGAAAACTGGATCTGGTCCCGAATTAGGGTTTGTTAGAGAAACCCTAAAAATTCAAAATGTGAATTTCAAATTTCTGAAAGGATGGAAAGATGCGCCTTGGAGAGCTGATCAGCTTGGTACATTCAGAATTTGAGATCAGCAAAGTCTTGCCCTTCAAAATTGCCTTTTTGTCCTCCCGGGTTCACTAGGGAGAGCCCTGAATTAGGGTTTGAGTTTCCCGGAGATTAGCCCAGCCAAAAATCTCGATCCAAAGCTCTAAACTTCGATTTTTGCAAGGAGCTTCCAGCTGTGTCTTCAGATTCCAGAAATTCCTATTTTTGTGGAAACCCTAATTTTTAGGGCCAAATCTGAAAATGCTCGGAACTGAATTTTGATTGGACAGATAGATGCGCCTTGATGAGTAGAGTCAATCTACTATACTAATTTTCAAAAATCTATGGAGAGAAACCCAATAAACAAGGAACACAAGCTTCCGTCACTGCAAAATGTCTTCTTCTCAGGTCAGCTTTGATACCATGTTAAATTTTGAGTATTAATTCACAATACTATAGGATCTTTGCTGAGAGAATAACATCTATAGTATATCAATGCATGACAATCATAATATGACAAGCATCACAAGCATCACAAGAATCAAAAGCATAGAGACAAGAGACATAGAGTTTTCATGGGGAAAACCCTAAGGTGAAAAACCCCACAACTTCCTCAGAGATAGAGAGAGCAATGGCTCAACCAAAATACAACCAAATAACACTGAGATAGTCTCCTAGCAAATGATCCTCCTCCTCCTCACTAGTGCACCACTTTCAGATAGATAGTGAGTTACTTTTCCGAGTGAGTAAAATAGAGATCTCCTATCTCTATTTATACTCACCTTTTTGCCCAGTGACCTTATGGGGCCAACTTGTCTACTTAGATACATCCACATTATAATATATATAAATCAGGGCCGACCCCACATGGTGGTCTAATAACCCATCGGCAAGTACACACAATTGCGACACTTGTCAATCCACATGAAGACACTTCCTTATAGAGGAATAACACATCTCTTATAAGGGTACAATAAATATATATAAAATATACAGATGAAATACGTTCTGAAGTTACATATACATCAACAAGTTAAACACAGAGAACTGCTAGAAACTAGTTCATATCAACATTTAAATCACCGAATCACGAGTTATGTTCATAGGCCAAGCCCAAAAATATGAAACGAAAACAACTACTACAAAATAGACTTGTAAATATTTTTCTTATTGAAAACTCGACAGAGCTTGAAACCCTCAATGATAGAAGTTACATTGCCCAGTTCAACTCAGAATCCAAAACACTATACAGTAACCTAAACCTCTTTACATCAACCTTGTAAGCCGAGAGGAATCCATAATGTAGGCGTAAAAACAAAACAACACTGTTTGGACCATGATTTCCAGAAAACACAAAATTGTTACAACTTTAATGATGGCCATAATCTGCCAGGAGAACCTATGGAGGGTTATGCCACTGGGGCTTACCGAAGTGAAGCGAGCCATCCATTTCCAACAAACCCCAAAGCACTATAAACTCCATGACGAAGGCAGTACCTGCCACACAAACTACCATGAAGTTATAACAAGTTCCAAAACGATTTCAATATAAATCAAAACTGTATTATTAACGAACAATTTTACAAAGCCGAGCTTACCTTCATAAGAAAAAGCAGATGGAATGCTTCATGCTTCCATTTATTTTAGCCAACGTAACAGGGGTAGCATGCAATAATGATCAAACCAAGGCTTTGATTTTAATTCACTAAAAAGCTAACCTGTCACACGATGAAAGCCACAGGGTTTTGACGCCTTACACCATTCAAACCTTAGAAACTTATACAACCAGCTCTCACCATTATTTTACAGAGACAGGAGTTGCAAAGCAATCAAGAAAACTACCCAGGGTCGAACCCTACCATCCAGCGGCCTGTCGGCCTCTCCCCCCAAACCAAAAATCCAAAATGAATGCAAAGGGAAAACAACAATGGTATAGCAAGTTGCCTTAGGGTTTAGATCTCCATGATCAAGACAAGATAGATCAACGGGCGAGATTTGGCCAGCCAGGCTACGCCATTACCAAGACAAAGTTACGATCACCTACCCATTTAATAACTCCATTAAATAGAAAACCAGTTGGAGTGCCATATAACTAGGTGGAGCTTACAGCTCGGCAAGGTTCCCACAATTCCTACAACTTCTTCACGTGGAACCAGTTACAGGTTTGAGCCAAGAAGACAATCCACTATCACGACACTGGGTTTTTATTAATTGCTTGATCCTTCGTATCACTTGCCAGACCATGCCTGTAACGGCATTAAATTTCTTGTCAGCATCATATTTATTGTCAACAGCACGATCTCGGTATCATATTCCTGCATTATAACTACATTATATAGTTCCAAACCATGATATAAATCTACATAGTATCTAGGTTATATTTACACGTTTCCAAATTCTAAGTTAAATTTGCATAGCATATGTGTATTGCAGATCCAAACCATATGTTGTATTCATATAACAAGCACGTGATAGCATGCCAATACCAAGCCTTAGTTCGCATAGGTCTAGGCATTGTAATTATAGTTTTCATTCATATAATAAGCATGCATTTGGATATCAATGATAAGATTATTTCACATAAGGCTCATGCATTATGACCCTAACCATTAAATAATTTAGATACATAGGGTTTGTCAATGAATTGGTATATGTCGCATTTGCATAACAAATCAACATCTAGCCCATACAATGATATAATAGAACAATATTACAAGAACATATAGAAGGTAGGGTACTAGCAATGCATCACATAGGTTTTGAAGGCCAATTTTTATTTGTGCATCATAGTATCGTAATAATGTGGACATTTTATACAATTGCACTTCAAACTTAAACATTGCAAAATTTCAATTTCAAGAATAATCGGTTGTGGCATTTCATCAAGTTCATTCTTGATTCAACCATGTCGTAACCATAGATGTCATCTTATGTTGCTGTTATCAAGATCTAAAGACCTTTCACGAATGTCCATCTTGTTCAACCTTGTCGCATTTTCAGACTGTTAATATAAGTTATAATTCCAACAATTCTACCATCAATTACAATAGAGGTATAGAGTAAAATATCTCTAGCCACATTTACAAGCATTAGGATAAAATGGCACAAGTTGATAAAGAAAAGCTGGAAATTCTTACCATCGCTACCTTCATGCACGATAGTACACACACCTATCTCAAAAATAGAGACGGCTAGCTCAAACGTAAAACACCTCTTGAAGTACTTGAATTATTTAATTATCTTACCTGTAGATATGCGAAAGAAAAGGGCCAATGCTTTAGCTATCAAGCTAAGTAAACCCAAGGGAACCTTATAGGAACCCCTTCAAAAATATGCGAACAGATCGTCAGTATTATTACTAGAACCATTACATACGAAGAAATAAACATTGTATTATTACATTTCATTTATGATCTATTGTCTTTTTATGTTTAAGAATAACTGATAATTTTATGAAGCTGTCATTATCTATTAGTTAAATAACTTTCATTCCGTAGATAGCATTTCCCTTATGATTTTGCTTATATCAATTTTTTTTAAATTTTAGTGATTTTCGGGATGTTATAATCCACATGCTGCCCAGTCATCAGGTTGACACCTCCAGCACCTAGTTCCTAGTTTTCCAGCACTTGGGAGCTACATTCCACTCAGTTTCAGCCCTCCTAGAGCTTAGTGTGCCCTCTTTTCATCTACCAGTTGAGAAAGGTGCCCTTCCTTACCTACCATTCAGTTATCTTCAGTTATCTTAAGTTCTTTCCTTGATTTAAGGCTAGACTGACTCTCAACTAACTGTATTACTCCGATGGACCTCCAGTGAGACTTGACTGCCCATTTTGACTTCAGTTACACCTACCACACTCAGTTAGACTTAGTTTGACTGATTGTTGACAGTTACTTGAGCATTGATGACTCCACTGATGATGATGAAGACTTCCAGTTATGCTCCAATGACACTCCAATGATCTTTTGATCACTCCATGAAGGCTAATTGGAATTTCCACCTTAGGGATTCAAATCCTCATGCATTGTACTACTTATTTGTCCATATTGTGATTAATTAATTAGTCTGTGTGAAGTATTCTTGCTTCTATCCAAGTTCTACTGTATTATTATTTTGTTGCTCATATTACTGCATTGACCACTCTTAATCTTATTCCTAAATTCTTTCTTCTGAGGTATACATCATCTCTTAGATCTGCTGTGAGGATTTTCACATGGTATCAGAGCATGTTGAGAGTAGTGTTTATCTCCATTCCTGAGAGTTTTTTGCAGGTTATTATCAAGATTTCAAGTGTAGCAGTTGCAGCAGTTTCTGCATTTATGCAGCAGTAGCAGTTGCAGATATTCTCTATTGTTTTTGTAGGTCTTCTACAGCTTCAATGTTTTCATAAGATCCTCCTCTTTATCTATTCAACTATGTTGAATGGAAAAAAAAAATGATATCATATTTGAAGAGACATGATCTCTTTGATTATTGTTTTGAAAGAGAGTTTGAATCCTCTGAAGAAGAGAATGATTGGTTAGATGAAGGTGGAAGAGCTATTGTAGCCATGATGTTTGCTATGTCTCGAAGCATGGCATTCTACTCCCTTGATGATGAATATGTTAAATCTCCAAAAGAGCTATGGGCCCACCTGGATGAAAGATTTGGTAGACAAAATGAAGAGATTGGTCCAAACCCCTTCGAGAGCAAGCAAAGTGATGCATTCGCCCTCATTGATGATTTCATTGATCATGAATCAATATCAAACATATCTCATATTGAAGTTGTCCACAAAGAAGAATAACTTGCAGATTCTACACTCATGCTCCAAATTTCTTCTATTTCAAATTATGTGCCATCTCACACTCTAGAAATTGCAGAAGGTCCTAAATCCTCTCTTGCACCAGAGTTTGTTGGTTTGCATCATGATCACATGAATGTTTTGGAGGTAAAATCGGACATTGGAGTTAATGCATTCACTCTCCCTGATCAATCACCTCTTATTTACTACTATATGATCATTATTTCATGCTTGAAGAAGGTTATTGAAGACCATGGTTTTGATCTCACCCCTGCTGGTTCAAAGGAGATCTCAAGAAACCATTGCCATTCGTTTGGGATAATTTATCATGCACTTACTGGTTTTTTTCTCACCTCTAATGGTTCAAAGGAGATCTCAAGAAACCATGATTCAAGTCTGGGATCTAATTTGGATTCTAAGCAATCACTACTTGGGATAATTTCTCATGCATATGATAGTTTTGATCTCACCCCTGCTGGTTCGAAGGAGATCTCAAGAAACCATTATTTAAGTCTTGGATCTAATTCAGATTCAAAACATTTATTATTATTTGATGGTTCTTTTTGGCATAATCTCACCCATGATGGTTCGAAGGAGAAGACAAAAGACTATCTGCACATTCATAGATTTGATCCTACCTCAGCTGACTCGAATCACAGGTTCAAGGATCATCCTCATACTTTTGGATTTGTTCTCATCACATTCGATCTGAAGAGCAACTACAAGTGCATGCCTTTTGAGCATGATCCACTTCTTCCCAAGAAGAAGATACCTCCAGACATATGACCAAGCATCACACCTAATCGAGTTTGGAGCATTTATTTTTGTGTGTGCCTTACAGTCTATTTTGAGGGGGGGTATTTTTTCCATGAGGTTTTCCCCATTTCCTTGGTTTATTGACTGTTATTATTATTCATTGTATTGGGTGACCTTTGGTGTCAGTTACCAGGGTCCAGGATGAATTAAGGGGGGGTGTCAAGATATTCCTATACTCCATCCTAGTCCTACTAGCATTTTCATTCTTTGCATTTTCAGTCATGCATGCACTTTTAGGGTTTGCATGCATTATTTAGGGTTTGCATGCATCCCAGTCATCAGTCCCTGCACCTAGCCCTCAGTTAGCTAGCCCCCAGAGCTTCTTTCCACTCAGTTTCATCCCTCCTAGAGCTTACTGTGCCCTCCTTTCATCTTCCAGTTGAGAAAGGCACCTTTCCTTACCTACCATTCAGTTATCTTCAGTTCTTTCCTTGATTTAAGGCTAGACTGACTCTCAACTAACTGTATCACTCCGATGGACCTCCAGTGAGACTTGACTTCCCATTCTGACTTCAGTTAGGTCCTCATGCACTCTCCACTAAGCCTCCTTCATTCAGTTAGTTCTCGTTACACTCAGTTACATCTACCAAAATCAGTTAGACTCAGTTTGACTGATGGTTGATAGTTACTTTAGCATTGATGACTCCACTGATGATGATGAAGACTTCCAGTTGTGCTCCGATGACACTCCAGTGATCTTTTGATCACTCCATGAAGGCTAATTCAAATTTCCACCTTAGGCATTCAAATCATCATGGATTGTACTACTTATTTTCCCATATTGTGATTAATTAATTAGTGTGTGTGAAGTATTCTTGCTTCTATCCGAGTTCTACTGTATTATTATTCTATTGTTCATCTTACTGCATTGACCACTCTTAATCTTATTCCTAAATTCTTTCTTGTGAGGTATACATCATCTCTTAGATCTGCTGTGAGGATTTTCACACCATGTTCCACCATGGTGGACCATAATAAACCATGCTCAACCATAGTTAAACATAGTAAACCAAAAGTCAACAAAACCTTCCACACCACATTGTCACTAAACCTATCATGTCACATTGTACTATGTTTCACCATGGTTAAGGATATTACCTACTCCTTCTACTAATGCTAGAATATGACACTTTTACAAGTCTATTTCAGAATGATGCAATGTAACATACCCTTTTTGATGAAGAACATTTTATGTTAGAAACATTATGTTAACCTTTATTGTAAAGTTTTATGTTGGACAGGTGTCCAAGGATGATTGTAATTTGTACAATATTTTATTATTTAATAAATAAAATAGGAGACAAACAGCTAAGGGGACTGTTGAAAGAGTGGTTACTGACCCACTAGGTGGAATGGAATCTGGGGTAGAAGGCAATGGACAAGTGGCAGCATCATGATGCAACTAACTAGCTGTTGGTATGGGACAACTCCCTTGAAATGTGGTCATAGTGCCTTGGAAAGTGGGACTGGAGCTTGAGGCTCATTTATTCCAAACTGACCACTAAAGACCTAGGCAGTCTATATAATAGCCATCAAATTATGAACTGAGGTTCATCACTTTTCCTAACAAGGAAATTTACCTTGGGGTTTTGCTATGTTTGCACCCAAGAGATTTGATGAGGGGTTATGCTAAGTTTTTTATCATGTTGTGAGTCTTTCAAAACTCCTTTTGAGTTCAGGAGTTTGATGCTGAGTGCTGAAGGCATGTTTTAAGTTCAAGAGTTTGATGCTAAGTGCTGACGGCATATTGAGTGCCTTGCTTCTACACAGAGTCCATCTACTTAGTGGTTCAGTAAGCAGGCTCGGGGGTTCATAAGAAGCCAATAGTTTGGTTGCTTCTTCTGGAATAGGTTGGGAGGAACAGGCATCCTTCAGTGTTTGTCGGCCCTATCTTCATTCACAGGTTGTACTCCTCTTTTCAAATTTTATATAGATTAAAACTTTTATCTACTATAATTGTTTCATTGTTGTGTTTTTAAGATATTATTAACAGGTGTATTTATTCTATTTTTCTGATCTAGTTAGTATTCTGTATAGCAATGAATCTGTAAGGTAGAATGAATCAAATATTCTCTGTATTTTTCCCCATGCTAATGAAGCTGCATCGTACTCTAGTATAGAGAAGAAATTAAAAATAGATGAATTGATAGGCAAATCGCCAGATAGATGAGAATATCAATGCTGTTGTAATTTACTATTTTTCGTACTGTTGATATTTCTGTATCGAATAACATAATTTTTCATCTTTCCCTTGCCATTATTTCATTAGTTAAATGTTCAGGTTTACTGTATTTTCCCTCAAATAAAATATAGTGAATTTAATAGTTGTAAGAAATCATTTATTATTAATCATACAGTACGGTTTCTCTTTCTGTTAGCAAACACATTTATCATGAAATAGATAGTTTGCACATCTAAGTATAGAAATCATTTTTTTTAGCTATATAGTATTTTAGAAAATCATATCAACTGCAATTTTTAATATTAACAAATAACATCATATTTCAATTCTTTCCAAATAATGCAAAACTGTTTAGATCTATCTGTATAGTTTTCATTTCTATTTTACTATCTAATTATTTAATCATTGAAACTCAATTTATCCAAAACAGAGTATTGTTAGCCAAACCCTAACAGTCTCAACATTCATTTTCACATTTTCCATTTTGGTACAAACATTCTTAGATAACATCATAACTAGAAAACAAATAGATTCTCTTATTTATATTCCTAACAGAAAGACATTTGGCTCTCAGCCATTACTTAAACATTGATATACATAAACTTCACGCAAAATCATTTATTGATTTTACTATAGATTTGGAAGCAAGATCATACTTATCACATTCCTCTTCATTTTAAACATAACAGTAAAACATTATTTCCAGAAGCGAATGAAGATTTCTTCACGAAAGAAAGATTTACGATTTGGCTTCTAAGTTCAAGGCGAAACCCTTGATTTCCCTTACTATCCACAAACACACAGTCAATAGACAGTGTTAAGTTTTTGTTTTATTTCAAGCAAGAGGAGTAACAACCATAGATTTACATTCACAACTCTTGCTTCAAAAACGCATTATCTTTCTGTACAAAAATCACTCACAGAAACAACCATGCAAAACAAGCATTCTAAGAATTGAATCCTTTATTTTACCAAGAGTATACAAAGAGTGAAAACCTCTTCTGAGTACATCTCTTTACAGATTTTACACAGGAAAATTTACTTACTGCAAAAACAACGATAAAGGGTTTCATTCCCTAGTTTCATACTTATCACACAATCGGGCTGGTTACCAAATCTTGTCCAAAGTTAACCATCTGCCCTTTTAACTTATACTTTTAAACCATCAAAGTAGAGCTAAAATGACTGCCAAAGGTTCAACAACCAGTATTGTTTGAGCAATGCCATCAACCAACTATACAAGAGAACCTATGAAGGGTTATGCCACCGAGGCCTACCGAGCGAAGTGAGTCATCCATTTCTCATCAGCTTTCAACACTATAACCTCTAGGATGAAGGCAACACCTGCCAGAAAACCAACACGAGGTTAAAACTGACCTTTAAATAAAAATGAGAAAATGCACAGGTTTAAACTTGAAAACGATTACTAGGTTTCTCATTTCAATTCGAGTATTTTTAACTTGCAACAAGAACCAGAGGTTGGAAACACCATTAGCAACAAAGTTAGCAACTGCAACAGGGTGGTTTGAAAACCATGTTTCCACTTTGCTACTCCACTCCAGACTTGCATACTAAACTTAACAGAAACCCTGAGAACATCAATGCTAGATGCTCAAACGCTTACCACTGTGCCAAAACATCACTCAAACCCCGTTGATGCTCTGAAAACCTTAGCAGATTTAGCCGAAGATCTCACCATCGAATCTGAGGAAGGAGTCCTTGGATGTGCAAATACCAAACCCTACGTTTAAGCAAACGGTCAGCCTCTCTCCAAAATCCAGAGTTTCCAATTGAATACAAGAAGTAATACTAAGGACGGATAGTAACTGCAACTAGGGTTTAGTCTTCAAAGACCGAGACAGATCCAGATCAATGGGTGAGATCGAGCCAGCCAAGCAACGCTACTATCAAAGTATCAGTACATTCAACCATTTTATTAATGGCTCATTCAATGCCGAGTCTAGTTGGAGGCCACATCATCAAAGAGGTAGCACACCGTGCAACAAGTTTATAACATTTCATACAAGATCATAAAGTGGAGCTTGTTACAAATTTAGCCAACGAGACAATCCACCAAGGAGATTCATAGAAGCTTAAATGCTCACTCCTACGTATCATTCCTGCAAGATTTTGCCTGCAATAATATTAAATACTGTCAACATCCTAATAAATAGCGTTAGAACGATCCTTGTATAGTATTTACGTGTTATATTTCTAACGTTTATTTCCATTTAAAACATAGTTTAATGTCTATACTTTTTGTCATTACTTTGTAACATTGCAACGTTAGTTCATATGTTGATATAGTAGATTTGTTTACAAAAGCATATAGTATCTTTTAACATAGGTTGCATATTACGATGGCATGTGGTATTTAGTGCTTAGGTTTAGATAGCCAAAACTCTACACAACACAACATTATAATAATGCTACCAATAACTATATGGATGCACTATTGAAACAAATATTATAAGCATTAAAACAAAGTTTGGTTCTAATTAGCCTCACTAATTTATTTTTTAGCATCCTTCACAAGGGTCGCATAATGTCGAACTTTGTTACGATGGTAGTTATTATCACATTCTTATTTCTAATGAGATATAAAGACTCCTGGATATTTGATGTTTCCATCTTTTGCACTATTCGGAATGTATTAGGACCCTCATACTATTCATACTATTAGTAATTCTAGTAATCATTTTATAAATCTGTAGAGTATATATATATTTCCTTCTATCAAGGATTACAATAGAAGTTTAGTGTAGATATCTTTAGCTACACTTTCATGTGCTCAGTTAAAAATAGTATTGTTGAACTAAAAATTGGAAATTCATACCATCGATACCTTCACGCACGGCAGTACTCATATCTATCTTAAAGGAGAGACAGCTAGCTGAAGCGTATATCAATTTTCTGGAATTACTTGAATTATCTTATTACCTTACCTGCGGATCTGCGAAAGAAAAAGGTCTAATGCTTTAGCTATCAAAGCTAAGTAAACCCAAAGGCACCTTGTAGGAACCCCTTCAGCAACATGCAAACATAGTCGTCAGTATTATCACTAGAACCATAACACATAAGAAAATATTTATCGTATATCGAATTATATTTATAATCTGTTGTCTTATTATGTTAGGAATTACAATTTGTAAAATTGTGTTAAGCTGCCTTTAGTTAATTTGTTAAATATCAATTATTCCACAATTAGTATTTTTAGTAATTAGTGTCGTTTACATTTTTTAAAATTTTTAGTAATTTTTCGGGATGTTACATGCAATGTGACATAACCATTCATCTATTTATTAACCTCACATAGATGTTTATCAATATCTTAATACATCATCAATTATTTTTACTGTTTGCAAACAAAATGACACATAACCAATGGTACTATTCATGCATGTAAGTATGTTAAATAATAAATTACTTCATCCTAATATTGACCATATTTTTAGTAATTTCTAACATGAAATAATAAAAATATTATTATTTTCTTATATTTTTAAAAATATTTTATAATAAAAATAATAATTTTATTATTTTTATTTTTATTTTTTTTAATATTTAATAATAACAAAAATAATTATAAATAAAAAAAATATAATTATAATAATTATAAATAAAAATACGAAATTAATTAAAATAATAATTTAATAATAATTAATTAAAATATTTATATAAGAAAATCAGAAAATACAATTATAACAATAATAAATGAAAATAATTTATGATGAGAATGGGCAACTTTTTTAATAATAATAAAATATATTATTTTTATTTTTATTATTAATATTAATATTATTATTATTATTATAAACAAAATGTCACATTGCTATGTATTCTTTACAAGAATATACTGTACAAAATAATATTTTTTAAAATTATTATTATTATAAAATAATTCAATATTTGTTATTTTATAATAATAATAATAATAATAGATGTTTTTTTTTTTCCAAGAAAAAAAAGCGTAATTTTATTTCAAGCCAAAGCGATACAAAATTACATTCTAAATGTTCATAAGCACATCTGAGACAAGACCATAGGTCTTACAAAAAAATAGAAACAATATTGTTACATAAATTTCTAGGAATTAGGGCTTTTATAGTAATCCTCTAATTTCCCTTTCTTCTCTCTCTTCTTTGATTTTACTTCTGTCCATCCCTCCTACTGGGGTACTACTACAATCAGCTCTTTACTCGCCTGCACCACTGATGACTGAACAGAGGTTTTTTCTTTATCAGAATCTGAGTTTTCTGATTCATGTGCACGTTTTGACCCGGTTAAAGAATTAGCCATGAGTTGCATGTTTTCCGTGAGTGTTTCCTTACTGGCATGTTTTGAATCTGAATGAGGTGTCTCCACTGTTTCAGCTTTATGCACTATTTCCTCATTGATCTCCTCCTCTTGTTTTTCTTCTGGTTCACTTTCCTCACCCTCTGAATCCTCATTAGTAGGGGGAGCATAATCTGCCTGCCATGTTTTCCCCTTTGTCTTCATCCCCTGGTTCTTTTTGGGATGCCGTTTTGCAAGAGGGCACGAATCCTGTAAATGTCCGATTAGATGACAAAATCTGCATCTAAAGGCCGTGTTTTCATAGTCCAGTTCCTGGATCCATTTGTGCTTTTCATATATTAGCTTGATTCTATCAGGAAGACCTTTGCTAAGGTCGATCTCCACACAGATTCGTGCATAGGTAAAAAGAACCTGCTCATGTCGATCAGTATCCCTTTTAATGTACTTCCCAAGCAGATTGCCAATGTCTTCCAGGACTAAATGATGCCAGAAAGGAAGGGGCAGGTTTGGCAGCCTCACCCATACCAGCATTTTGGTAACCACCATAGTGTTGGCATCAAAATCGGGAAACCAGGGGGTTATGAAAAGCCCTGCTCTCTCCCAAAACCAAGGACCCTGCTCAATGACCTTTGGAGCATAAAAGAATTTGACAATTTGTTGTCCAATTTGTGTAGATCCAATTATGAAGATCATAAGATCTGGGCCAGAAACCATTAAAACGACAAATGAGTGCATGTGTTTGAAGATTACTAAATAGTTGTGTTACCTCTATATTCTTGACCTCCAAAGAGGGGATATCGTCCAGTTTCTCCACGATATACGGCTTGGGTTGTGAAAAATGTTGAGCTGCTGACGTCTGTGGCCCCTTTGCACGAGCTGCATCTTTGTATGAAGATGGGCCTGCTGATCCTTTATTCCCAATCGATCCTCCCTGCAAACGATATCTCACATGCAGAGTGGAATTCTTTGAGATCTGACAGTCCTTCAACCTATCACCCTCATTCAGTATTTTGCCTCCGTACAGAATGTAAACGAATATTTGAGAGCGACCCTCTCTCTGAGCTATCATAGTTTTTAGAGTGTCCCCTGTATCATTACCATAAACCCACACCAAGTCTGTTTTCCCTGAAAGTGTTTTTATAAAAATCTGGAAATTTTCATCCTCTACCCCAACACCAAAAACAGTTTGTGATTCATACCATTTGTCAACATGTGGATGGTCCGATGGTGTCCTTATAGAGCTCATGCAACCTGATCTCCAGCCTGTTTCTCCATTTTTTCCTTCATTATAAGGACATGCAGCAATAGTACTTCTCTCATGAAATGAACAGTAAAAATAATATAAATCCACGACCTGTATTGTCGTACAAATCAGTTCTGTAGCCTCTCCATAGTTATAAAAAAACATGAAGGACCCTGCGCCAGCACCCTAGGTAGCCGAGATAAAGAAAAACTGATTCAAAAAATCCGATCCAGAGGAGTATATTACCATCTCTGCGATTTGACGCTCCTCAGGTTCGTTTAGCTGGTTTGAAGGTGGGTCGACAGGCCATAACCACAGCGGCCTTTTATCTCTGTGCTGGAGATAACGCAAATGCCCGCCGCCTCTACAGGACTCATCACTCCCATTTCTTCCAATATTTAAAAAAATAGAGTTGTATTTGACGCAGAATGAACCCAGCTATTCTGGACTGTTGAGCCGCCTCCTCTGCATGGCCAAAGACGGTGGCAATCCTTCTCAACAGCTCCCTGAAGAGCCATCCCTATAGAGTCCCGGCGGCCATGAGCACTGACGGCAGCTAGGGCAGGGGATAGGGTTTTAGCAGCGCCCATATTTTCACTTGCTCTAATTACAAGTATCGATCAGAAATCAATAATAATAGATGTTATTATTATTACAATTTTTTTAATTATTACTCTAAATGATTTATAATTTATTAAACATAATTATAAATTAATTATTTTTATAAAATATTTAAAATAATATTTGTTATAAAATAATTATTAGTACTATAAATTATTTATAATTTATTAATTATAATTATAAAATAATTATTTTTATAAATAAAAAAATTTAAATTTTAAAATAGTAATACTTTTATTATTAATATTTTTACCACCATAATATTAATATTAAAATTCACTAAATATTCCCCACGGGTTGATGGTCAACTAGCAAGCCATATTAATAATATGGCTTATATACGTTGATGAGTGTATATCAATATGGCTTAAATGTGATTGATATACGCCAATCAACATATATAAACCATATTATTAATATTAATATGGCTTGCTAATTTTTAAATTAAAACAAATAAATTTAGGGTTAGGTAAAGTTTTGTCCTATTTAAAATTCTATCAGAAAACTATAACCTTTTGAACATTCCTTTTAGTTATTATGAAGCACATATAGCAAAGCCACCAACCCACACTAATGAACCACTTTCCTGCCTCATTGGTGGAGAGTTATGTCAAGCTCGTTGTAGAGATTTTAGATCATTGATCACGAATTTAAAATGCAAAGTTATTTTAAATTCTAAATAATAATTAAGAAAAACTGAAAACTGATATATGAATAACTAACAATAATATACAAATTAAGTAACTACACTCATTTAATTTTTTATTTAAATTTATAATCTTAAAAAAATTAACTTTCTTAAAAATTGATGTATCGACTTATTCCTCATTCAAACCATAGGAGCATATCCCTATTGGTATTTTGTGTATCAAATTCGAATTATATTTAGTGTAGGTCTAATCCTTATTAGTGGATAATTAAATTATGAAAACCAATTTAAAAACAAAAAAAACTTTAAATAATTAAAGAATATAAAACATAAATATTATTCAATTTATTACTTTCTTATAAAATAATTATTAATAATTAGTTTCCCTCTCTCACAATGTCCATGTGTCACTTTGTTGTTAAGATTTTATACTTTTGTTTTTTAAATATATGTTTACTTTTATTTTTATTTTTCAGCTAAAAGACATACCATTGATATTCAAATTACTTTGAATCAAACAGTACAACGATGGAGTTCCAGACTTTTAACAAAAAAAATAAAAACCAGAAAGATATTTTCTAATACACCTTACATCGAAGCTTAAACAAAAAGCTACTGACAGTAAAAAAAGTAAAAATCTCAAGAGAAACCAACATCTCAATAAAAAAAATACAGGATTCCTCAACCGTGCCTCTGCTTTGATAATTTATCAGCTAAAGTATTATGTTCCGAAAAAATGTGTTCCAAAGAAATGCTTCTAAAGGTTCTGAGCTCAAAAACTGTTCTGATACACCAATGTATTAAAGAGGCAACTTTTAAAATAAATTTCTATATGCATTTATTGTATATTTGTAGTTATTTAATTAAAAATATTATATATAAGGAATTTACTTCCGTATTTTATTAAAATAATGTTTAAGGTTTATGAATGGACATAGTAAAATAAGCTCCAAATATCCAAGGTCAAAAGTTTTTTATGCAGTGTATATTGCCAATAAGCCTCGCCCGTCTCCAGCCCTTCATAAATTCCAGCTACAGCGTTTTGGTTTTATGGGTGCTGCTCCACTTCCAATGGATCGCTTCCAAGTGTGGAATTTTACTTTATAAGTGTGATTTGCGGTGTTTCCATCGCTGCCATAGTTATTATGAAGCGCATATTGCAAAGCCACCAAGCCACACTAATGAACCACTTTCCTGCCTCATTGGTGGGGAGCTATGTCAAGGTTGGTGGAGAGGTTTTAGATCATTGACCACGAATTTCAAATGCAAAGTTATTTTAAATTTTAAATAAATAATTAAGAAAAACTGAAAACTGATATATGAATAACTAACAATAATATACAAATTAAGTAACTATATTCATTTAAATTTTTATTTGAATTATTAATTTTCAAAAAAATCAACTTTTTTAAAATTGAGGTATCAACTTATTCCTCATTCAAACCGTAGTAGCATAGCTCTATTGGTATTTTGTGTATTGAAATTCGGACCAAATTTGAATTATATTTGGTGTAGGTCTAATCTTTATTAGTGGACAATTAAATTATGAAAATCAATTTAAAAAAAAAAACAAATTTTAACTAATTTAAGAGTACAAAACAGAAATACCATTCAATTTATTACTTTCTTATTGAAATAATTGTTAATAATTAGTTTCCCTCTTTCACAATGATCATATGTCAAGTTGTTGAGATTTTATATTTTGTTTTTTAAATATATGTTTGATTTTATTATATAAATTTCTATGTACATTTATGGTATATTTGTGATTATTTGATTAAAAGTATTATATATAAGGAGTTTACTTCCGTATTTTATTTGCATTAGATTTTTTCATTACATATATTTTTTCCATATCAAATAGTCTTAATTTATTACTTTCTTATTAAAATAATTATTAATAATTAGTTTCCCTCTTTCACAATGATCATATGTCAAGTTGTTGAGATTTTATATTTTGTTTTGTTGAGATTTTATATTATATTTTTTGAATATATGTTTGATTTTATTATATAAATTTTTATGTGCATTTATGGTATATTTGTGATTATTTGATTAAAAGTATTATATATAAAGAGTCTACTTCCATATTTTATTTGCATTAGATTTTTTTATTTTATATGTTTTTTCCATATCAAATAATATTCATACTCAATCTTTTTTTTTTCATTTTGTAGCTCAAAATGGTGTTTAAGATTTATGGATTGGCGTGGTCAAATAAGCTCCACATATCCAAGGTCAAAAGTTTTTTATGCAGTGTATATTGCCAATAAGCCTCGTCCATCTCCAGCTCTTCATAAATTCCAGCTACCGCGTTTTGGTTTTATCGGTGGTGGTCCACTTCCAATGGACCGCTGCCAAGTGTAGAATTTTACTTTATAAGCGTGATTTCCGGTGTTTCCATCACTATCAGAGCTTTCGTCATTTTTTTAAATTTCTAAATTATGTTGGAAATTCTTTCATGGACTTTCTTGGACTTATGTTGGATATTCTTTCATTGAACCATGGACTTTCTTGGACTTATGTTGGATATTCTTTCATTGAACCATGGACTTTATTGGACTTATTTTAGAGGTTGTGTAGATATTTTATGAATTTTATTTAATTATAATGTTATAT
This sequence comes from Larix kaempferi, assembly GCA_027924585.1. NCBI lineage: Eukaryota > Viridiplantae > Streptophyta > Pinopsida > Pinales > Pinaceae > Larix > Larix kaempferi. Next base: position 2,045,482 of record BSBM01001073.1, read on the forward strand.
ATATATATATATATATATATATATTTGGTGGAAAGAAAATCATTTCTAAATTATGCTGGAAATTCTTTCATTGAACCATGGACTTTTGGACTTATGTTGGAAATTATTTCATTGAAACATGGACTTTATTGGACTTATTTTAGAGGTGTCCTAGATATTTTATGAATTTTATTTAATTATGATGTTATATTTTTTTGAAAAGAAAATCATTGAGATGTATTTTAAACATGTGTTAATTAATTAAAAAAAATATTGATTTTTTTTTTTTCTGAAAATGGTAAAATATTTTAATATTATAATTTAGTTGTTAAATTGGAAGTGAGAATAGTTATATGATGTTTAAATGTTATTTGAAATTATTTTTTGGAGTTTTGGGTTGTTATTTAGGTTAAAGAGAAATTCTTAATTATTTTTTTCCAAAGAAAATACACATATCTTTTTTCTAAATAGGAAAAACAAAATACATTTTTCAGGTGTACTTATGCACTTTTGGTTTATTATATTTTTGTACTTGGTTATTTTTTCCAAAAACTTCCCTATATACTTGTTTTCACATTGTTTACATTATGAAATCAAAATACTATGACAGATTCATATATTCATATCGTAGAAAATAAAAAGAAGATAAATTGACCATCTTGGTCTCAGAAAACCCTGATCTTGCCATGGTAATTGATGTTGTCCCTTCTTTGAGAGTAAGACCCACTTTTGATAGGGAGTCTGCTTTCACATTTAATTCCGTGAAGATGTAGTAGATTCAAAAAGTGTTGTAAACCACTTATACTATGAAACGAGAACTCGACATAGTTCTCGTTTTTCTCTCTCCTAATTTTAGTGGCTATTTTTACCTCCGTTTCAAAAAGGGTTGATACCAGTATCACACATTTTCATTTTGAGGCATTTTTTTGGGCCTTTGAACTATCTTTGTCGTAATATATATTTAATTTCTATTTTCAAGTGTGTTTTTAAAAATTTAACAAAATAACATACATTTATAAGCAATTTATAATAAAAAACATATACATTTTGCAATTTTTCCTATAAAATAAGACATTTTTATGGACAAAATAAAACATTTTTATTGACAAAATTTTAAAGAAAAATCAGAAAATAAAGATATTTAAAACCATTTTCAATGAAATTTTAGAGATTTTTTGTATAAAAACAATACTATTTCATATTATTTTCTGAAAAGTGATTCACACAAATTCAAGAAAAAATATACCATATATTTGTAAAAAACATATTAAAAATATTATATATAGAAATTTTATTTCTAAAATAAAGTCTGAAAGTCAAAACATTACTAATATATCTTATCAAAAAATTGTCAAATTTAACATTTTCTTCAAAATATGAATCTAATCAACACTTTAAGTTATTAGGCACTTTCAATCTCTTGTAATATTTATTGGAATGAGCATAGCTGACACATACATCTATCTTCACAGATTTTTGTATTACTTTGTGGTTTACAATCTTTTTCTATTTCATCCATTAATAGAATTTGGGTTTTTTTATATTACTATGTTCTTTGCAATATCTTTTTTTGTATATTTCCATTTTATATTTCTTCCTTCATTCTATGAAAAAACTAGATCAAACATTTCTTCCGTATACCATTGATTTTTATGAAAATGATACATTATAAACGGGGGAAAGATATTTAATCAATTGGAACACATATGTCTAAGTGTTAAGACTCCATAGGAGGCCAAATATTTGTATTTTATCAATATTAAAAAGAAAAATATACGATTATAGCAAGTGACTATAATCACAATCACATTAGAGAAAACAAAGAATTGGTAGAAAGACACAAAGCCTAGTTTGTGGCTTAAAAATTTCGACATGGAATATATCTATATATATGTGTAGAAAGGTTGAACACCAACAACTTCACAGGGAGGTTATCTTAATTGGCAATATAAAATATGCCTTTGCATCATTCTTAAAAAGATATCTAGAAAGATAGATCACTTCAAACTTCACAATGAGGGTTATCTTAATTGCCACTATATGCCTGTCCACCACTCTTATCAATTGTTTCTTCGAACATAATTTTATTGATTTTATTATAAGATATATAACAAAATTCTTAAACTATTGAAAACCTATGTACAAGGTTGTGGAAATGAGGTATATATGTTTGTGAAAATATCATAACATTGAGCTAAAGAGATACCTATGTACAATTAATATTATTTTTACTAAGATTTGTATCTACATTAGAACCTTTTACACTTTTTTATAAAAATCAAAATCATGGAGATACTTATCTTTGGAATGATGGCAATAATCTAAATCTTTAAAATGAGGATAGTTATCAATATATACATATATTTGATAATTTTTTTAAATGTAGTTACACATTATTTCTTTTAAAAAGAAAAAAAAACAAGAAATAAATTTTCATTGTGATTTAGTGGCATGTAAAAATTTCAAGTAACCATTAGATGAATTTAGAGTATTTTAAAATTTCAATATAGTTGATCTAATCATTTATATATCATCCCCCATTACTTTGCCATACATTTATGTATCATCCTCCACTACTTTGCCATATATCTACTACATGATCTTATTATAATATCTATCATCATCCATCACTTTGCCATATTATATATATTACATGTTTATTAGTCCCTTCAGTTTATATCTTCCATTTTTGTCTATTAATTTATATGAATATATTGAATAGGTATAAAATTGAATAAATTTTTGAAAGAAAAAACTATAATTTTATATTTATATTGAATCAAAAGTATATCATTTTATAATATTGCCAAAAGTATTATACTCATTTCATAGCTAAATCCAAAGAGCAGAAGATACAATAAGATCGACCCTTCAAACAACTATCACCAAGTTATAACAGTATAACAGTCTTCCATCCAATATGAGAGATAATATGAGAGATGTTTCGACGAAATTTAAAGCAAGGGAGCATAACAAACATTTGTGAAGATTAAAATTGAATTGGAATTTTGAAAAAGTCTGGATGTTTCAATAATTAATTCGTAACTTCTGTTGTGGCATAGTTCACGACCTCGTATCAACTTCAATGGGAAACACTCTTCTTAAGCACGAATTTATTGGACAGATTCTTGTCTAAAGGAACTTTTACACGATACTCATATACAGGACCTGGCATGACACTTGCAATCAGAATTGAAGAGAATCAACCTACAAATTGGTATAAATTTCAAAAGATTATTTCTTTCAAGTTCTATTTGCGGTATTAAAATGCATTGCATCAAAATACTCCTCAAGGCACACTCATTCGATCATCTGGGTGCCCAAGGGCCACCCTCACAGGCTGCGCGATGTTGGGCATCGTGCAGCCCGTCAGGACGGCGCTTGGGTACCCAGATGAATGAATGAGTGTGGCTTCTAATTAAAAAGATTATTTCTTTCATGTTCTATTTGCGGTATTAAAATGCATTTAGATCATTACAATATTAAAATGCTTTTTAAATTTGTAATCGCCTCAAACTGTTCCTGAGGCCACACTCATTTGCTCATCTGGGAGCCCAAGGGCCTCCCTAACGGCCCGTGGGATGCTGGGCATCATGCAGGCCGTAAGGGCGGCCATTGGGCTCCCAGATGAGCGAATGAGTGTGCCTCCTAATTCAAAAGATTATTTCTTTCAAGTTCTATTTGTGGTATTAAAATGCATTTAGATCATTACAGTATTAAAATGCTTTTTAAATTTGTAATCGCCTCAAACTATGTAGGATCACTTTGGGAAAGAATCCCGCCACTACAAGAAAAAGAAAAAGCGATTCTACACTAGTGCCCCGAGATATAATCCTTCAGAGTCCTATAAGCACAAGGAGAAATATGTCCATAGAAAATCTTCAAAGAAATTTAGGAAACCTTTCCAAAAAAGGTTTGTCAGGAGAAGATCTGAAAAGACAGATAAAGAATCATGCTTTATCTGTGGCCAAAAAGGCCATTGGGAAATCGAGTGCTCATAGAGGAAATCTAAGCCAAGGCTAGCAGCCTTGTGTGATTCTCTAGATCCCAATTGGTGGGATCTGTGCTCTTGTTCTCCAGACGCAACTACCTCTGGAGAAATCATTTATCTTCCATTTGATAGTTCATCAGATTTCGAATCAGAGACTAATTCTCAATCAGATAATCGGCTTGCTAAATTTGATCCTTCCTCTTCTGAATTGGAAATGGATGCAAATTTAGGGGGGTGTGAGTGTGAGCCTCTAGACTTCGATTTTTCTCTATACATGTTTTCTACCTCTCCAAAAGAGTCATTACAGAAAAGATTGGCAGCAATAGATTTACAGCTCTCTGAGACTCCACCTTTCCAATACATCCTCAGGAGAGATCTAAAAGATGATAAAAAGAAGCTACTTGCCTTACTAGATAAAGGTAAAGGAAAAGCTGATGAAGAAATTCATGTGAAATATAATCCAGCAGAATTATACAAGGACTATCCAAATGAGCATAGAGATAGACAAGAATTCTGGAAAGATAAAGAGAAACTGCTGAAAATGCAAATCAAAGAAAAACAACAGAATTTGAAGAAATTGGTTAATGAGATTGAAGATCTCAAGAACATGGTTAAAGTTCTGGTTTCAGAAAGAGACCAATCTTCTGATGAGGAAATGATTCGGCAATATGAAGATGCTCTCAACAGCCCAGATCACAAAGAAAATGCCTCCTTTGAGATTTCCCCATATCCTTTCTTAGGAGCATTCACTGGCCCTAAGCTGTTTTCAGAAATTTTGTTTTGTCCTCATGAATTTAAGCCCTATACCATTCATTGTATGATAGATTCGGGTTGTCAGTTAAACCTAGCTAAAGGTGGTGCGATTCCATCCTTTTACTAGGAAAAGTCTGATCATTTTGGTAAAGACATATAGGAAACCCCTGTAAAACTATTGGGAAAAGATGCTAATTTCCCTATCCAGATTAATTCTTGTTTGAACTCGTTATATTTGTATAGGCTTGATAATATAAAAGAAGATTGCATTTTAGGTTCAGACTTTTTGACTAGAGTTGTCCTTTCTCCATTGATACTCAGAAATTGCTCTTTACTTGCACATTACATGGTAAATCTGTTACTTGTGCTCTTTCCTTAGAAGCAAAACCCAAATGTCCTAGTCCTACAAATAAACCTGAGTCAAAGCCAAATGTTGCAGAAATGTTCAATATGGACAGATGCATAGCTTACGCAGAAATGCATAAAGACAAAGCCTTTGCTGATATAGCTACTAAGCTTGAGAAAGATTGTTGTTTAGAGAATCCAAATGCTTTCTGGACAAGAGAAAAATACTTTGTTTCTCTTCCCTTTGATCCACTTCAGAAGCACAAAGCAATGAAAGCCTCTGCACGGCTTATGTATCCTTTAGAACAAGAATTCTGTGCTTCAAAAATCAAAGAGCTCCTCTCCAAAGGACTAATAGAGCCTTCCAAGAGTCTGTGGACATCCTGTGCCTTCGTGGTCAATAAGCATTCAAAGCGAAAGAGAGGAAAGCCAAGGTTGGTGGTAAACTATAAACCACTAAATGCTGTACTACAAAAGGTTAGGTATCCATTGCCTGACAAAGCTAGCTTGTTACAAAAGATAACTGGATGCACAATCTTTCGTAAGTTTGATCTGAAATCTGGTTTCTATCAGATAGGTATTTAGGCTAAAGATTGATACAAGACAGCAGTTGTAGTTCCACATGGCTAGTACCAGTGGAAAGTTCTACCCTTCGGCATTAATAATGCTCCCTCAAAGTTTCAGAAGCGCATGAAGGATATTTTCAGAGATAAGAAATGGGCACTAGTATTCATTGATGATATCTTGAGTTGTTCAAGAAATATACAAGAACATCTGAAGCACCTTCAGGAGTTATACAATCTGGTTTTTAAGCATGGTCTTGTTCTCTCCAAGAGCAAGATGGAGATTGGCAAAACTGAGATAGAATTTCTCGGTTTTAAATTAAATAAGGGATAGGTTATTCTGCAACAACACATCCTTAATGTGTTTGCCAAATTCCCAGACCAGATTCTGGAGAAAGTACAACTCAAAATATTTTTGGGTAGCTTAAATTATATAAGACCATTTTACAAAGGCCAGGCTGAAGACATCCATGTCTTGCAGCAGAGATTAAAAAAGAATCCTCTTAAGTGGTCTTCAAGTATGACTTCGGCTGTGCAAAAAATTAAAGTCAATGTCAAAGAGCTTCCTACCTTATCACTCCCTCAAGAAACAGGCCAACTTGTTATTGAAACTGATGCTTCATCAAAAGCTTGGGGTGGTGTTCTTAATGAAATCAAAGATGGCAAAGAATGTATATGTGGTTATGTATCAGGTTCCTTGAAAGCTGCTGAGCTAAAATATCCATCAAGCCACAAAGAGATTCTGGCTGTTAAGAAAATAGTCAACCATTTTATTTTATTTCTTAAGCCTGTTAAATTTGTAATTAGAACTGATTTGAAAATAATTCCTGGTATATTCAATTATGAGAACCTAATGGCATAAAATAGTAGTAGAATTTTTAAATGGCTTATTTGGTTGAATAATTTTGATTTCTCCATTGAATATAAACCAGGATATATTAACTGTGTGGCTGACATGTTAACCAGAGAATAGTCGCAGCAGCAGAAGTTACCTCAATTAAGTATGTTTACCCCTGGTGCTTCAAGCTCTCAGCATCCTGATAAAGGAAAAGACAAAGAGTCAGTGAGACCGAATTACTCCAGAAAGCAGCAAGTAGGGTTATTTCTTGAACCCTGGGATGAATCCCTGACTCCAGAAGAAAGGAAGCTCACTCTGGAGCATGCCAACAGAAGAGATGTAGAGAAATATATCTCTATTACCCTTATCAAACAAATCCTTGATTCTCCGCTAAAGTTACAGATTTTGGAGCGGTGGGAAAAAGATGCTTTCAGAGGATTTGAACGTGCTCAAGATAAGCTGAGAAGTTGCAGAGAGATTTGGGTGGACTGCAACGAGGAAGATGAAGGTCTAGTTTGGTATGTTGATATTGGTCATAATAATCTTACATGGTCAATCTACAACTTGATCCTACAGTTTTGCATAGAGGAGAGGTCAATTGTTATTTGTGGCGATCCTTCTAATATGTTAACAAATAAGTGGTCTGGTTGGACTGAGATCCTTTTGGATAGATTTTTCCCACGTAAAGATTCGGTTCAAAGAAGGGAAAAATTCATCCTCCATTTCCATGCAGATATGCAAGTAGCTGAACAGAACCATATGTTGTTCAAATTTAAGTTGCGGCATCTTGGTGGCCGTTACACTCCTTTCGGTCAAACCATTTTTACCTCACAGAAGTTCGTTAAGTGAGATCAGCATGGCAATAGGATAGATGCCAAGGTTCACAAAAAGTGGATTCCATTGAATTATCAGGTTGAATCTCTGTTTCAGGGAGATTTTATTTGTACTCCAAATCTAGTTCTGTTCGGTTTTGATGTCAAGCAGTGTTTTGACTACAACTTGTATCCGTCGTTAGATTTTGTTGATCCTGATCTCGGGCTTTTTAATGATTATCCTGACTCCTCAAATGATGAATTCCCAGTTTTCAATTGTCTGTGCGGTGGGGTTGATCTTGGCGACGGCCGAGACAGATGTATTTTCCTGCAAGGACGGGATCCACATAATTGAAAGCATGGTGGGCCTTCTTTATGGATCCACGTTGTATGTTTTCTTTTTGTTTGTCGGCTTGTCTATCAGTTCGGGTCCCCATATGTCGAAAGACCATCAAGGGATGAAATAATGACCATGGTAGTTCCCATGTGTCACCCCAAATCTTTCTTCTTGACCGCCTGGCGTTAGTCCTTGGTCACCGAGTAACCGGTTGGCACTTGTATAAATAAGAGACCCCGAAGTTCTTTTGGGACATTCGAGTCTAACTGTTCTAGTAGTTAGAGCTCTGCAAGTGTCTGTAAATATTTGTGTCTATAAAGAGTCAGAGTGTGGGAAATGAGCAGAGAGTGGCTTCGGCGCTCTGGAGTTCCCAGTGTGTTAGTCTAGTGGACATATGCTGATGTGCCTAGGTAGCTTTGTGGAAGTTACAGCAGCTGCTGAAATGGAAGCATAAAAGACCTCAGTACATTGTGTTCAAGACTATAGTTTGTGTGTTTATATTTCCTTAGTGATGAGCTTCACAGTCCAAAGCCAATCTGAGATATGAGTCTGTAATATTTGAAGCTGCTATTAATGAAAGTTTACAAGAATTTGGAAAAAGACGATCTTGATGCATTTGGAAACTGGGATGGAAATTGTCTGCCAAGGAAAAAGGTCCTATGTGCCAGGAATAAATATTCATGATTCTCCTTTTAGACAGTATTCCACAGATGGCCAAATAAAAAAGGAATTCCTTCCTTATAAGTCTTCTACCCCTGAGGAGACTGTGTCTGATGAAATTAAATTGGAAAAATATGGAAATTTGCAACATAGGCTAACTGCCAATAACCTGGATGATATAGCCTTTGACATCATCCAAATCAAAAAAGATATGTCCAAATAAAAAGAGAAGATCTTGTTAATTTCTGCAAAAATAGATCTTCTAGATCATCTGCTCCATGATAATGGAGAGATCAAACTAGCTGTTGAAGTAGCTGCTGCAAAAGAAGAAAAAAGATTGGCTGTCTTGGGAGATTTGCTGTCAAAAACCCAAGAACTTAAACAAAAAAACAGTTAGTGCTTTAGCGCTTATTATTGCATCTAACGGTCACCAAAGAAACCCATCCCATTCAAAGAGTTTTTCTTTTGGAATGTTCAGTGTAAATGAGGATGACAGTCGACCTGAGTTTACTTTTGGTAACAATGAAGCTGAGTTCAAGGAAATTCAAGAAAATGTAGCCCAGTTTCATCTTGTGCCTCCTTCCCTGGCTCCTAAATACCTAGCTATGATGTCTACTTATCAAAGACCAGGAACTTCCCATGAAGAAGTAAATTCATCCATTAGTGGTCCGCCTCCTCCTGCTTTTGACACCCATATGCAAGAAGTCCCTAGATCGATAGCTCCTTCTCATCGATTCCACTTTGGAATCAATGGTATGAATAATTTGTTGTCCCAAATGCCAGAACAACCAGTTCTAAACATTCATTGTCAGTCCAAAGGTTATGTAAAGAATGCCATTGGATTGCTAGGACAATGTGTTATGTATAAAAGAACTCAAGACTCAACAATCATAGGACAACAATTAGGCACACAGTTAATTGCTAGTCTCTCAGGACTCGTCCATGAGTGGTGGCGATGGCTTCCTCAGGAGTCTAGAAATGAAATGCTTCAAGTTGATGATGTTGATCAGAAAATCCTACAAGCATTAGGAAAAGAGTTCTACGGCCCAGACGATGAGGAAGACTATGATCCTCTAGCTTCCTTGTGTATGTCAGCATGACTCTGCGATTTAGGGCAGAGCGAACAATATTTCTACTATATGCAGAAACTTCTCATCTCATCAGGAAAATTAGGAAAGCCTGCTTATCTGAAACATTACCTACACAGTTTTCGAGGTCATGTACCTGATGTAGTTGAACAATACATGAAGGATAAAAAGATAGATCTCAAAGGTCTGTCATTGGCACAATTACATGGTCACATAATGGAAACCTGACAAGAGCATTTCCTGGAGAAGAGAGTCAGCAAAGACTTTAAAAGACACCAAGCCATGTACTCCTCATCATTTTGCAAAAATGTTGCACAAATGCCTAATTGGGGATGCGGTGCCTAAAATGGAGGTCACTCTGGGAAAGAATCCTCCAACTGCAAGAAAAAGAAAAAGGGATTCTACACTAGTGCCCCGAGATATCATCCTTCAGAGTCTTATAAGCGTAAGGAGAAATATGTTCACAGAAAATCTTCAAAGAAATTCAAGAAACCTTTCCAGAAAAGGTTTGTCAGAAGAAGATCTGAAAAGACAGATAAAGAATCATGCTTTATCTATGGCCAAAAAGGCCATTGGGCAATCAAGTGCCCACAGAGGAAATCTAAGCCAAGGCTATCAGCCTTGTGTGCTTCTCTAAATCCTAGTTGGTGGGATCTCTTCTCTTGTTCTCCAAACGCAAGTCCTTTTGGAGAAATCATTTATCTTCCATTTGATAGTTCATCAGATTCCGAATCAAAGTCTGATTCTCAGTTAGACAATCAGCTTGCTAAATTTGATCCTTCCTCTTCTGAATCGAAAATGGATGCAAATTTAGGGGGGTGTGAGTGTGAGCCTCCAGACTTCGATTTTTCTCTATATATGTTTTCTACCTCTCCAAAAGAGTCATTGCAGAAAATATTGGCTGCAATAGATTTCCAACTCTCTAAGACTCCACCTTTCCACTACATCCTTAGGAAAGATTTGAAATATGAGAAAAAGAAGCTACTTGCCTTATTGGATAAAGGTAAAGGAAAAGTCGATGAAGAAATTCATGTGAAATACAATCCAACAGAATTATACAAAGACTATCCAAATGAGCATAGAGATCGACAAGAATTCTGGAAAGATAAAGAGAAACCGTTGAGAATGCAAATCAAAGAAAAACAACAGAATCTGAAGAAATTGGTTAATGAGATTGAAGATCTCAAGAACATGGTTAAAGTTCTGGTTTCAGAAAGAGACCAATCTTCTGATCAGGAAATGAGTTGGTAATATGAAGATGCTCTCAACAGCCCAAATCACAAAGAAAATGCCTCCTTTGAGATTTCCCCAGATCCTTTCTTAGGAGCATTCACTGGTCCTAAGCTGTTTATAGAAATTTTGTTTTGTCCTCATGAATTTAATCCCTATACCATTCATTGTATGATAGATTCGGGTTGTCAGTTAAACCTGGCTAAAGGTGGTGCAATTCCATCCTTTTACTGGGAAAAGTCTGATCATTTTGGTAAATCCATAGAGGGAACCCCTGTACAGTTATTGGGAAAAGCTGCTGATTTCCCTATCCAGATTAATTCCTGTTTGAACTCATTATCTTTGTATAGGCTTGATAATATAAAAGAATATTGAATTTTAGTTTCAGATTTTTTTACCAGATTCAGTCCTTTCTCTATTAATACTTAGAAATTGCTCTTTACTTGCACATTACATGGTAAATCAATTACTTGTCCTCTTTCCTTAGAAGCAAACCCCAAGTGTCCCAGTCCTGCTAATAAACCTGAGTCAAAGCCAAATGTTGCAGAACTGTTCAAGATGGACAGATGCATAGCTTACGCAGAAATGCATAAAGACAAAGCCCTTGCTGATATAGCTGCTAAACTTGAGAAAGATTGTTGTTTAGAGAATCCAAATGCTTTCTGGACAAGAGAAAAATACTTTGTTTCTCTTCCCTTTGATCCACTTCAGAAGCACAAATCAATGAAAGCTTCTGCACGGCTTATGTCTCCTTCAGAACAAGAATTCTATGCTTCAGAAATCAAAGAGGTCCTCTCCAAAGGACTAATAGAGCCTTCCAAGAGTCCGTGGGCATGCCGATCCTTCGTGGTCAATAAACATTCAGAGCAAAAGAGAGGAAAGCCAAGTTTGGTGGTAAACTATAAACCACTAAATGTTGTACTACAAAAGGTTAGGTATCCATTTCCTAACAAAGCTAGCTTGTTACAAAAGATAGATAGCTGCACAATCTTTAGTAAGTTTGATCTGAAATCTGGTTTCTATCAAATAGGTATTTAGGCTAAAGATCGATACAAGACAACATTTGTAGTTCCACATGGCCAGTACCAGTGGAAAGTTCTACCCTTTGGCATTAATAATGCTCCCTCAGAGTTTCAAAAGCGCATGGAGGATATTTTTAGAGATAAGAAATGGGCGCTGGTATTCATTGATGATATCTTGATTTGTTCAAGAAATCTACAAGAACATCTAAAACACCTTCAGGAGTTATACAATCTGGTTTTTAAGCATGGTCTTGTTCTCTCCAAGAGCAAGATGGAGATTGGCAAAACTGAGATAGAATTTCTTGGTTTTAAATTAAATAAGGGACAGGTTATTCTGCAACAACACGTCCTTAATGTGTTTTCCAAATTCCCAGACCAAATTCTGGAGAAAGTACAGCTCCAAATATTTTTGGGTAGCTTAAATTATATAAGACCATTTTACAAAGGCCAGGCTGAAGACATCCATGTCTTACAGCAAAGATTAAAAAATAATCCGCCTAAGTGGTCTTCAAGTATGACTTCGGCTATGCAGAAAATTAAAGCCAAAGTCAAAGAGCTTCCTGCCTTATCACTCCCTCAAGGAATAGGCCAACTTGTTATTGAAACTGATGCTTCATCAAAAGCTTGGGGTGGTGTTCTTATTGAAATCAAAGATGGCAAGGAATGTATATGTGGTTATGGATCAGGTTCCTTCAAAGTTGTTGAGCTAAACTATCCATCAAGCCACAAGGAGATTTTGGTTGTTAAGAAAACAGCCAACCATTTTATTTTATTTCTTAAGCCTGTTAAATTTGTAATTAGAACTGATTTGAAAATAATGCCTGGTCTCTTCAAGAATGAGAACCTAATGGTAGAAAATAGTAGTAGGATTTTGAAATGGTTTATTTGGTTGAATAATTTTGATTTCTCCATTGAATATAAACCTGGATATCTTAACTATGTGGCTGACATGTTAACCAGAGAACAGCCGAAGCAGCAGCAGTTACCTCAGTTAAGTATGTTTACCCATGGTGCTTCAACCTCTCAGCATCCTGATAAAGACAAAGAGAAAGAGTTGGTGAGACCAAATTACTCTAGAAACCAGCAAGCAAGGTTATTTCTTGAACCCTAGGATGAATCCTTGAATTCGGAAGAAAGGAAGCTCACTCTGGAGCATGCCAACAGAAGAGATGTAGAGAAATATCTCTCAGTTACCCTTATCAAACAAATCCTTGATTCTCCGCTAAAGTTATAGATTTTGGAGCGATGGGAAAAAGATGCTTTCAGAGGATTTGAACGTGCTCAAGGTAAGCTGAGAAGTTGCAGAGAGATTTGGGTGGACTGCAACGAGGAAGATGAAGGTCCAGTTTGGTAGGTTGATATTGGTCATGGTAATCTTACATGGTCAGCATACAACTTGATCCTTCAGTTTTGCAGAGAGGAGAGGTCAATTTTTATTTGTGGCAATCCTTCTAATATGTTAACAAATAAGTGGTCCGGTTGGACTGAGATCCTTTCGGATAGATTTTTCCTGCGTAAAGATTGGGTTCCAAGAAGGCAAAACTTCATCCTCCATTTGCATGCAGGTAGCTGAGCAGAACCATATGTGGTTCAAATTTAAGTTGCGACATCTTGGTGGCCATTACAATTCTTTGGGTCATACCATTTTTACCTCACAGAAGTTCGTTAAGCGAGATCAGCAAGGCAACAAGATAGATGCCAACATTCACACAAAGAGGATTCCATTGAATTATCGGGTTGAATCTCTGTTTCAGGGAGACTTTATTTGTACTCCAAATCCGGTTTTGTTTGGTTTTGATGTCGACCACTGTTTTGACTACAACCTATATCAGCCGTTAGATTTTGGTGATCCTGATCCCGGGCTTGTTAATGATTATCCAGACTCCTTAGATGATGACTTCCCAGTTTTCAATTGTCCGTGCAGTGGTGTTGATCTTGGCGACGGTCAAGACAGATGTATTTGCCTGCAAGGATGGGATCCACATAATTGAAAGCATGGTGGGACTACTTTATGGTTCCACGTTGTACGTTTGCTTTTTGTTTGTCGGTTCAGGTTCCCATATGTCAAAAGACCATCAAGGGACGAGATAATGACCATGGTAGTCCCCATGTGTCACCCCAGATATTTCTTCTTGACCTTCTGGCGTTGTTCCTTGGTCACCGAGTAACCGGTTGGCACTTGTATAAATAAGAGACCCCATATTTCTTTTGGGATATTCGAGTCTTAGCGGTCTAGTAGTTCGAGCTATGCAAGTGTCTATAAGTATTTGTGTCTGTAAAGAGTCAGAGTGTGGGATACAAGTAGAGAGTGGCTTCGGTGCTCTGGAGTTCCCAGTGTGTTAGTCTAGTGGACATATGCTGATGTGCATAGGTAGCTTTGTAGAAGTTATAGCAGCTGCTGAAACAAAAGCATAAAACGCCTCAGTACTTTGTGTTCAGGACTATAGTCTGTGTGTTTATATTTCCTTAGTGATGAGCTTTGCAGTCCGAAGCCAATCTAAGATATGAGTCTGTAATATTTGAAGCTACTATTAATGAAAGTTTGCAAGAATTGGAAAAAGACGATCTTGGTGCATTTTTTGATAATCATCCTTAAGAGCAAACTTGAGCTCCGTCCGTGGAAGAAAGAGATGTTTGTGCCAACGAGCTCCTTCCCTGGGCATTTTTGTGGCTGATGCAATGGACTCTTTCGTCACCGAAAAAGTGAGATGGATGACCTTGTATGTCTTACCATCGAAGCCCTTAGCAAATAGTAGTGAAATCTCATCATCATGGTTGTCAAGAAGGTGAAGAAATGGACCTCATCCGGCTCGCAAAAATACTTCATGACATGCCTTAAATTCGAGAATGCGGAGGAGGTCCTGGTAACTACCAGGCTCATAAAGGATTGGCGTATTGAACGTAGGTCAAAGGATGTGGATGGACATAGAGGATGCACGAAATTGCAGGGGATGGAGCTTGATAGGTTCAGGGCGGATAAAAAATGAGAAAGATGAATTAGAGTTTACGTAGAGGTAGGTTTAAATTGAGATCCATTTGAGTGGCTGAATTATCGTGGAGATAGATTTGGCACGTTCGAATGATACGCTATCATTTAGTTACCTTGATTCATGTGCCATCATAGAACTACATGGTTAATGAATTCTTATGGCTTATGATATGTTCAACCATGTCCAAAGTAAAACTTTGGACAGGTTGAACATAATCCTCATTATGAAATTATAGCCATAAATTACACATAAAAAATCATGATGACTTAATAAATGAAACGATAGATCACACGGTAATATTAAATAGAGGATTAAAATCATATGATATCCATATGAAGGTTAATCACGTCATTTGATGAGATAAAAATGAGTATGCAAAGATGGAATTTAATTTGATCCTTGACATGATTCGTTAATTAGATATAAATCAAAATTTTAAAGATCTTAGCACACTTATTAATATCATTACAGGCTATGGTCTCATTCGACACTTCATTCAGATCATTATTCCCATTTTCCTCGTTCATGACCTCATTCGGATCGTCATTCGACCCTTCATTCAACCCTTCATACAGACCTTTGTACAGAAACGTGCTTTGATGGATCTGACTACTGCTGATTATGCAGAGAGTTTTTCTAGGACTTGTCAGCACACAAGAGATGTTGTAAACCTACTTTTCTAGAACTTTAGTCACATTCTTCTTTATTTGTCATTGATCGGAACATTTTTTCTTATTCTTTTTGCATTATCCTGAAAACACCTATCATTTGTCAGAGATAAATGAATTTTTTTATAAATATTCAGAAGGTAAAAACGGTTCTGAATCTCCCCCAAACCAAAAATATGGTGTGTCCTCAAGCCATCAAATAAAAATTGATAATTATTCGAATATTTCCAACACATGGTTCAGGAAATAACTTCTAAAAATGATGTAATAATTTTCGTAAGAAAATGAAATATTAACTATTAAATTTAGATGATTTAGATATGTACATTCATAAAAAAGAATACAACCGTGCTTAAGAAGACCATATGAAGAATGATAATGTAATGAATGCGAAAATTGCCATAGGAAACTAGTCATCCATGACTCATTTTAAAGATCTCTTGTCATCCAAAGAATATAGATGAGGTTCACTGTAGAGTTTGTGAGATTTCTATAGTTATGGGTCCCATTTCTAGGATAATCATACCCTAGGTATTGTTTGAATGAGCTATCAGGGTCCAAGTCCAAATTACAGCCATTCTCTAATAACAGTATAAATAATTAGCCTAAACATGTATTTGTATACTCAAGTTTTTATATGAGCCATGTGCATAGCAATGCGTTAACCAAACCTCTTTTTCCTGATATTGCCCCACTTCCAACAAGCCTGTTCAGTACCCCAACGGGTTTATCTTGGTACCATGCAAGCATAGCCCTACTGCCAGCGAGCCTGTTCAGTACCCCGACGGGTTTACTTGCATTTACTGAGCTTCCTTGTTTAAGATTTTACTTAGCATAGACCCGCTACCAGCGAGCCTGTTTAGTACCCCGGTGGGTTTGCTTTGTATAACGATATTTTTAGTAAGGAATCTAGCTGGGACTAGAGTGTGGTAAGCCTGTTAAACACATAATTCAAATTTTTTGAACGAACCTTATGAGTAACATTATTTATAATGGCCTAAATTATAGATCATGTCAAAAGATAATAACCTAAAACTATTCTTTGACTTCTCAGTACATCTTCTTCATAAAAGATTAGTAATGTTCCCCACAAAATAGAGATATCACTCACTTTTGAGCTACCTTTTAAAAGTGATTAAGAAACAAGTTTTGATAATAAGTCTAGGATGAACTAGTAGTCCATAGGTGTAAGATAGAACTTTTGAAGATCATAGTAATTAAAGTGGGTCTTAAGCAACTGTTCTAATGATGAATCGGAAATGTACAGGTCTAAATCAAATACCATAAGCAGAATCATAAAAGAAAGTGTTTAAGAATGATGTAAAGAACATTTTAGCCTTTCACTATAAATTTTCAATTTTTAACAATAATCGAAAGAGGAGGAGAATTATAAGTATTTCTGTTTTTTAGAGCACTTCCCTTTTCAGATAATATTGCATGAGCTGATTATAAGGTTCTTGTAATCAAACTGCAAAACCACTTGTTAGATAATTCAAATTTATTCAAAACCAAAAACATATGTACAGAGAAAGTTATAAAAAAATTTCAAAATTAAGGAAAGGAAAAGAGTCTTGCTGCTTTATTTGACAAAATTTCATAAGCTGATCATAAAAATGAATTTCCTATAAAGATGCAATCAACTGTTAGAAGCGACCCTTTATTATTAAAATATATATATATATATATTTACATATATAGAAAGGAAAATAACCCAAAATGATTTCAAGAACTAGGAGGAGGAATGACTTCCTCTTCTACCAATTCCATTTCCTCCTCTTGTAAGGCATTCTACACAAAATCTTATTTAGATATTGGTCTATGATAAAGTCTAAGCCTATGTCCATTTACAACAGAAGAAATTTGTGAATCATCAATTGTCTTAATTTTAACAGATCCATTGTCAAAAGTTGTAACAATTTCATATGGACCCATCCATCGAGTAGTTAATTTATCTTTAAATTTTTTGTATCTTGAATCAAGAAGCAATGCCTAGTCTCCAGTTTGACTCTTGAGAACTTTTAGTAATTGTTTTTGCTGACTCTCATCTAAACCTACATTTATATGTAGAAATTTGTTGTAACTAACCTCACAAGGTATGGTATAGGATCCTAGATGTTCTTCGATTATGAAGACATAGGGTGTACTCGTAAATATTGAGAGGCTCATGTTTTCTTGAAATTCATCTCCAAAGATATGGTCAAGTTGGGAAAAATACTGAGGAAAGTCTATACATGTTGTGGAAGAGATAAATTGATTCAACACATTCTTGGTATTTTGTTGTTGAAGTTCCCAGGACAAATCACTAACAAGGGAAAGTTCTTCCAGGTTCTCATCCTCAAAAGGACAATCTAACCAAAATACGTTTTCAGTTACTGGTTGTGCTGGTGGGTATAAGGCTAGTTTTCTTGTAGATAACCCATCAAAGATAATCATCTCTCCATCCCTACATCCTATAAATGCATTGGGAGCAGCCAACCAAGGTCTTCCCAAAATAATGGGGTGACCTTTGGAAGGGTCTTTTGATTCTATAACCATGAAGTCCATGGGATATTCCCATGAAGCTACTGATACAGTGATGTCATTTAAGATCCCAGTAGGTTGAACCATAGTGCGATCTGCTAATTCTAGCATTGTTGGGGTAGGGCAGAGGAACTATATTAAATTGAGAGTTTCTAAAATTGAGGTAGTCATCAGATTAATAGCAGATCCTAGATCAATAAGTGTATTTCCTATGGCGGTGTTATTGATGATAACAGTCACCACAGGGTTTCCTGGATTTGAATACTTTGGGAGTCTAGGTTGGTTTGCTATTACATGAATCGTCGGAGGGCCTTTTTGTTTTCTCCCTGGTCTTTTAATATAGAGTTCCTTTATTACTTTACTATAATTCGGGATATCCTTAATGGCTTGTAACAAAGGGATCTTAATGCAAATATTCTTCAATTCATTAATGATATCATACTCTAGATAAGTTACAAGTTTTTCTATTACTAGACGCTCCGGATATGGGAGTGATTTTTCTCCTGTACTTGCTTCTTTATGTGGATAGTTGTGTGTTGAAGGTTTAGGAATAACCACATCTTCAAGAATAGCATCATTCAAAACTTCGTTAGGTATGTTTTCTTCTTCATTCTCTTCTCGAATAACAACTGATGACTTGGGTTGATCTTGCAAAACTCTTCCAGACCGTAATTGAATCTCATGTATTGGTGCGGTCAATACGGCATATGATGGAAGAGGTAAAAACCCAATGCTATTAAGAGCTTGGGTTGGTTTGTTGTTAGGATTCGGTATCGGTTGTGTAGGTAATATTGTGGGTCTTGGAGGATTCATATTCTGGAAATGGTGAGGTTGATTTGGGATAGGGGGTAGTGAAGGAGGTACAAATCCAGGAAAAATTTGTTGAATATTATGTAAGTAAGGATAGTTAGGCATAGGAGGAGGTGGTTGATCATAAGATTTTCCTCTCCATCTATGTGGCCATTGCTGTTGTTGAGCATTCTGAGGAAGGTACTGAGGTGGCCAATTTTTCCAACCTGAAGTGTTCCATTGTTGAGAAGGTTGATAAGGATAGTAATAGGGTGGAATTTGTGATGACGGATCTTGATATGATGATTGATCTCTAGGTTGCCAAGGACTCCTAGATGATTCACCAAAGTTTCCACTCATATACACAGCTTGAAACCCAGGAAATGATGGACAATTATCAGGCGGATGTTCTTCTGTACAAAGGTGACAAACTGAAACATTGTTCAATGGACATTCTTGTTGAGGATGTTTAGTTCTACACCTAGGACAGAAAACACTCATTTCTGCACACTCTTCATCTTGCCTCTTTTTAGCTTTTAATGCATCCAATTGAGAACCCATGGCTCCTAAGGTATCTATCCTGAAATTTTCCAATAGGTTTCCAACCTCTAACCTTGTAAATCCACCAGGACCAGATGTGTTTCCTTTTAGATTCCTAGCATAAGATTCTCAAAAGTGTCTTCCACTTTTTCCTCTACTCCTAGAGTAATTCCTACATAGTTCATAAATATGTGAAAAAGGTTTATGAGAGATGTCTCCTGTTGCCATGAGATTAAGGTTTTCTAAGAATTCCTATGAGAATCCCTTGAGGAAGAGTGTTCTTACTGCATCCTCCCGAAGATCACTATATTTAGATTTATGTAACACATAGTTAAATATTTCAAAATAGTCTTCTAGGACCTCATCTTCAAGTTGTATTTTAAAAATATCATTGTGAGAGTCTTTGGGTTTACGGTAATCCTGATATTTTTGTAGAAACACAGTCTTCATGTCTTCCCACGTTCTAATACTAGATTCTCCTAACCCCATGAACCATCGAAGAGAAGAATCTTTTAATGTGGTAGGAAAGAGTTTTAGCTTTTGGCCATCTTGTAGGTAATTATAACTCCTACACAAAATTTCAAATTCGAATAAGAATGTATCCAGATCCTCACTACTCTTCCCATAAAAGGTTGGTAGTGAGGAAGGAGGGATGTTTTTCATAGTTACATCTTGTGCAGTGTCTAGGATAGGGAACCCGAAGGTACCTTCATTTCTAATCTCTCCTTCTCCTTCATCTTGTCGGACATGATCTTCATTTTCATCCTCCATGAAGATCCAATTTCCAAAGACGGAATACTTAGGTGGATCCTTTCTTAGTGAATATGGGATATCCCAACGTTCTTTTTCAGGGAAAATATTTCCCTTTTTAAGAGAATAATTATCAGTTATGTGGGAGTCCAATTTTGAAGGTCCTACTATTGTTGTCTCAATCTGTGAGATAAATATGTTCACAAAATTCTCAAAAAGAGTGTCTACTAGTGCAGGATCAACAAAATCTACTAAGTTTGGACCACGTACTATTGAAAAAGTAGTGTCTTTGGGTTTTTGGACTAATGGAGGGTTGGGAGGTCTTGAAGTTTTATCCTTTTGAGTTTCCTCTTGTCTAAGTTCAGTCTCAATATGAGCTTGAGGTTCTTCTAGTGGAATTTCTTTATGAGCATACTTTTCTCATGTCCCTATGGTTTCCCCCAATTGATTTCCAGAAAGGATTTCCTTTGCTTTCCAAGTAAGACTATTACCTTTAGGTGTCTTCCGATACCTTTCTGCTGAGTTAGTAGTTGGGGTGGCATGCCCCTCGTATAGGTTAGTAGGAATTTTAGTAGGACGGCTAGTTTTAATAAATCTACCTTGTGAGTCTCTAGACCTATTCATGCAAACAAGCTATAATTGAAATAAAATTTAACTGCATCACTACTACTGCTGGGTTTTGGGGATTCCTGTTATAATAGATGCGCATGTTCTTACCTCTCGTCTTACCACTCACCCGCCACTAACCTATTTCTACATTTCAAAGCGGAAGATTCAAATCTATAACTAAGCCTTAAAGGAGAGTTCTACCTATCTACAACTCCCCGACAATGGTGCCAAAATGTTGAGGTGTATTTACTATCTTAAAGAATCACCAAAATATTTAATTATCGACCAGGGTTGGTAATCTTAGAGTTGTGGCACAGTATATGTTGAGGTAGAATGGGGCCTAAAGTTTCGTCTCGGCAGACCTTAGAAATGTTTAATAAAAAAAATATCGAAAGATCTTTCAAAATGAAAAACCGAGTCAAACTCAAAAACAACGAAGGAACTAATTAAACCTAACTAAACCAATGGATCAAACTAGTATCAAGCTATACTAATCTATTCTATGGACAATAACTGAAAAGAACAAATACTGATAAAAAAAACTACTTTTTACGAAAATGGAAACTACTTGGCTTAAAACAAACACTACAAACTACAAACTACTCAGGGAATTCATCAACTATTCATGCATTCAATTAATACTTCAAAACTACAATAAACTACCTAATTCCATTCTCTTTGGGGATTCTGAGGAAGTGTATCAAATGTAATGGGAATATGAGCGAATGTATCAAAGTGGCTTTCAAATGTGACAAGGAAACAAAATGGAACTAAATCTAGTTTAACTTCTACAAATAAATGCAAACTAAATATTGTCCAACTACAATTAATTTTAAACATTATGACCTATCTTCTATCCATAAGCAATTGACTTGGAACTAATGAAGTCTACAAGCAAGTAGAAAACTTAATAAAGATATTTACTTGAAACTGAATTTGATTGAGAAGCAAGTAGAAAACTTGATAAAAGATATTTATTCGGAAACAAGTATAAAACTTGATAAAGATATTGTATTCAAAAGCAAGTAGAAAACTTGATAAAGATGTTTTACTTCTGAACCAGATCCTATTATATGAACATCTTCATTATTGGTACAAATGAGAAAACTAATCCTATGCTTAACGAAGAATTATCAAAATTAAGATAACTTGGAGAATGAAATTATTAAACCTAATCTGATATTAATCTTAACGACATATGATAAACTACACTAAGAATGAAACTAATAAATTCTGTAACAGTAAAGCATTAAGGAACCAAACATAAGAAAAACATAACTTGTAAAGCAACTAAAGCAAGGTTAAGGAAAGATAGAATGAAAACTAAGGATGATGACGAACTTAATTAAAACTCTAAGTAGTGTATAACAAGATCTTAATTACATCTAAGAAGGCTAATTTAAAAGCAAGGAATGTCACAGTTAAAAGACCTAAGAAACTGGAATCTAAATAAGCATAAAAACAATGCAGAAAGTATTAAGGTCCATATGACGATCCAGATGGCTGTCCGAATGACAGTCCGGATGAAGGAAAATGATTTAAACTAAGGAAATAATCCGTTTGGATGATCTTAACGTTAGCTAATTGGTGCATATGAACCTACAGTGCAAGGAATCAATGCATAGAGTGTTTAGGAGATAAGATAAGAAGAAGTAACCTATTCTAATCATTGTCTAAGGAATGAACTATTTCTATGGAATAAGAAAACAAAACTGAAATAAACAAAACTAACCTATAGCGACAGGAAAGAAACTAACAGAACTAATTCTGATTACAAATGAACTTGGAATGTAAAGCTAACTAAACTCTAAGTCTTTGTAAATACAGGACTAAGAGCAAACTAAGCAAATTAAACATGAGCAACTAAGCATGACTAAGTAAACTAAGCATGATCGGTCACTAATTACATTATGTAAATATCATTTACATGAACAACAAATTAAACATACAGATCATAAAACAGAGGTATCATTTACATAAGTGGTAAGACAACATATAGATTACAAGACAAGGAGATCATATACAAAATGAATACATAAATTAAACAAATAACACAACTTATCTGCAGAAGACAAAGACAAATTATATACACAGATGGAAGACCATTGGTTGTTGAGGGGCCCTTCTCAGCAATCAGAGGCTGCGCCTTAATCAATCAATCACCATGCACGCTATTGAGCTCTCATAAAACTAGAACTATGGTATATTAATTTAAAACAGAGTTACAGCCTTGCTGTGTCTACTTGCAGCTGAAAAACTAGAAACTAAGAGACTAAACGGACTAACTCGTCTCAGTCATGAAGACATCTATATATAGAGAGTTACAATTGGGAGAGAAAGTCGACCCTTTTGTGGTCGATTGCTCCAATAATAGGCAGTCTTAATAACACAAAACAGCTCTGCTTAACAATACATGACAACACATGGACAAGGAACGGCCCCATAACAGTTTACGATAGTGCACAAGGCATCTACTAGGTTCCATGGCATTGGTTTCCTTCACGTGGTCATTGAGACATTGATCCTTCGTTGACGTGGGTAGAGAGATGTGCTATCGAGTTGAGCGTGTAGGAGAGAGAATCTTCCAGAACACCAGCGCACGCACCATAAGGGCCACGTTCTAAACAAAACCCATGTGACGGTTTGCTTTCTAACGACCCAAGAATATCTCAACCAACAATCTCGTGGGTTGAATGCGGGTCTGAACGACAAGCTAAATGCGGCTCATCGTTTGCACTGTAAATACGCGTATGAATGGAGGTTCATTTGAGAGCCATAACCTATGGAATGAAATATATTTTCCAAGAAATATTAAATAAACATCAATAAATCACAATATGACGATTTTTACCCAAAATTCATGTAATGTGTGAATATATGCATACCTGATCTGTTTGACGGTCTAAATGGCGGAAAGTATAACTTATTATATCAAAAATGGTGAAAATGACGCCAATCAGAGTGTGTTTGATGATCAAAAGTGGTGACAAAATGGACACCAACAGTTGTCTAAGTTGTCTGAAAGGTTTTATTATATTGATTTGATTGGCAGCCACCGCATTCTGCCCTTCCTAATTTCAATATCAACTTTTACTTAAGTAAAATTTATATATATATATATATTTAGTTATATATGTATATTTAATTATTCATTTTTTGGAAAAATATTGTAACAATATCATCTCATGAATTCTGAGAATTGGAAACAAATCAATAATTTCATAAATATAATAAAAAAATTTAAATTGTGAACAACTTATTGTATTAACTCTCCAACAAATATGCTTTTTTGTTTTCAGTCAATTAAATTCAAATTCTAATCATTAGATAAATATAAATAAAATTAAAATTATGAAAATATTATTGTTAACTCGTGCAACATATATACTTCTTAGTTTTCCATCAATTAAACTCTTCAAAGTTTATTTCTATTGTATTTATACCTGCAACGATATACTTTTGTGTTATTGGTTTCTCAACTTAGCTCAGTGACTTAACGATATACGTTTGTGTGTTTGGTCTATTAGCTTATTTCACATACTTTACTCAAGATACATAAACCTTTTTTAAAATTAGATGCATGTTAATTTTCTAGATTGGATGCATATCAATCTTTTATAAAAACGTTTAAAAGTTAATAAAATTAAAATTTAATAAATTTGTTAAAGATAAAAATTAATGTTGAAAATGAAAAGTATTAAAATTTGAAAATGTTATATTATTTATTGTTGGATTAGCCACTCAATTAAGTGTTTATATTCGAACATCAATGCCTTCGGGCTTATTCCTATGCCCTTAAATCCTACTAAAAATTATCATGAGATTTTACTATTTAGACGATTCAACTTTATGATGGACTATTATCACACATGAATATACTAAAATAAGATAAAAAGTAATAATCACAATTAAGAGTCAAAATCATATGTGCTCTAGATTAAAAAAAAATGACTATACTTAAAAACAATTCTATAAACCAAATAATAACATAAAATATTAGACTTGTAAAGGTAAACACATTAGATAGAGAAACAACATAAGTCATTTACTTATATAATTTGTGATAGAAATTGCGAGAAGATTTCGGTTTAATTTCTTTTTGAGAATGTTACATTGTGTGACAATATTCCTTGAAATATAGGGAACTTAATAGTTATTTACCTCAAAATCACCCAGAAACATGTATTGATTTCAAGTTATACAGTAGTTTTGGTCTCCCTAATTAGGTAAACTTTGACCATATCCAAAGAAAGGAGTTGTGAAAGTAGATTTTTTTGTTTTCGAAGAAGGTATTATTGATATGAGCATCATCCCCTAACTCATATTGTTGAAATGAATATAACAAAAATTCCTCTTGGGCTCTCATATCTCATAAAAAATCATTCATATCAACCTCTATTTCATTTCCTTCATTGACGAAATCTGAATAAATAGTGTTATTTCATACTCCTAACTCAGGATGTAGTGGGAATTGAGTAGGTGGTTGATTCAACCATGATAAACATCAACCAAAGTCAAACAAATCCAACAACACTTAAATGAAGTCAACCAAAGTCTACCATAGTTAACCATAACCAACCAAATTCAAATGTCAAACAAGTTCAACCAATAGTTAATTATTGCCAAATAAAGTCAACCATGGTAAACCAAGTCAACTACAATCAAAAGTCAAAGAAGGTCAATCAATAGTCAATAATGACAAAAAAGTCAACCATAGTCAACCATGGCAACCATAGTCAAACAAACTCAACCATAATCAAGCATAGCCAACCATGTTCAACCAAATTCAACCATGGACAACCAAAGTCAACTATAGTCAAAAAAATTCAACGATAATCGACCATACCCAACCATGGTAAACCAAAGTCAAGAATGGTTAATCATAGTCAACCATATTCAACCAAAGGAAACCATAGTGGAATTGTAATTAACCATATGATTTTAAAGTCAACCCTTATGTCAACCAAAGTTAGCCATAGGAAAACAATAGTGGAATTATAATTCACCATATGATGTTAAAGTCAACACTTTGTCTCCCATAATCAATTGAACAAGTCAACCACAGTAAACCATATGATAAGAATATCCACCAAAGCCAACCAAACTCAACCATTCCCAACCATTCTTATACATAGTAAACCATGGTGATTTATAGCCAACGATCATCAACCATGGTTAGCCAAATTCAACCATAGCTAATTAGTCAATCACAGTCGCCCATAGTTAATTGTGATCAACCATATCCTACCAAAGACAACCATAGTCAACCATGGTCAACCATAGCCTACCAAAGCTAACCAAACTCAACCATAGTTAACTAAATTCAACCATATCCAACTAAATTTAAAAGTTAAATAAGTTCAATTAATGGTCAGTTGTGGCAACAAAAATTTAACCATAGTCACCCATAGACAAAAGTTAAATAAGGTCAACCAATAGTCAATTACGGCAACTACAAAATAAAGTCACCTTTAGCCAACCATGGGAAATCATAATCAACCATAGTCAATTAGCTAGCCAAAGTCAACAATAGTCAACCATGTTCAACCACATTCAACCAAAGTAAGTTATGGCCAACCAAATTCAACCATAGTCGAACATGGTCAAGTATGGTCAACCATTGTCATCCATAATCAAACAAAGTCAACCATAGTTAAACAACGTAAACCATGGTCAACCATAGTCATCCATATTAAATCATATTCCACCATAGTCAACCATGGTAACTAAAAGTCTATTATGGCAAAACTAAGTCAACCATAGTCAACAATGGTTAACCAAGTCAACCAAATTTAACCATGGGAAACCATAGTCAACCATAGTTAACCGTCATTAACCATAGTCAACCAAAGTCAACCATATTCAACAAAAGACAACCATAATCAACCATGGGTAACCATAGTCAACTATGGCCAACCAAAGTTAACCATAGTCAACCATGTTCAACCATGCTCAACTAAAGTCAACCATGGTAGACCATAATCATCCATGGGCAATGATAGTTAATCATCGCCAACCAAAGTCAACCATATGGTTGACCATGGTTAGCTAATAATAATAATAATAACCATGGTCAGCCATGGTCAAACAAATTCAACCATGATCTACCACGGTCAAACAAATTCAACCATGTTCAACCAATGCCAACCATGTTCAACCAATGCCAACTATAGTCAACCATTGTCAACCATACTCAACAATGGTCAACCCAACTCAACCACGGTCAACAATAGTTAACCATCCTTAACTAAAGTCGACCATATGGTCGACCTATGGTTGACTATGGTTGAGCATGGTTAGTTAATAATAATAATAATAACCAACTACGATTGTAAAAAATAATAATAATATTAATATAAACCATGGTTTGCTAATAAATATGGTTGACCATGGTTAGTAATAGCCAACCATGGTCAACCATATTCAACCATGGTCAACCAAAATTAACCATGGTTGACTGACGAAAATCAACAATGGTCAACCATAGTCAATCCTCATTAACCAAAGTCAACCTTGGTCAACCATAGTCAACCCTCATCAACCAAAGTCAACCATATGGTTGACTATCTTCGACTATGGTTTCCCATGGTTAACCATTATTGGTTAGTATTAATAATAATAATATTATTATTATTATTATTATTAATTGTGGTTGATTATAATTGGCCATGGTTAATAAGTCAGTTACGGAAAAACAAAGTGGGTAATCATAATCAACCATAGTCAATTAGTGAGGCAAAGTCAAACATCATTAAAAAAATTTGGCCACCATAGTTAACCACAGTTAACCAACATTAACCATAGTTAACCATATTCAACCAAATACAACCATAGTCAACTATGTTTAGCCATAGTCAACCATGGAAACCCATGGCCAACTAAAGTTAACCATAGTAAACCATGGTCAACCATGGCCAACCAAAGTTAACCATAGTCAACCATGCTCAACCATAGCCAACCATGGTCAATCATGGTTAAGCATGGTCAACTAAAGTCAACCATGGTAGACCATAGTCAACCATGGTCAATGATAGTTAAGCATCGTCAACCAAAGTCAACCATATGGTTGACCTTGTGGTTGACCTTGGTTGGTTAATAATAATAATAATAACCATGGTCAAACAAATTAAACCATGCTCAACCAATGCCAACCATAGTCAAACATGGTCAACCCAACTCAACCACGGTTAACCATAGTTAACCATCCTTAACCAAAGTCAACCATATGGTTGACCATGGTTGAACATGATTAGTTAATAATAATAATAATAATAACCAACTACGATTATTAAAAATAATAATATTATTATTATGAACGATGGTTGGTTATTAACTATGGTTGACCATGGTCAATAATAGTCAACCATGGTCAACCATAATCAATCATCATTAACCAAAGTCAACCCTCATCAACCAAAGTCAACTATAATCAACCATATGGTTGACCATCTTCAACTATGGTTAACCATGGTTAGTTACTATTAATAATAATATTATTATTATTAATCATGGTTAACTATGATTGGCCATGGTTAGCGAGTTAATTACAGGAAAAAAAAGTGGGTAATCATAATCAACCATTGTCAATTAGTGAGGAAAAGTCAAACATCATTAAACAAATTTAATAATAGTAAAACATGGTCAGCCATAGTCAACCAAAGTCAATTATGGCAAACTAAATTCAACCATAGTCGAACATGGTTAAGCATGGTCAACTATAATCATCCATAACCAAACAAATTCAACCATAGTTAAACAATGTAAACTTTAGTCAACCAAATTCAACCATATCCAACCATGGTCAACCAAAGTCAACCATAGTCAACTATATTGAACCATATTCCACCATAGTCAACCATGGTCAACTAATAGTCAATTATGGCCAAATTAGGTCAACCACAATCAACATTGGTTGACCAAATTCAACCAAATTCAACCATGGTCAACCATGGAAAACAATAGTCAACCATGGGAAACCATAATCGACCATAGTGAATTAGTTAATCATATTTAACTGTCGTTAACCATAATCAACCAAAGTCAACCATATTCAACCAAAGACAACCATAGTTAACCATGGTCAACCATAGTCAACCATGGCCAACTAAAGCTAACCATGGTCAACAATGGCCAACTAAAGTTAACCATAGTCAATCATGGTCAACCAAAGTCAACCATAGTCAAGCATGGTTAACCATGGTCAACCAAAGTCAACCATAATAGTCCATGGTCAATGATAGTCAACCAAATTCAACCATATGGTTGACCATGGTTGACTATGGTTGACCGTGGTTAACCATGGTTACTTAATAATAATAATAATAATAATAACTAGCTATGGTCAACCATTCTGTACCATTGTCAACCATATTTAACCATGAAAAACTATGGTTAACCGTAGTTAAGCATGAATAATTGTGGTCAACCGTGGTCAAGCAAGAACAACCATGCTCAACCATAGTCAACAACCCTCAATAACCATAGTCGACAATAGTTCTCCATGAACATCCATGGTCAGCCACGAACAACCATAGTCAATCATGAACAACATTGATCATCCATACTCAACATAAGCCAAGCATATAAATGTCAACATAAGTCAACCATGATAAACATCAATTAAAGTCAAGCAAATCCAACCACATTTAAACAAAGTCAACCATAGTTAACCATAACCAACCAAATTCAAAAGTCAAATAAGGTTGACCAATAGTTAATTATGGCCAAATATAGTCAACAATAGCCAAAAGTCAAAGAAGATTAATTAATGGTTAATAATGGCAAAACAAAATCAACCATGGTTAACCAAAGTAAACCAAAGTAAACCATAGTCAAACAAAGTCAACCATAGTCGAGCATAGCCAACCATGGTCAACCGAAGTAAACCATACTCAAACAAAGTCAACGATAGTCAAACAAATTCTACCATAGTCGACCATACCCAACCATGGTCAATCATGGTCAACCATACTCAACCAAATTCAACCATAGTGGAATTATGATCAACCATATGATTTTAAAGTCGACCAAAGTCATCTATAGGAAAACAATAGTGGAATTATAATTCACCATATGATTTTAAAGTCAACACTTGTGTCACCCATAATCAAGTGAACAAGTCAACTACAATAAACCATATGATATTAATATCCACAAAAGTCAACCAAAGTCAACCATGCCTAACCACCATCAACCATAGTCAACCATGGCCATCCATATCCAACCATTATCAACCATGGTTAGCCACAGTGAAACATATCTAATTAGTCAATCATAGTCACCCATAGTCAATTGCGGTCAACCATAGCCTACCCAAGGCAACCCATACTCAACTGCGGTCAACCATAGCCTACCCAAGCCAACCATTATCAACCATGGTTAACCAAATTCAACCATAATGGATATATAATCAACCATATGATTTTAAAGTCAACCTTGATGTCAACCAGAGTCAACTATGGGAAAACAATAAACCATAATTAATTAGTCAATCAGAGTCACCCATATAAACTATGGTCAATCATAACCTACCAAAACCAACCAAACTCAGCCATAGTTAACCAAAATCAACCATATCCAACCAAATTTAAAAGTTAAATAAGTTCATGGAATGGTCAATTGTGGAAAAAAAAGGCAACCATAGTCGAAAATATTCAACCATTGTCAACCATAGTCAATTTGTCAACTATAGTCAACCATAGACAAAAGTTAAATAAGGTCAACCAATAGTCAATTATTGAAAAACAAAGTCACCCTTAGCCAACCTTGGGAAATCATAGTCAACCATAGTCAATTAATCATCCAAAGTCAACCATAGTTAAACAAAGTCAACAATAGTCAACCGCAGCTAACTAGAGTCAACCATAGTCGAACATGGTCAAGCATGGTCAACCATAGGCATCCATAATAAAATAAAGTCAACCATTGTTAAACAATGTAAACCTTATTCAACCATAGCTAACCATGGTCAACCGAATTCAACAATGGCTAACCATAGTCAACCATATTGAACCATATTCCACCATAGTTAACCATGGTGAACTAATAATCAATTATGGCCAAACTAGGTCAACCAAAGTCAACAATGTTTAAACAAATTCAACGAAATTCAACCATGGCCAACCATAGTCAACCATGGGCAACCATAGTCAACCATAGTGAATTAGTCAACCACAATTAATCATCATTAACCATACTGAACCAAAGTCAACCATATTCAACCAAAGACAACTAAAGCTAACCATAGTCAAACATCGCAAACCAAATTTAACCATAGTCAACCACAGTCAACCATAGCCAACCATGGTCAACCATAGTGAACCATGGTTAAGCATGGTCAACCAAAGTTAACCATGGTAGACCATAGTCAACCATGTTTAAGGGCTGGAGCAAGGTAATGATACCCAATTATGACATGTTAGTTGCAATGACATTCTAGAAAAACAAAAATATTATCATTAAAATGAATTATTAGGGGTACTTACAAATTTTTTTCGAATTAGGTGTAAAAAGATGAAACGTAGAAAAATGGATGACCTTCCAGAATATATAACTTTTATTTATGGAAAAGTGTGGTATAACCACCCGAAAATGTCATTATTTGAAGATTGGTATGTTATTTTTTTTCTAAAACATAATGCACATGTTTTTGTTGGTCCACCTGTTTGCTATGTAAATTTTCAATTTATGAGAAAAAAAATATGTAGAGGCATAGGCAACAGACAAATCTTGTGCGGGGCTATTTTTCCAAAATTTTAAAAGTTAATTTTATATATTTTTTAAATTACCGAAATTAGTGAAGCCCTAAAACGACATGGTCAAGTGTTGAGCCACCATATCATGGTCTAAAAATAATCAAAATACTTTTTTTTTTAGGTTGTAGGTATTTTCGTACTCTTGTGTAGGCTTTTTTCCGTTTTTGAAATAGGTAAGCCAATCAAAAGTTATAGGCCAAATAAATGACCTATGTTTTTTACAAATTTGACATGAGTACAGTTAAAAATGAATTAAAAATAGAAAACAACAACAGATCTATTCAAAAATTATATATTTAGAATCTGCACACAAAGCTCGACAAGTGTGTGCAATTTCATCTACAGTCCACTCATGGAACATATGCGGAAGTAGTTGTGAAAAACATGAAGTTACAGTATTTGATGTGTTCTGCCATAAATTAGACATAAATCAGACCGAGCCTCAAGGTGCAATCCGAAGCTAATTCAAAGCCTACAAGGGCGCCCAAAACAATTTGAATTCAAACACGCGTGCGCGCACAGAAGCGCGCACGCGTTGTTGTTTTACACCTTAATTTTTTTTTATCTATCTCTCCCTAACCCCCCCCCCCCTCTCTATAACCCCACCCATCTTCCCTTCCTATCCACCCAATCCCCCCCCCATTCCACTCTACTCAATCCCTCCTCCCTCTCTCACCCCTCTCTTCTCTCCTTCACCACAAGGGTTAGGAGATATATTATTACATAAAATCACTAACTCACATTATCCTCATGTACATATAAATATTCATCCTTGTAACCATAAATCCATGACCCCCATATCTCAATCCCCAAACCCTTTACCATTACGCCCTAGCCACTACGATCCCTAGTACCTAGTACAACTAACCATCATAAATCTTAGCCCACTATAATCCTAAACTAGTATAGCCCCCAAAACTCCTAAATATTAACACATAATGATATATATCCCTTAACCCCTATAACCCTAACCACATAATCCTAACATCTAAAGTTTCTAGTCAAATAAAAATTAACTCCTAACCCTTATAATCTCTAATTCTCATCAACCCTAAACTCTATCATCAAACACCCAACCCTTAAAACCTATAACCCATAGTCAGTTTAGAGAGATAGTCAGAGAGAGAGAGACCTAAACCTTGGGCCCTAAAAAAAATATTATATCCAGAAAGAGCTATGATGATTTCCTCCACTAACCAGACCTCTTAATGGTATCATTGGCCTATGATTAAGGATGTTGAGACCATGAAGTGGTTTTGAGGAATATGTATGCACCATGCCTGATCAAGGCTTTTGGAATGATGTTTTATGGAACAATATCATGCTTTTGGCCATAAAGAATCCATTTAGACATCCAAGTCCATGAACAATGTCTAAAAGCACCAAACAAGACTTTACAAGGGTATCCATTGTGCTACATGTATCCAAGTCTTGGGGACTTAGGGCATTGGACATGGTCAAGGGAGGATACCTAAGACTCGAGCCTTAAAGGAATTTTATATCCATCTAGGGCTAAGAAGGTTACTTCCACCAACTACAGATGGCCTCTTGAGGTATCATTCTCCTGTGATTGAGGATGGAAGTGCCATTATATGGTTTTGAACTTAGTATCTATATGTCTTAGGGCCTTGGAAATGGTTTTCAAGGGAAGAAGTATTCTAGCCATCAAAGACTAAGAAGGTTTTCTCAACCAAGGCCCATCATGTGGTTATCATCATCATCATCATCTTCATCATCATCATCATCATCGTCATCACAATCATCATCATCATCATCATCATTGTTTTCGTCGCCATCACCACCACCATCATCATCATCATCTTCGTCATCATCATCTTCATCATATTCATCATCATCGTTGTCGTCGTCATCACCATCATCTTCATGGTCTTCATCATCATCATCCTTATCTCCATCATCATCATCTTTATCTCCATGATGATGATGAAGATGGTGACGACAATGAAGATGATGATGATGAAGATCATAATGAAGATGTTTTTGTTGATTATGATGATGATGATGAGGAAGAGGGTGATGACGATGACGATGATGATGATGGTGATGATGAAGACGATGATGACTATGATGATGATGGTGATGAAGATGATGATGATCATGATCATGATGATGAGAATGAAGATGATGATGATGATGAAGATGATGATGATGAAGATGATGGAAATGATGAATATGAGGACGATGATGATGATGACGACGAATATGATGATGATGATGATGGAGATGAAGATGATGATGATGAATACCATGAATATTATGGTGATGATGACGACAACGATGATGATGAAGATGATGATGATGATGATGATAATGATGATGAAGAAGATGATGATGATGGTGGTGGTGATGACGACGAAAATGATGATGATGATGACGATGATGATGATGATGATGATGATGATAATGATTATGATGAATATGGTGATGATGATGATGATAACGACATGATGGGTCTTGGTTGAGAAAACCTTCTTAGTCTTTGATGGCTGGAATACTTCTTCCTAGAAAACCATTTCCAAGGCCTTAAGACATGTAGATACTAAGTTCAAAACCATATAATGGCACTTCCATCCTCAATCACAGGACAATGATACCTCAAGAGGCCATGTGTAGTTAGTGGAGGTAACCGTGTTATCCCTAGATGAATATAATATTCCTTTAAGGCTCGAGTCTTAAGTATCCTCCCTTGACCATGTCCAATTCCCTAAGTCCCCAAGACTTGGATACATCTAGCACATTGGATACCCCTATAAAGTCTTGTTTGGTGCTTTTAGACATTGTTTATGGCCTTGGATGTCTAAATGGTTTCTTTATGGCCAAAGGCATGATATTCTTCCATAAAACATCATTCCAAAATCCTTAATTAAGCATGGTGCATACATATTACTCAAAACCACTTCATGGAATCGACATCCTTAATCATAGGCCAATGATACCATTAAGAGGTCATGTGTGGTTAGTGGAGGAAATCATCATCATAATCATCATCATCATTGTCTTCATCATCACCACCATCATCATCATCATCGTCATCATCATCGCCATCACCCTCTTCCTCATCATCATCATCATCATCATCATCATTATCATCATCATCATCATCATCATCATCATCAACAACATCATCATCATCATCATCATCATCATCTTCATCATCATCATCTTCAACAACATCGCCATCACCATCATCATCATCATCATCATCATCATTGTTGTTGTCGTTGTCATCACCAACACCACTATCATCATCATCATCATCATCCTATTCATCATCATCATCATCATCATCATCATCGTCATCACCATCATATTTATCTTCTTCATCATCATCATCATCATCGTCATCTCCCTCTTCCTCATCAACATCTTCATCATCACCATCATCATGACTATCATCTTCATCGTCTTTATCATCATCAACATCTTGATGATGATGATGATGATGATGATGATAATGAAGACGATGAAGATGATGATGATGATAATGCTGAAGATGATGACGAAGAAGAAGATGATGATGAATATGTTGATGAGGAAAAGGGATATGACGATGACGATGATGATGATGAAGATGATGATGACGATAATGATGATGAATATAAATATGATGGTGATGACGATGATGATGATGATGATGATGAAGACGACAACGACGACGATGATGATGATGATGAATATGATGATGATGATGATGATGATGTTGGTGGTGGTGGTGGTGATGATGACGACAACGATGATGATGAAGATGGTGATGGCGATGATGATGATGATGATGATGATTATGAAGATGTTGGTGTTGATGATGAGGATGAGGATGATGAGGACGAGGAAGAGGGTGATGACGATGACGATGATGATGATGATGATGAAGACAACGATGATGATGATGATGATGATGAAGATGGTGATAATGATGTTGGTTTCCATTTTGTCACTATTTTTTATCATTTAATCTACTCAAAATGGCATTGTTTCTATCATTCTTTATTATATTAGGTTGTTTTCTTATCATTCAGCCTATCAAGCAGTCCAGGTATGCATATATTTACCTATTACGCAAATCTTGTTTATATTTCATCATATCATGGTTTATTTATGTTAAAATGACATTTCATGGGCATAATTAACATTTATGTTTTAATTAATAGGATAGAATTTGCAAATGACCCTTCGTTAAAACTATGTGCTATGTGTTAAGTTCAAGCGCGTTCAACTCATCGTTCATCCCTACGTTCAGCTCCTGAAATCCATAGTTGGCATATCCTAGACCATTAAATGCAAAAGCAGGCATGTGGGTTCTGTTTTCCATGCAATGGGCATGGTTAATGAGCCATTACTCTAGAAGATCCATTCCCATGTTCGCTAGGCTTGACAACGCATCTCATGTCCATGTTAACACTCCAACGTGTCGTTCAGCCTTGCGTTCATCCTGGAATCATGCTGCTTGTTCACGCCCATTCACGCCATGGTTCTAGAAGGAGTCCAGGTCGCACATGATTCATCCTGCCAGAACTCACACCTACTCACCTCCGTTCGCTTAGTTCGACAGCGTGCTATCTCTCTGCCCACATTAAAGAAATCGGCTCCGTTCAGCCTAGAAGATACTCCCTATGTTGCCACGCACCATTCAAAGCATCCTATTATGCATTAAATGTCTCTGTTATTAGAGAGGTCGACTCTATCGACCCTCTCATCTATTTGTAAAATGTATAAATAGACACTTGCAGATATAAACAGAGTTAGTCTAGTTATCATATAGTTGGAGAAGACCGTAGATAGTTTGTAGATTCACAAGCAGATAGCTGACAATCTGTAATTTTCTGAAGATTAATGGAAGTTCCAGTTCATTGATATTCTGAGTACCTAAACCAGTTTCGTTTTCCATCCCTGATTACTGGGAAGGGCCCCTCATCAACCAGATGTTTTTGTCTTTGTTTTCTACATTTTCTATTTTGTAAATAGTTAGTTTGTTTTTCCTATGTTTGTAATCATTTCATTTTTCTATATATGTTGTTTTCTTCTCTGTAATTTATGTTATGCTGCTAATTTAATTTGTGTTTACAGGATTAGTAAAAGGTCGAATGATAGTTCAATAATTCATAACTTGCTTTCAGTCTTTTCTTCTTCCATCATGTATGATTAGATATTGCTACCAATTCCTCCATTAGTTAGCATTAGCCCTCAACTTCTTCCTCTCTATTAGTTTCCTTCCTGTAGTTGTAGGTTAACTCTCTCCCTTTTCTCTACCTCCACCGTTTTCTTCCACCTATCATAGAAATAGTTTATCTCCTTTAGACAATGATTAAATTAGGTTTCTTTCTATTAACATAGCTCCTCAACAAGTCTTCTAACTGATTTATTTGCATCATAGGTTCATGTGCATTCACCCCGCTAACGCCAAGATCATTTAGACCCTCCTTTTCCTTAGTTTAGTTCATTTTTCCTCATTCGGACCGTGATTCAGACTGTCATTCGGACTAGCATTCAGATCGTCGTTTGGATTTTTACCTTTTCTGCACTAGTTTTATGATTTCTTAGAATCCAGTTTCTTCTGCATATTAGATAACATTCATCTTGTTTCTAATTTACAGTTTTAGGTATAATTTAAGTCTGGTTATATGTTTGATAGAGTTTTTGATTAATTTTTCTTATTATTTCCTCTTCTCTTCTCATTTTCCTTCACCTTCTTCTAACCTTCTTCCAAAAGTTAAGTTTTTTGTGTCTCAAATTTGATGATTTGTTATTGTTTCAGAATTTATTAGTTTGATTTCTAGATAATTTATTTCCAAGTCATAGATAATAATTTCCTTCTTCAAGTTGTTTTTAATTCATTAATTATAAATATTAGTGTCCATTCATGCAAATAATGAGACATTCCTAATATTTAGATTTGGATCAATAATAAGTATCTTTATCAAGTTTTCTACTTGCTTCTAAATCAAGTTCAGAAGTGAATATCTTTATCAAATTTTCTACTTGCTTTTAGTCTCATTAGTTTCATGGATAGTAGATAGATCAACATGTTTAAAGTTAATTGTAGTTGTTCCCTTTGTTATCTCATAGATTGACACAACAACAGTATAACCCCCAAAACTAGGTTCCCACGTAGCTGATCATTCTCCTCCTACAAAGAAGAATACCCTTCCTGAAACAGAACGTTGAGATATTCCATATTCACCAAGAAAGGAGCCACCTATATTTTCTCTCTTTGGTAATAGAATCTTCATGGAGGATGAAAATGAAGATCGTGTCCGACAAGATGAAGAAGATGGAGAAGTTAGAACTGAAGGTACCTTCGGGTTCCCTATCTTAGACACTGCACAAGATGTTACTATGAAAAACATCCCTCCCTCCTCACTACCAACCTTCTATGGGAAGAGTAGTGAGGATCCCGACACATTCATGTTCGAATTTGACATTTTGTGTAGGAGTTACAATTACCTACAAGATGGCCAAAAACTAAAACTCTTTCCTGCCACATTAAAAGATTCTTCTCTTCGATGGTTCATGGGATTAGGAGAATCTAGTATTAAATCTTGGGAAGACATGAAGAATGCATTTCTTTGAAAATATCAGGATTACTGTAGACCAAAGGACTCTCGCAATGACATTTTTAAAATTCAACAGCTTGAAGATGAGAGCCTGGAAGACTATCTCGAAAGATTTAACTATGTGTTACACAAATATAAATATAGTGATCTTCAAGAAGATGCAGTAAGAACACTCTTCCTCAAAGGAATCTCAAAAGAATTCTTGGATAACCTTAATCTCATGGCAGCAGGAGAAATTTCGCATAAATATTTTGTAGAGATTTGTGAACTATGTAGGAATTACTATAGGAGTAGAGGGAAAGGTGGAAGACACTTTCGAGAATCTTATGCTAGGAACCCTAAAGGAAACACATCTAGTCCTGGTGGAGTTACAAGGGTAGAATTGGGAAACCTATTGGAAAATTTCAAAACGGATATTTTAGGAGCCATGGGTTCTCAATTAGATGCACTATAAGCTAAAAAGAGACAGGATGAAGAGTGTGCAGTAATGAGTGTTTTCTGTCTTAGGTGTAGAACTAAACATCCGCAACGTTTTCTAGGATTTCGACCTCCTTCATTACCCCCTATCCCCAATCAACCTCACAATTTCCAGAATATGAATCCTCCAAGACCCACAATATTACCTACACAACCAATACCATATCCTAACAACAAACCAACCCAATATCTTAACAACATTGGGTTGTTACCTCTTCCATCATATGTTATTTCGACCGCACCAATACATGAGATACAATTGCGGTCTGGAAGAGTTTTGCAAGATAAAGCCAAGTCATCAGTTGTTATTCAAGAAG
Source organism: Larix kaempferi (assembly GCA_027924585.1). Classification (NCBI taxonomy): domain Eukaryota; kingdom Viridiplantae; phylum Streptophyta; class Pinopsida; order Pinales; family Pinaceae; genus Larix; species Larix kaempferi. The sequence continues at coordinate 2,084,086 of BSBM01001073.1, forward strand.
AGAACGAATAAGACATACCTACTGAAGTTTTGAATAATGCCATTCTTGAAAATGTGGTTATTCCTAAACCTTCAGCACACAACCATCAACATAAAGAAGTAATTTCAGGAGAAAAGTTACCCCCATATCCGGAGCGTTAATAATAGACAAGCCTGTAACTTATCCAGAGTACGATATCATTAACGAATTAAAACATAGTTGCATTAAGATCCCTTTGTTACAAGCCATTAAGGATATCCCATTCTATAGCAAGGTAATAAAGGAACTCTTTTTTAAGAGACCATGGAGAAAACAAAAGGACCCTCCGATGATTCATGTAATAGGAGAAATATGAGATTGTATAGCAAACCAACCTAGAATTCCAAAATATTCCACCCTGAGAATCTTGTGGTGACTGTTATAATTAATAACACCGCCATAGGAAATGCACTTATTGATCTAGGAGCTTCTATCAATTTCATGACTACCATAGTTGTAGAAACTCTCAATCTAGGACAATTCCTCCACCCTACCCCAACAATGCTAGAACTAGCAGATCGCACGATGGTGCAGCCTGCCAGGATCTTAGATGATATCACTGTATCAATAGCCTAATGGGAATATCCCGTGGACTTCACGGTCATTAAATCAAAAGACCCTTCCAAAGGTCACCCCATTATTTTGGGAAGGCCTTGGTTGGCTACTGCCAATGCATTTATAGGATGTAGGGATGGAGAGATGGTTATCTCTGATGGGTTTTCTACAAGAAAATTAGATTTATACCCACTAGCTCAGCCAATAGCTGAAAACCTCTTTTGGTTAGATTTTCCTTTCGGAGATGAGAATTTGGAAGAACTTTCCCTTGTTAGTGATTTCTCCTGGGCACTTCGAGAACAGAACACCAAGAATGTGCTGAACCAATTTATCTCTTCCACAACCTGTATAGATTTCCCCCAATCTTTTTCCCAATTTGACCATATATTTGGAGATGAATTCCAAGAAAATATGAGCCTCTCAACATTCACCAGTACACCCTGTGTCTTCTCAATTGAAGAACATCTAGGATCTTATACCATACCATGTGAAGTTAGTTCCGACAAATTTATGCATATAAATGCAGGTTTAGATGAGAACCAGCAAAAACAATTACTAAAAGTTCTCGAGAGTTAGACTGGAGCATTTTCATGGGAATATACTGATATGAAAGCTATACACCCAGACACCTGTATCCATCACATTTACACATATCCAACCATACCTGCTGTTAGGCATCCCCAGAGAAGAATGAACCCATCACTAAAGGACATAGTAAAAGACGAACTACAAAAGCTCCTTAATGCTAGATTTATTTACCCAATTTCCAATAGTAAATGGTCTCTCCTCTGGTGGTAGTTCCAAAGAAAGTGACAGGGAAATGGCGTATCTGTGTTGACTTTCGAGAACTAAAAAAGGCCACTCTTAAAGACTAATTCCCTTTGCCTTTCATCGATCAGGTATTAGACACCTTATCAGGGAAACAATATTTCTCATTCCTTGATGGGTATAGCGGATACAATCAAATACTAATAGCACCCGAGGATTAGGACAAGACAACCCTTACTTGTTCTTGGGGGACATATGCCTATCAAGTATTACTGTTTGGCCTATGTAATGCACTTGCTACTTTCTAGTGTGGAGTTCTAGGAATCTTTGCCGATCTCATACATGATTGTGTAGAAGTTTATATGGATGATTTTACAGTTTATGGTAATACATTCCGAGAAGCCCTTGATAACCTTGAAACAGTTCTTATTCAGTGCCAAGAAACGAACTTAGCTCTCAGTCATGAAAAATGCAAGATGTTGCTGACTGAGAGCATAGTTTTGGGACATCATGTCTCTCTTCAAGGTATCAAGGTAGATCCGGCCAAGATAGAAATAATTGTTAATCTTCCTCCTCCAAGAACTCTGAAGGAAGTAAGAAGTTTTCTTGGCCATGCCATCTATTATAGATGTTTCATTGAAAATTTCACTAAAGCAGCCGCAACTATGTTCAAACTACTCATGAAAGACACAGAGTTTCGATGGACTGAACCATGTCAACAAGCCTTCGAAACCTTAAAGGAAAAGTTATTAGTGACACCCATACTTAGGGGCCCAAATTGGTCCCTTCCTTTCCATATATCCACTGATGCTTTTGACATAGCTATAGGGGTAGTCTTAGGTCAAAAAGAGAGACAAACATCACATGCCATTTATTTTGCCAGTAAAAGTTTGACTCCTGTAGAATCAAAATACATTGTCACTAAAAAAGAGTTTCTTGCAGTTGTCTACTCTATCAACAAGTTTCATCATTATATCATAGGATATGAAATTTTTATACATGCTGACCACTCCACCATCAGGTTTTTAATAAATAAACCCATTACCAATGGTAGAGTGACTCGGTGGCTTAAGTTGTTGCAAGAATTGAACATTACCATTATTGATCATCCTGGTCAAGAGAATGTAGTAGCTGATTTCCTCTCTCGAATTCAAATTGACGATAATGCTAGCCCTATCGATGATAGCTTCCCAGATGAACATTTGTTCACTGTATCTGTTCGAACCCCATGGTTTGCAGACATAGCCAATTATTTAGCAACTGGAAAGCTGTCAAACCATCTCTCCCCACCTGAGAAACGTAGGATCATAGTTCAAAGTTCAAATTATTCTTGGGTGGACAATGATCTATTTCTTACTAGTCCCGATCTTATCATTAGACGATGTGTACGAGAGGATGAGATGGCAGAGATCCTACATGCATGTCATGGTGGACCTTGTGGTGGGCATTTTTCTGATAAAAGAGTAGCATACAAAGTATTGCACTCTGGGTATTATTGGCCAAGCATCTTCAAAGATGCTACCAAATATGTCAAAGGATGTGACAGTTTCCAAAGAATGGGTAGACCTACGCCATCTGATGAGATGCCCTTGCAAGCCCAAGTTATGATTGAGCCATTTGAAAAATGGGCTCTAGATTTTTTTGGACCAATTTCCCCTATGTCTCGCAAAAAGAAATACATTCTAGTCTGTACTGATTATGTTACCAAATGGGTAGAAGCCAAAGCTTTATTTCGAGCCATAGAAAAATCTATGGTAGAATTCATTTATGAAGAAATATTTACCCGATTCGGTGTACCTAGGGAAATTGTAACCAGTCAAGGATCTCAGTTTACCTCCAAATTAATGAAAGAGCTTACTAATAAATATGGTATTGGACATTGTAAATCTTTACCATATCATCCTCAATCAAATGGTCATATAGAAAGCACAAACAAAGCGTTAGAATCTATCCCGACCAAGACTATCCAGTTACACCACAAAGACTGGGCAGATAGGCTGCCAGAAGCCTTATGGGATTATATAATAACTTGGAGAAACACTACTAGGCACACACCTTATGAACTTGTTTATGGTAAACAAGTTCATTTACCCATTGAATTTCAAGTCAAAACCTTTCGTATGGTTGCACAGTTAGGGATGAACTTAGAAGAAGCACAGAGGCAATGAATCCTGTAGATAAATGAATTAGACGAGATTAGGCAAGATGCTATTCAACATACAGTTTTGATGCAAAACCAATGTAAAAAGTGGCATGATAGATACATTAAACAAAAACAATTCAAGACTGGAGACTGGGCACTACTTTTTGATTCAAGATATAAAAACTTTAAAGGCAAATTAACCACTCATTGGATTGGTCTATATGAAATTGTTACAACTTTTGATAATGGATCCGTTAAAATTAAGACAATTGAGTATTTGCAAATTTCTTTTGTTGTAAATGGACATAGGCTTAGAATTTATCATCAACCAGTATATAAACAAGATTTTGTGTAGAATGCCTTACAACAAGAAGAAATGGAGCTGGTAGAAGAGGAAGCCATTCCTCCTCCTCCTAGTTCTTGAATTATTTTGGTTTATCTCCTTTTGTATATATATGTAAATATGTCTTTCATTTTCAATAATAATGAGTCGTTTCTAACAACTGATTACATTCTTTTTATAGGAAATTTGTTATGATGAGTTTGTAAAATGTTGTCAATAAAATAGGAAGACTCTTTTCCCTTTGTTAATTTTGAAAATTTTACATAACTTCTTGTGTACATATGCCTTTGTTTGGAATAAAATTGAATCATGTAATAAGTTTTTTTGTAGCTTAATTACAAGAACTTTATCCTTATAATAAGCTCATGCAATACTATCTGAAAGGGAAGTGCTCTAAAAGAAACTTATACTTTTTCCTTCTCTTTCTAAGTTATCATTGAAAATTGAAAATTTATAGTGAAAAGCTGAAGCATTCTTTACATTACTTTTTAACCACTTTCTTTGATGATTCTGTATACAGTATTTGATTCAGACATGCACATTTCTAATTTATCAGTAGAATAGTTGTTTAAAAGACCTATCTCAATTATTATGATCTCTACAGACTATACCTTACACCTATGGACTGCCAGTTCATTCTGGACTCATTATCAAAACTTGTCTCTAAAAACACCTTTAAAAGGTAGCGTAAAGTAGGTGATATTTTCTATTTTTGCGGGGAACATTACTGACCTTTTGTGAAGAAGATAGACTGTGGATTCAAAGAATAGCTTTAAGTTATTATCTTTTGACATGATCTATAATTTAGGCCATTATAAATAGAGTTACTCATAAAGTTTGCGCTAAATTTTGAATTATGTGTTTAACAAGCTTCGCACACTCTAGTGCCAACCAGCTTCCTTAACTATCTATATATATATATATATATATATATATATATATCATTATACGAAGCAAACCCACCAGGGTACTGAACAGGCTCGCTGTAAGGAAGCTAGGTAAATGCAAGTAAACCCGTCGGGGTACTGAACAGGCTCGCTGGCAATAGGGCTATGTTTATGTGGTACCGAGATAAACCCGCTGGGGTACTGAACAGGCCTGCTGGTAGTGGGTCAATATCGGGTAAAAGAGGTTTGGTTAATGCATTGCTATTCACATAGCTCATAAAAACCTGAGTATGCAAACACATGTTTAGGCCAATTATATATATTGTCTTTAGATAATGGTTGTAAGTTGAACTTGGACCCTATCATCTAATTCAAATATATACCTAGGATATAACTATCCCATAAATGGGAGCCATAGTGATAGTAGATCTCACAAACTTTATGGTGAACCTTATCAATATTGTTTGGATGACAAGAGATATTTACAATGAGTCATGGATGACTAGTTTTCCTATGGCATCTTTCGCATCTCTTATATTACTATTCTTCACATGGTCTTTTAAGCACTATTATATTATTTTTTTAAAATGTACATATCTGAATCTTCTACATGTATTAGTTAATATTCCATTGCCTTATAAAATTACCACAGTATTTTAGAAGCTATCTATAAGACTTTCAATTGAATTTTTTTAATTATTAATTTGTTTTTCTCTTTGATGGCTTGAGGACACGCCATATTTTTGGTTTGGGGGGGGAGATTAGAATTGTTCTTACTTGTTGAATATTTATGAAATTTCATTTATCTCTGATATAATGATAAGTGTTTACAGGTTAATGCAAAAAGCAAAAGAAAGACTGGTCTAATCAAGAACAAAAGAGGAACACAATTAAAAGATCTAGAAAAGCAAAGATTACAACATATTTTGTGCATTGATAGCTTCATAAATTCTTTGCAAAATCAGTTTCAGTCAAGTATTAGCAAACAAATCTTGTATAGGAAAAAGTCTGTATGAAGGACTGAATGACGGGTCGAACACCAATCCGAATGAAGTGATGAATGTAGTAGATGGGCGACGTTTTGAATAAAAATTGCTGAATGAAATCTTAGCTTGAATATATATCAAATAGCATGCCAAGATATTTTGAAGTTCTGACTAATCAATGATGACAAGAATGAACCAAACATCAATCGCATACATGATCTCATTCCCTTACCCATCATGTCTTTGTTAAACGAATGAATCATGTATCATTCTGATCTTTCGAATCATTATATGACCGCCATAATCTTAATTATCGTACAAACCGCCAGCATCTGGATCGAATATTTATGATCTTCCACGTGTGATCGATCTCATTACGTAAATTTCGTTCAACCTGTCCAAAGCTTGGCTTTGGACATGGTTGAACATACTCTAAACAACACATATACACTGAATTCACACACTTCTACAATGGCACTTAACTTAAGATCTTCGAATGACAGGTTCGATCTCTCGAGCATGCCAAGTCCCTGTCCACTAACATTTAAAGACTCAAACAGACCTTAGTTTAAACTGGTGATCGCATGAGTTATGCCTCAGTTTGATTCACCTTCAGTTTTGCTTGAATCCTCCGCACTTATCAATTACATCCCATGTCCTCCATCAGCAATGCTTAATCGTAATGAGCTTGGTAGTTACCAAGATCTCCTTCTCGTCCTTGAGTTTAAAGCCTGCCGTGAATTATTCCTTCGAGAAGGTTGGGAGCCGTTTCTCTGTCTTCTCCAAGGCTACGACCATGAAATTTGGCTACTGTTTTCCAAAATTTTTGATGGCAAGAAGGCCAAGGTTGGCCATCTTATTTTCTCCATGATAGAAGAATCAATAGCATTAGCTACAAAGCTCCCAAGGGAAGGTGCCCATTGGCACAAGCATTTGTTCCTTCCATGAATAGCCCACCAGTTCGCTCTCAAGTCCAATTTTAAACATATTGTTGGTACCAAAGGTTTTCACAGAGAATGGATCAAACCAGAGTACTTAGATCCTCTGACCATTATCATTCACTAAATTACTTGCGAAAGTAAATTTACTGTATTTAAAGCTTGCCATTCCAGACTGTTAGCACATTTTGTCAGCAATTAGACCCTTAACTTCCCATTTTATTTTCTAAAGAGTTTGGAAAAGATGTCAATCCAAGTCAGGAAAAATACAGTCAACCCTTCTGGTAGTTTGTATCACCATTGTCTTATTAAGCTTCTAATCATTCACTAGTTGGAGAAAAGAGAACAAAGTTGGGATCATTTTGTTTTTGAGATACTGAACCCTCATTGATCTATTGTCAAACCTTCCTCTTCTCAAGAACATCATCATACCCAAGCAGAACCAAATGTTAAACGTGTACGGTTTGATGAGAATTCCTTAGATAACATGCAATCATTTCCTTCTCCTGAGAATTCCCCTGGTAACCCTACTTCAGAACCTTTAGAGCCTAATAAATCTACAAGAACCAATTGTGACCAGTCCATTGATCAGTCTGTCACTCAGATTGTTGATCGACCATCATAATCAAATATTCAGTCGGACGATCATATCCTTGAATCACCCCTCTTCACACTAGCTAATGCATCTACTCGAATGAGTGAAGCCTCTGCTACTGAAGGCTCTCCTGCATATAACAAGGACAAAAGCCCTGAAGAATAGACTATTAATGTTGAGACATCTCCAAAAGAGATAAATCCTCAAAAAAACTTGGAGCATCCTATAGAGAAACCTATTTTGAGTTAGCAAAAATGGGATAAATTGACCCAAGTGATAGTACAACTAATAGATGAAAATCAAAGCTATGTGGAAACAATTTCTGAGCTTCATGAAGAAAATAAGGCACTGCATGCACAAGTAAAAGACATCAAATGCCTGGTTAGCACCAAAAAAACATCTTATACTGCCCTGAGGATGAGATATAATTACTTAAAAGACCAATTCAAGGAGCTCTATGCTAAATCTATATCTGCATCATCCAAGTCGAAGGCAACTGTTACCGCAACTCAGCCTTCTTCCTAATTTCTCTTTTGCTCAGTGGAACCTAGCATGTCTTCGGTTTGGGGGAATGTTGGTGTCCATTTTGTCACTATTTTTTTATCATTTAATCTACTCAAAATGGCGTTGTTCCTATCATTCTTTATTATGTTAGGTTGTTTTCTTATCATTCAGCCTATCAAGCAGTCCAGGTATGCATATATTTACCTACTACGCAAATCTTGTTTATATTTCATCATATCATGGTTTATTTGTGTTAAACTGACATTTCATGGGCATAATTAACATTTATGTTTTAATTGACAGGATACATTTTGCAAATGACCCTTCATTCATACTATGTTCTATGTGTTGAGTTCAAGCGCGTTCAGCTCATTGTTCAGCCCTGTGTTCAGCTCCCGAAATCCACAGTTGGCATATCCTATACCATTAAATGCAAAAGCAATCACCTGGGTTCTGTTTGCCATGCAATGGACATGGTTAATGAGCCATTGCAATAGAAGATCCATTCCCAAGTTTTCCAGGCTCGACAACACATCTCACATCCACATTAACACTCCAACGCGTCGTTCAACCTCGTGTTCAGCCTGGAATCTGTAATGTCCCAAAATTAGCAAAAAAAATTTAAAATTTTCCCTGTCTGCAATATTCATCAATTTATAGTAAAAAGATTCATACATTAAATCTAACGTCATTAAAACATCCATACGTGCATGAAACAATTCTAAGCCTAACACTTCTGTTTTACATGGTCTAATCTATGTGTAAGTTTAGAATTGCAGAAGCAATGTGGAAATGATATGATGGCATGTTTTTGTTGCAATTGTAAATGCGGCTTCAAAGGTAGAACATAACACTCCTTACTACTTTAAGAATCATGTGATTTTAATTGTGATTGTCTAATGCACCTTCAGGTGATGAGCTCCTTTGATGACGGTATGTTGTTCACATGGTGGTTATTATAATACTCCAGGAAAGGTAATTACATACCTTGGCAGGGTTGCTGGGAGGTATGGGTAAGAGTAATGGTTGCCAGACTTACTTAGCATTTTGCTAATGTCCTGCTTTTCCTTTGTGGTTGTAGGTGTATTCAATCTGAGGGTGCTATCTCTAAAGGGTTGGTTCCTATTTTACTATTGGTCCTATTCCACCAAGGGGAATGATAAGTTATTAAAAAGTGGTTATCACATTTCCATGGGAGTTCACAACATGAATGTTTTCCCCAATGTTAGGTTCACGACTAAAAGCTTATTGTAATATAACAAATGTGGATTGGGTTATAATTTCACTTATAGACTTTGTACAAGCATCAAGTCTTTTGTAATTTGATACAAAAGTAGTTTGATTCCATGAATCACTATAGACTTTACATAACGAATTGAACCTCCACTAGAGTGGGGCTGGTGCACTCTTAAATGCACTTTAAATGGGTATGGGGGATAACCTGTCACGAGGTTTGGATATTGATTTGGGGTTTTCTGCCAGTTTTTCCTGTATTCGATTTGTTGCTTCATTTCTGGCTCTCCACTTCGTTGTATAGTGACTGTGTTGGGGACTGACCTGAGCTCTACTCGTGGTCAGCACACCTGGAAAATGTTGAACTCGACTATGGCATAGGGAGGTCATGCTTCTTATAGGTAAGGAAAAATAGTCTCTATTTTCCATTTGACATTTTATCTCTCTGTCTCGTTTTGAAAACACAGAGTTGAACTAACTATTATCACATGTCGAACTTGGCAGATGATAAATGCTTTGGTAAGGGAGCTGTGATATTTCATGGTGTTGTGGCTAGGGTAATGGTAAGTCTGGCTTACCCACTCGTGCCCTACCTATCGCACCTTTGGTGTTTGTATGTATGCATTTAGCCTGGTTTAGAATGCAGGCTCCCGTAAGCCCTTGGCTTACCGATTCACCTTGGGGAGTCTATTGGTCATTTATTGGTTGGACCAGGGAGAAGAAGGATTTTTAAATTGTAATCTGAAAGTCAAGTACACAGCTAGGACTGTGATATAAACTATTGTTTAAATGAAGTTGGGTCTATTTTTTTGTTGGACACTTTGTTTTCCCTGTACTCTGTAATTTGTGTTTTTAACATGGAATGGGATTTCTGTGGGATCTGTCACGAAATCTAATACTGACTTCTACATACCCTGTTGTTATAGCTTGAAATGACACCTCTTCGTCCGTGACGACACTTGCTTCCCTTGGTCACATGACGACATTTCTTGAGATCAAGTTCAGTCACACAACAGGACATTTATGGATGGAGGAGTCATTTGGGACACTAAAAATGGTTGAAATTACCTCATTCTTGACCCATTTGATGTATATGACCCTTAGGAACATTTTTCCAAACCAAACCATCTCCTGAAAATGAGTAGAAAAGCCTGTTTTTGGCCATTTTTCAATATGAGCGTTGGTACATAGGCATGATAGTAGCGTGTATACCCTACTGAGCGCGACTCCACTATTGAAATAGTAGCGTGTGTATGCGACATTGTCTACTGTAGAGTAGCGTACACCCCTGTTTTGGTCAAAATCTCGAAATTCGAGTAAGTTAAGTTGGTTGGGAAACCTCTTGAGCGGTTATAACTTCTTTTCCTCTTCCTCACTGACTATATAAGGAGGGTAGAATGGCCATAGAAGAGGACCAAGCCCAATTACAAAGTTATGCTGGAGGAATGGAGACCCTCACCCCCCCTCTTGTGCTTCAGTTTTGGTAAACCCTAGCACAGTTGATTAGAGGTTGGAATCCTTGGAGAACGGAAGGAGGAGACCTTGAATCTAGGTTTCGTGAAGTGCCAAGCTTGAAAGAAGGTATAACTTTATGTACTTGCTTTCATTCATTAATAAAGATCAGACATTCTTCTCTTTCCAAATATGACCTATTAATGTGTCTTAGATTTTATTACTGTTTGATTGTAGCTTGATGTCTTCTTCCATTATGATATCAGTATTATATATGTAGTCAAATGTGTTTGAGAAAGGTATCAAGTTGTTTTGCAGGTCTGGGCATTGCGACACTGGATAAGCATTGAAGAGTGAGGGAGGCAAAGCTAGGATCAACCTTCTGAATGAGGTGCCTACATCTCTAAACCCTAATCTCTTCATTTATTTGTTGTACTTGCAGAATGCTTGTAAGTCTATCTTTATCACCGTAAGTTGGTAGTTTCTCCCCTAAACTATAGGTGCATTTTCCCCACAACAGAATGGCGACTCCGCTGGGGAATGCCTAACTGCTTAGGGGTATCCAAGGTCATTTCTTCAGTCTTGTTTGATGGTATTTGTTCATTTTCTTGAATAGGATCAGTTAGTAGGCTCTGTTTGACCCTCCTTGGCTCTTACAGACCCTTCCCGGCCCTTACAAACCCTTGTGGACCCGGGTGTGGTGGTTTTAACCCCATTTTTCCAACTTTTTCCACCCATACGCTACTGTTTGTACCACACAGTAGCGCCCATATGCTACTTTTCCTCTACACAGTAACGCCCATCCTGCTATGGGCACTAGTTTCCTTCATACACAGTAGCGCTCAAAATCTGGGTTTGAAATTTTTGAGTTTTTGGGTTGTGGACCCAAATCTAGGGGCTGTGGCTACATTTTTTGGGGTCCCTGATGACCCTAGGTCTAAGTTAAATCACTGTAAGTGGTCTCCCATCCTTGTACTAATCCTACATTCATGATTTGAACCTCTTTTGATCAATTTGGGCTTGTTTGGAAAGTTTTGGGGCTTGTTGACCCAAGTTGGCGGGTTGTGGACCCATTTGGTGTTTTGTACCCTAATTTGAGTCTGACTGAACATGCTTGCCCCATTTCCACTGGATTTGAAACCTTTTGAGTCTTCTTGACCCTGTTTGTATCTGTTTGAGTGAAATTTCTCTTTTAGATTGGCTTTTTATCCTCCCTTATGCTTTTAAGTTTTCTTTTGTAGTGAAAGCTCAAGTGTTTTGGCTATTGTTCAAGACCTTGTTTGTATTGTTTATGTGCAGAACTAACTTTACCAAACCATACTTCTTCGTAGGTCATTTGCTTCATTTGGGTCTAAAAGTAGTTTTTGTACTCTTTTCCCAATGGTTGGCATGCTTACATCAATAAGAATTTGAAAGTCATATTTGGTAGCTTTTACTGTTTCATAAAGAGAACCTGAAAGTTTCTTTGCTTTGCTTTGATAGTAGGTTAGTTTCAGTTTTGTTTCTTACCTTTGAAAAGCATAAAGAATTTTGATTCATTTTCTGAATAGAGTACCTTGCAAGTGGCTTAAAAGATTTTAGAGTGCTTTGCATAAAAAAGAACAAGTTTTCTTTTGCATACCTATTTGCTTGAGTAGCTGCATTCTTAGGTTTTTAGTTGAATTTTGTACATTTAGACTTTATTTTTACCCTTTTTTGCATTTGAAATATTAAAAATTGCATTTGCACATGCATTCTAGATCAGAATTTTAAGACTTGCATTGAAAAGAAAAAGATTTGTTTGGTGGTAAATATTTTATTTTCAGTACTCTATCTCTATTATAACCACTCTCACACACCCACTACCTTTTTGAGTAAGCAAGTAACCTTTAAAATGAACTCTAATAAAATTTACTAGTAACAATTTATTTTCTAGGTTACACTACACCAACTAGTCTTGGTTAGGATCTTGGGTTTAAAACACCTTAAACCACCCAAGATCACACATTACGCAAAAATTGTAGTTCGACTATCACAGGTAAATCCATTTCACTCAAATATTTCCTGGGATCTATGCAGTAGGTCATTGCGAGATCAGATTGTTGGGAATACTCCTCCTACTTTCTGTTTCGAGCATACGCCAGGATTGGATCGTGTTTGGGGAATCTTTTGAGTTTCGGGCTTAGTTACCCTGCCCACGCCTTCTGATTCGACCGGTGACTGTTCCCCCAGGAGTTTTCGGTGTTGTGGTATCCTTAGTATCTGACCATAGGTTCATACACAGGTGACAGCAGAGGGTATATCTGTTGTACCTAAGACAGACGTGGGAGGAAATCCTTTGCAGGTCTTTGGGAGGGCGGTTGGTTGATTCCAGCGCTTGCACCCTTAGTCATTGTATTGTGGACCCCGGGTAACTGACTTTCTTCCTTCGTTGATCTATTATGGGCCCTCATCATCCCAGACTCTTCTCCAGAAGGCATCTGTTTACCTGGTTTGATTTACCTAGGACCTTTTTTAGTGGTGTGCTCTTTGTGCTACTTGTTTTAGTTTTCCTTAGAGAACTTCTTGTTCATTTGAGCAGAAAACTATGTCTAGCATTCCTGCAAGTGCCAATCAAGGTACCCCTATTCCGGGGGATCCTTGTGCTATTCCATTCATTGGAAACATTGGTGCTCCCTTAATGGCTACTCTGAATCTTCTTGGATTCACTATTGGGCTGCTGGTTTGGTTGTTTTCCACTCTGAATGCCTTGCATGCTCCTAACGCTTCTTTTGTGAGCACCTCAAATCAAGAGCATCAGAACCCTGTGCCTCCCTTGCCAGTAACATCTTATCCTCATCCTTCTACCTCATGTGGAGAAAGTAGCAATACTAGTAGCCAACAGTCTAAAAGGAATAGATGGGGGAAGAATAGGAAGAAGATGCCAAAACAAGGGAGCAGCAACCCAGCCTCTGCAAGTCATGCTGGGGGCAAGCACTCTTCCTCTACAAGTCATGCAGGGGGCACCTACCCAGCCTCTGGAGGTCATGCTAGGAGAAAAATTTTAGTCACTGAAAATCATACTGAAATTTTGTCTTCAACCACTATCAATCATGTTGAGGACACATCATTGATCACTGCTAGTCATATTAATGACAAGTCACCAGTTCCTGTGAGTCATACTGGAGACACCAAATCAGCCACTGCAAGTCATGCTGAGGGAGTTGACATTGTCAACAAACCAAACAAATAGAAGCTTAAGTTCCCTTGTAAATTTTGCAAGGGAGATCACCTTACTTACTTGTGCCCTATACTTCCAAAAGTGCAAAAAGTGTGGACCTTAGTTCAAAATTCTGATGCTTCTGAGCAACCAACCTATGTGAGTCATGTTGGGGGAAAGTTGTCAGCCAATGCTAGTCATGCTGAGAGTCTTGACGTTGTAAAGGAGTCTAAACCTATAGGACGAAAACCAAATTTCCCTTGTAAACTTTGTAAGGGAGATCACCTTACTCACCAATGCCCTGCCATTCCAGACGTACGAAGAGTGTGCTCCATGTCTGAAGGAGCCTCTGTTCCTGAGTTGTCTATAGATTCCATGCAGTCAGATCAACCTTTGGTTGATAAAGTGGTCGAACCAATGCAATCTTTGGTCGACCCCACTCTTCCTTTGGAGAGTGAAGTGATCGAATCGATGCAATCTTCAACCGATCCCATCAGTCCTTCAGAAATTGATGCACCTACTACTGAAGTCTTATGCATTACCAGTTTGGATATTCCTGAAAAAGGGGGCACTTCATATGTGCATTGTGAACCCCTACCAAGCCCTAGGATTGTTTCCTTTGATTGAAATAGTCTAGCCGAGCCTCGTCTTCCTTCTTCGACACCTTTCCAGATAAAGGTTGATATCGGGAACCATACGGTTGATCGAAGCATTGTTGATGAAGGTGCTTCTGTTAGTATCTTATCCGCTTATGCTTGGAGAGATTTGGGTTTCCCTAATGTTATTCTAGCTGTTAATTGGCCGTTGACCTTCGATAAAAGACCTAGTGAACCGTTTGGATTCCTCCGTCAGGCACCTGTTACTTTGGGTGGAAAAACAGTCTTAGCTGATTTTATGGTTTTAAAGGACCCTATGGACTTTGATATGATCCTCGGGTGTGATTACGTTTATGCTATGCATGCTGTGGTGTCTACGTTTTTTCGTGTGATGCATTTCCCTCATAACGAAAACATTGTCACCATCAACTAGCTTGCATTCGTTGATCGTCCTTATTACCCAATTGTAGACCAATCAGGTCCCTCGTCGTTAGGCACTACTATGTCACATGGGAATTATGTGGCATATTGTTCTTTGAGTTCAACTTCTACTGAGAAGGAGTCTCTGAGTTCATGCTTACCTTCTCGTGATTTAGTCCTAGCTTTTGACCAAGTGACACCTCCATCTAAATGTTTAGATATGTGTTCTATCTGGGATGATATACTTCCTTCCGATGAATTTTTCCTAGAGTCCATAGTACAGTCTGCCATTCATTTGGATGTTGATCTAGTCGCAGTTATGTCCAGCCCCGGTTTGACCTTAAAGTCTGATCTTCCTACTGTTGAGTCTTTGGACTCTCCTATAGATCTGCAAATTGGTGTTCCTGCTGAGTTTGATTATGCTTCTAGAATTTTCAACTCCTGTGATGATGAATTTGTTTCTGCAGATTCCATCATGTCCTTCAACTTTGATCTTCATCCTGAAGTCGATCTTGTTGATTGTAAGTCCTCGGGCTTGGGTACCATAGAGTCTTCATTTGAAAAATCTGCCTTGTTTATGCCTATTGTTGATGATAGTGAAGTTGGAAGTATTTCTACCACAGTGACTTGTATCGGGTATTTCCTTACATATGTTTTAGATATGATCCTGGTACTAATGTTTCTTGGAGACAGGATTCTTAGCTGGATGTATACTTGCTTACTGGTCCTTTTCGACACCTTGTGTGACCATGTCAGGTATATTCAGAACCTTGCATATAGGTTTAGGCTTCCCCGTTGTTATGTTGCATTTGAACCTTTTTCCATCTGAATTCGCCATAGGGTCGAACCTATTGGATAATGGTGTGTTAGCCATCTCTTTATGCATCGTGCACCAGTCCGACAGCAGAGCCTACCTAACATGGGTCACCCTGGTCAGCACCCTTATGCCATTCTGGTGCCCATGTTGAGTTTTTCTCATAGGCTCGGGAGTCTTTTTATATTTACCATGACTTTGAGAAGAAGCCTCATATCTTTCTTCCTCATATATTTCTGGCCATCCCTGATAAGGCTCCCATATTTGTGTTCAAATTGCATATGCATCTGTTATGATCTCGCTTGCGCTAATGAGCCTGATGCCGGCTTCCACGCTTTTAGCCTGTTGTATAAGCCTCCATCTCTGATCTCATTTCTGCTAAGCCCTGTATCATTTTTCCCTCACAATTTGACACCTTTTACCTGGAGGAGACACACCCTGAGTGTACTTATCTTGCTCATGTTCCTTGCATTAGGCATAGCTTTGTTCCATGCGCTTGGAGCTAGTTTTGCATGTCCCTGACACTCGTCTCCTCCCTTTACGAGAATTTTTCCTTTATTTCGAGCATTCTTCTTTTACTTCAAGCTCATTAAAAACAGTAAGTAGGTTGCGAGCATTCTTCTTTTACTTCGAGCTCGTTAAAAACAGTAAGTAGGCTTCGAGCATTCTTCTACTTTTACTTCGAGCTCGTTAAAAACAGTAAGTAGTTTATGAGCATTCTTCTTTTACTTCGAGCTCGTTAAAAACAATAAGTAGGTTACAAGCATTTCTTCCACCTTTCCTTCGAGCTCGTTAAAAACAGTAACGAGGCTACGAGCATTTCTTTCACCTTCCCTTCGAGCTCGTTAAAAACAATAAGGAAGTTGTGAGCATTTTCTGTATCTCCTTTGAGCTAATTAAAAATAGTAAGGAGGTCATGAGTTTACTTTTTCGGACTCGTTAAACCTTTACGAAAAAGATCCCTATGGAGTTCTTTTAAGCCCTTTTCAGACTCCTTAAATAGGAAAAATTTGCCAAGCATAGTTGTCTTTTCGAGCTCGTTAAAATAACTGAATCGACATCCACTTAGGTATAGAATTACCCCTTTTCCGGGCCTTGGTGGATAATTTACGGAAAAGGTATACTCTAGGTATACTCTTGTATGCGCTAGAAGAGTTCTTCTTCCATCATTTTACACTTTTTCGGGGAAGGAGACTAACTTTATGAAAAAGGACCTTTGGAGTCGTCTTTAGGGTTTTCAGACTCTCAAAATGTGAAAACACCATGCGAGCATTCACCTACTCGGGCTCGATGTGAAATCCACGAGATGGTATATAGAGGACTGTTTAAGTTTTTCAACTCTATAAACAAGAAAACACCGCCGAGCACATACCAATCCGGGATCGATATAAAATCCACGGATGGGTATATAGAGGACTGTTTAAGTTTTTCAACTCTATAAGCAAGAAAACACTGCCGAGCATAGACCAATCCGAGCTCGATATAAAATCCATGGATAGGTGTATGGAGTTTTCTTCTAGGTTTTTTAGACTCCTTAAATATGAAAATACCATCAAGCATGCTTTAGTTCTTTGTCAAGCTCATTAAAAAATGAAAAAGGAAAGGGAAGGGAAGAATTTTAAAATATCTTTCAATATGATTGCAGCAAGTCAACTATCTCCTTGAACAAAGCACCTGTTTTGAGTCTATCAAACAAGTTGGGTTCTAGTGTTGGCCTTAGGGTAAACTTGATCTCAGAGTTCTTACTCCTCCGTTTGGTTAGTCTTCCAATCATTTGGAGAAAGTATTAATGTCTCCTACATTGCAGATTTGCATCATGGTCTCTTTGTGTTCAAAGCTGCCTAAGTCACTCTTGTGTCGTGCTCACTGTTCAAGGATACAACCTGTGTCGGCCATTCTGCAGTTGCCTTGACCTCATGTGTCGGCCATTCCTTGGTGTCAGTATGTTTCATCATGTGTTCAGTCCTACTCCAAATCAGCTCATACCTTTTGAGTATCCCTCATGTTGGATGATGGAGGATGCATTAAGACCTCCCTTCCAACGGACTTCTTCCCATCGACTTCGACTCACTGTGCTCTTGGAATGAAGTTTAGAGTTTTGGTTAGTACCTTGGGGATTGCAGTCATTAGTGGCAGTTTCCCTCGCTATTGGATAGATGGGAATACATCAATGTCTCCTATCCGATGGATTCTTCAAGTGTTCAATGGCAAGACCATCTATTCGCACTTGCTTGAATGTACTAGGTACCTTGGGTTCCATTTTCATTATTGGTGGACACCCTCGCATTTGTTGACGGTATACATTAATGACCGATAATCAAACGATACCTCCCATGTTCGACATCAACTCATTTATTCACATGGATAGGTTTGTACGTTGGGTTGTTTTTGGATGAAGACCTTGGGATCCTCGATAGCATCACCTCATTTATGTTATCGCCCAAGTTGTACAAGACTGAGCCACACTTTTTGGACTCTTGATGAGACATAGATCCAGCTTGTTCTCTATGGCTATGTTCTCCAGTTTTGACATAGATCCACCTTGTATTTATGTGGCTATGTTTACACTTATGTTCCTCATGGATCCACGCTTGTATTTTAGTGGCCATGATATATGCATCAGTATTTTGGATCATTATTGTATCCTCTTGGAGGTCATGTTCCACCATTTGAACATGGACAGTTACCCCAAGGATAAGTTTGTCTGACATTGCCTTTGTTTTCAGGTACTTCATTTGAGCCTATGATTCTTGGTTTCTCCGTTCCTCCATGATTCAACTCTTTATTATTTATAATGTATTTCGGCCATCGTTTCTCATACTCCCTCTGAACTCATACATTAGGGGGCATCTGTTATAGCTTGAAATGACACCTCTCCGTCTGTGACGACACTTGCTTCCCTTGGTCGCATGACGAAATTTCTTGAGATCAAGTTCAGTCACACAACAGGACATTTGTGGATGGAGGAGTCATTTGGGACACTAAAAATGGTTGAAATTACCTCATTCTTGTCCCATTTGATGTATATGACCCTTACGAACATTTTCCCAGACCAAACCATCTCCTGAAAATGAGCAGAAAACCCTGTTTTTGGCCATTTTTCAATATGATCGCTGGTACACAGGCATGATAGTAGCGTGTATACCCTACTAAGCGCAACACCACTATTGAAATAGTAGCATGTGTATGCGACTTTGTCTACTGTAGAGTAGCGTACACCCCTGTTTTGGTCAAAATCTCAAAATTCGAGTAAGTTAAGTTGGTTGGGAAACCTCTTGAGCGGTTATAACTTCTTTTCCTCTTCCTCACTGACTATATAAGGAGGGTAGAAGGGCCATAGAAGAGGACCAAGCCCAATTACAAAGTTATGCTGGAGGAATGGAGACCCTCATCCCCCCTCTTGTGCTTCAGTTTTGGTAAACCCTAGCACAGTTGATTAGAGGTTGGAATCCTTGGAGAACGGAAGTAGGAGACCTTGAATCTAGGTTTCGTGAAGTGCCAAGCTTGAAAGAAGGTATAACTTTATGTACTTGCTTTCATTCATTAATAAATATCAGACGTTCTTCTCTTTCCAAATATGACCTATTAATGTGTCATAGATTTGATTACTGTTTGATTGTAGTTTGATGTCTTCTTCCATTATGGATATCAGTATTATATATGTAGTCAAATGTGTTTGAGAAAGGTATCAAGTTGTTTTGTAGGTCTGGGCATTGCGACACTGGATAAGCATTGAAGAGCGAGGGAGGCAAAGCTAGGATCAACCTTCTGAATGAGGTGCCTACATCTCTAAACCCTAATCTCTTCATTTATTTGTTGTACTTGCAGAATGCTTGTAAGTCTATCCTTATCACCATAAGTTGGTAGTTTCTCCCCTGAACTATAGGTGCATTTTCCCCACAACACCTGTGTATTTAAAATCTGATGTACATTTGACAATGGGGTTTCTACTCTTGTATTTGTGGCTATAATGATGTATGAACGCACTGTGATCTACGCCCCTCCTAGGTTGATTTGTTTCTTTAGCTTCTATGTAAAGTGATGTATTATTTGGTAAATGAAATGACTCATGCTTACTTCGGTGTATCTCTGTCTTATAGCGCGGCTAGATTTTGAGTATTGGTTTCATTATTTACATATTTCCTGAGTTTGCTAAAACCCTGATACTTCAGTGTACGGAACTAGTTACTAGTGAAAGAAAAACGTAGGAAAAATTAGATGGGGTTTTTTGTGCTTCTATCTTGGTAATGCAGCTAGGGTTTGAGTAGACAAAAATCTTGGCTTTATGTGTTGTCTGCGTTGAATGAATGGGGCTCTATTTCTATAGGAGGTTTGTTTGGAAATATTATCCATACTTTATTTTATACGTGAGTCCTGTGGGAGACTGCTATGAGTTTTGATTTAAGGGAGTTCGTGGGATTCGATCCCCATCCCCTATCTACAATGGCTTCTACGTTTGTACCCTCTCAGTACTTTAATCACCGTCTAGTTGTACCGCCTATTTGTTGGTGTTATTTCTTGTTCTGCCAAAATACTAGGGTCTGTGTATTTGAAAAAGTTTATAAGTTTCGTCGATGTACTAGGGTGTTAAAATATGCGCATTCTTTCCTTGGAAAATAAAAGTGTATAAGGAAATGTAACGATCCCCTGTCCTAACTACTATCTACGTTTTAAATGTGGTAATGGATAAATATAACATTCTTTGTTTTGAAATTGAAATATTTAGGATATCTACCAAGAATGATGACTATGTGTTTAAATATTTGTATAACTAGGTTTTTGAGATGTTTAGCATAGTGACTAATGTGTTCTACTACAAGGACTTCAATTTCAATGGCTAGGTAAGACATGCTAAAATACTATTCTAAAATCTATTGATAGATACAAGAAAAAATGTAAGTAGCTTTGAGGAATTATAACAATACTTAACCAATTCAACTTTGGGATGCGTTGCCTAGCAAAGGCTAGCTCGCTAGGCCTGCTGGGCAATGCATTGGGATTTTGGACAAATCTTGCATTACATCTGATATGGAATACATTACTATTTTAACATTTCATATAGAAAAGAGATATAAATTATGGGAGGGTTTTATAACAACTTCATACCTGTTGGTTCCTATAGCTTGTTCCTGTTGATAATGTCCTACTGCTCCCTATAACTTGTCTCTACTGATAATGCCCTACACACTCAGTCAACTAGTTAAAGAAAAACTCCTAAGATCTTAGTTGACCTGATAATTGATCTTGGATTGGATGACTTTGGGACTACCATGTTCCTCCCAACCATGATTCTACAACTGTTCCTAGTTTAGTATGAATCCCCCCGAGCTGGTTCTGACATGCAAACGGAGAAGTAGAGGCCCCTGGATGGGTAGCTAGTTCAGATCTGAGAATTCTATAGGAAGAGTTCACTTCCTAGGGAAGAGAGCTCTTCTTGGCATAATGATACCAAAAGAAAAAGATCCCCCAAACTTTGGGGTCTGTCCTCCTTAAGTAGGACAAATCTTGAATATGACTGTTGGAAATTACTGGTTTCTTTAAAATTATTTAAATTATAAAATAATATTAGTTTACTTAATTGCTAGTTATTTTGGAACTAGGACTTCTCACTTTGTTTGATTCAAGTGTTTTTGATATTTTATCTTTGTATAATAATAATAATATAAAACAAATTTCAATCCTGTCTAAATACTAACAACTAATAATTAATAAGTGGCAGCCCACTTATGTATTAGTATACATGTAATAAATAACCATAACATATATTGAAACTCCTAAATAATAATATTTAGCTTTGTGGTCGTTAAGCATTTCTTTCACATGATGCTTCTTTTTAATTCTTTTTAAGGAAAGGGTCCACTTCTTTGGACGGTTTCGGTAGGCTAGTAAGGCACCTCTAGTCTCTCCGTTTTGCATGTCAGATTCCCTTGTTTTAACATGGTAGTTCCCACAATACATGATGATCATAAGATTTATTTAATCAAGTCGAAATAGTTGTGATAAGACATGCAAGTGCTATTCAGTGTCCTTTTGACTAAGCACTTGAGATGTAGTAACCCCGAGTGCTCTTCAGAGCCTTTTAACTCAACACTCTCGCATGGGCATTATGCTAGTGCAATTCCAGATCCTTTGCTCAACACTAGATCTAGAATGTGGTTGTGAGGCACATCTAGGATATTAAGTGGCCTCGGATCCGGCTGTTTATCAAGCTTGGAGTGCTCCAGGTCTTATGCCCAACACTCTATGTACCTCAGGGCTTACGCCCAACACATAATAAACATCATCTATGTACCTCGGGGCTTATGCCCAGCACATAGGGCATCCTTGTACATTGGGGCTTACGCCCAGCACATAGGGCATCCATGTACATTGGGGCTTATGCCCAGCACATAGGGCATCCTTGTACATCGGGGCTTACATCCAGCACATAGGGCATCCATGTACATCGCAGCTTATGCCCAACACATAGGTCATCCACGCGCTCCAGAGCCTACGCTCAACACATCATCAAAAGTCCATCATACATACCGAAACTCTGCACACTATATATAACAAAGATCCTCTCACTATAATAGGGTTTCTACCCAATATCATAATAAGTAATCTGCATCAGTCAAGGTCCCTGCCCAAATATAAGTATATCATACATAATTTATATGCATCGGGGCTTATGCCGAATATATAACGTAAACATAATCAGTTAGAATTTTTAGATATTACATCCCTCCCCGCTTAGAACAACATCGTCCCAGTGTTCTAGAAATAAACCTAAAACTAGGTGAGGCAGGCCTTACTCATTGCAGTTTCATTCTCCCTTGCAGCCCCATGCATTCAAACTCTTCTTAATTCAAGGTCTCGTTGAGGCTTCCTTAACCCTTTACCTTTCCATTTCTTGCTATTCATACTCATACTTTGCTCCCACAACGCAATTGGTTTCTAACGTTTTATCGTAAGGTACATTCATTGAAATGATCAGCTTTATCACTTAAGTAATAATCTTTCCTTCACAACAAGCACCTATTTCAATCCTTTCGGATATAAGCAATAATTCCCTTGGTAACAAGATGCAGATCGTCA
The DNA here is from genome assembly GCA_027924585.1 of Larix kaempferi. Lineage (NCBI taxonomy): Eukaryota > Viridiplantae > Streptophyta > Pinopsida > Pinales > Pinaceae > Larix > Larix kaempferi. Next base: position 2,106,593 of record BSBM01001073.1, read on the forward strand.
GTCTAGAATGTAAGTAATAACTTTCCTTGCACACAACTTGCATATGGTTCATTTCAGAAGTCAGAAATAACTTTCTATTGCACGTAATTACACATGGTGCACTTCAAAAATCAGTTTAGAATATAAGGATTAACATTTATTTGCACACAACTTGTGTATGGTGCACTTCAGAATTCAGAAATAGATTTATGTTGCACATAATTGTACATGGTTCACTTCAGAAAACAATTTAGAATATAAGGATTAACATTTAATTGCACACAACTTGCGTATGGTGCACTTCAGAATTCAGAAATAAATTTCTATTGCACATAATTGCACATGGTTCACCTCAGAAAACAGTTTAGAATATAAGGATTAACATTTATTTGCACACAACTTGCGTATGGTGCACTTCAGAATCATAAATAACTTTCTATTGCACATAATTTCATATGGTTCACTTCAGAAATCAGTTTAGAATATAAGGAATAACATTTATTTGCACACAACTTGCATATGGTGCACTTCAGAATTCGGAAATAACTTTCTTTTGTAGACAACATGCTTATCCTTAGTTCCATAACATAAGTAATAATTTCATCTTTGTAAATCAAAATGCATATAATTAGTTCCAGTACCTGAGGAAAAATTTCCTTTTGTTTATTATAATGTTACCTTTTCATTGCAGCTCTTTTTAGGGTTTGACCTCATTGTAACTCGTATATCCGTTCTTCATAAATGATCTTAGTCTAAGATAATATTTTATGTTTTCCCGGCACGATACTTCTCTTCCAAGTGCCCTTAGTAATTCTCTACTTGTTTCTTCCTTGGAAACAAAAACATATTAATGTTCATAGTGTGAATTTGCGTATGAAAATAAGATATGCAAAATCTTAAGCATGCAATGCATACACATATATAACATGATCATAAACAATTCTAGGTATACTAGAGTATACTATCTCCATAATCAAATAGGATTTGTTAAACTTGTTATTCCTGAGCATAACCTTATGTAAGTTTTGCTAAATTAGTTTAATAGTAGTCTAAAGGATTACTGATACTCCAGAGTTTCTATCCCATCTTTATTTTTACTCACCGGGTGTCTAAGTATCCTGTATCATTTACTGCTCAATACTTACTCTTACATGTTTCCAGAGCTTTTTATTGCTTAATACAAAAGAAGGGTAGTTACAAGGTCTATTTAATTAGCCCACCTGTAGGTTTGTCAAAAGTTTGCACCTACGAAGTAAGCATGTCATGAATCAAATCATAACTTGAAATCAAGTGGTTGTAATGGTACTAACATATACTTATGTAGGTAATTCAGCTTGGGAGTATAAGACATGGTTATGACATTTTATCTCGGACCTAATCTGGTGGTCATGATGAATACCTTTACAAGGATTTGGGTTTTATATAAAATGGTGCAGTCCAAGACTGTTTATGTGTGTTTGGAGGTTTCTTCTTGATTCAACACTAGGTCCTACTAAACCTTTCAAGATTTGGTCCAATGTTCTAGGTTTATTTTAACATGCTGAACTTATTTCTAACCCAAATAAGGTACTCCTAGCATGCATGTGTTAATTATTTCAATCAAGTTTAACTTCGTTAAGTCGATTTTCAGGAAGATGTCATTAATTTTGCCTCATTGCTCATAATAGGATTTTATTTCCTCTTCTAAATAGGTTATGTTATTTGTGCAGTTTGACTATCAATGGTCCAGTTGAAAGTCAATCATCATGCTACCCCACGTATTACCTTCTGCTCACAAGGGTTTGGTGGAGTCTTTTGCACCCAATGCACCCTTTTTCCTTACAATCTTATTTCCACATGTTGTTATATTGTAACATCTTGTTTGTCATAATTTAATCTTGTGACTTCTAAGGCGTAACCGTGCCATGCATATGTACTTTGTAGCTTTACTATGGAACTCTAGTGCCTTTCACTTGGCACTAATTGTATGTTTTTATTACTCTTAATGTACTATGTAGCTATCCATATTAAATGGAAATCATAATGATCATACCTACTACTTGCAACATTTATCAACTTCATGTTTTTCAACTATTCCTGTTGAATTTATGTGACTTTTCTCAAATTTCCACATTTGTTTATGTGGCACTAGTACTTTAATATAAATATAACCCCTTTTTGTTGGTTCTTTCGATACTATGTAATCCAAATGGTCTTACTCTCCTATAACTCTTTATACTATGTCCTAACACATGCTCTGACTTGCTATTCATGCAAGAGGTTAATTTATTTCTAACTCTATCGAGGTATTGCGTACAAATTGTTCATCACATTCTTGGATCTCGGAGTTTATCTTATGTTTTCTTTGGTACTTACGATCTATGGCGCAACCTATGTGAGCATCTATTTTTAATTTACTCAAAGGTTAGTGTACTTGTATCTGACACATTTCACCGATTTGTGAGAATAGAATTATGTTAGCTTATATGTATATCTATAAAAAGAAAGTCATAAGTAGATTCTGAAATAAATGTATCTGTAGCGGATGTTTTCCTGAAATGAGCCCAATAGGTCTCTTAGTGTTGTAGTAGATGTTGTAGGGGTTTAGGCATGTCGAATTCTATCTTCTCTATAAATTTTGGTGGCAACCCACCCAAGAACTACTGAATTTTCACCTTCTCATCCTTAATATAAGGTACATAGTGCAGCAAGTCTAAGAACCGATTTATGAAAACTTCCATAGTCAGGGAGCCCATTTTCAACTTATGAAATTCTTTTATTTTCTTGTCAAAGAATCTTTCAGACATATACTTGTCTTGGAATATTCTACTGAAGGTATCCCAGCTTATGTCTCGCAACTCTTGTCCCTTAGTGTGTTTCAAGTCTCGCCACCATCTGGTAGCTTTACCATTTAGGTTGTATATGGCTAATCATGCTTGCATCTCACTAGAATAATTATGAACTTTAAAGTATTTATTCATTCCTAACAACCATTCTTCAGCCTTTTCTCATGAGTTAACTTCTCCGTCATAAGTTGGGGTTCTTATCCTTCGGAACTCTCCTTGTCAGCTATCATCACTCTTCCTCCTTCTCTTGCAAGGAGGTGGGGAGCCATTGTCATTGGAAGAGCTTTTTCAGTCCTCTTCCAATGGTTCTGATTTATGTTCTTCTTGCTCTCTTATCCTGCAATTGGTTGCTTTCCTTGTGTTAAGAGTGTTGATGGAAAGAGTAGGTTGTTCATGGGGTTTTGCCCCTGTTAAGTTTTGGAGTAAGGCTTCATTGCTAGCCCACTGTTCTCTTCTTTCTTGCATATTCTCATCCCTAAAACTTTGGGATTCAGCCTATAGTTGCTGCATGGATTTCTCTAAATCTAATTTGAGTTCCACCACAATTTCTTGTTCTCGTGGTGGGGAATTTAGATTTCCTCATACACTGCTACCTTGTTCAGCATCCTTTTTTTTTTTGATCTGATACTGCCTGTACCTGAAATTGATATAAGTATTTGCTCCCAGAAAACAATTTTCTTAGTTAATTCTTCCACATAAAATATAATACGATATTTTAAGCAAATCCTTCTTGATCTGCAACGATGTTTGGTAGTGATCCCAATACATCACTTAGTGTTTGTAACTCTCTCTGATACCACTTGTAATGTCCCAAAATTAGCAAAAAAAAAATTTAAAATTTTCCCTATCTGCAATATTCATCAATTTATAGTAAAAAGATTCATACATTAAATCTAATGTCATTAAAACGTCCATACATTAGAGAGATTTTGAAGTCAAAAAAGGGCCTCCTAAGAGATGTACTACAAAAATATGAGATATATTAAAATATTATGAATTTGGGGTTTTATGGGGTAGGTATATATGACAAGTCACCTCCCACACTATTTTCTATGCACAATATAAATAACCATGGTTGAGTTACTTTCCAAATTCACTATAAATAAAATTAATAAAATAAGTTTACATTGATGTGACTAAGATTCATTGTAAATTCCCAAAAATGTATTGTCCTTTAACATTTATTTGTCTTGAACTTGCAAATGAAATTAAATAATAAAAAACATTTTTAAGAACTTTTTTTTAAATTTTATGTTGACTTTTTATATTTAGTACTTTTCTCATGAATTTAATAATGTAATTTAATTGAGAATTTATTTACATGTAAAATGTCAATAATATTATTATAATCCACATTGCATTATTATTATTATTATTATTATTTATTAAATCTATTATTATTCTTTATTAGTTTGACATTATGTTATTAAATAGAATGGAGTGAATATATAATTTAAAATTAAAAACATAAAAATGATAATATATTATTTTATAAAAAAATGTGAAATGACTTTCTTTATGAATTAAGAGTACTTCACTTGAAAATGACAATAATATTATTTTATGTGAAAGTGTGAAAAGACATTCATTATGAGTAATTTACTTGAAAATGACAATAATATTATTTTATGAAAAGACTATCATTATGAGTACTTTACTTTATGACTTGAAAGTACTTACACCACTACCTTGGTTAACTATGTGTTTTCATCCACCATAGAAAATTTGACAAATAAGCATTCTTAACTCATGCAATGCCACCTCACCAAGGGGGATGATGTCATCTACTAGAATGTGATTGGTTGTATTTTATAGTACATTTTCTTTGTTTTGAGGCCCTTTTTTTACCTCAAAATTTCTCTAATGCTTGCACGAAACAATTGTAAGCCTAAGACTTATGTTTTACATGGTCTAATCTATGTCTAAGTTTAGAATTGCGGAAGCGATGTGGAAATGATATGATGGCATGCTTTCGTTGCTTTTGTAAATGCGGGTTCAAAGGTAGAACATAACACTCCTTACTGCGTTAAGAATCATGTGATTTTAATTGTGATTGTCTAATGCACCTTCAGGTGATGAGCTCCTTTGATGACGGTATGTTGTTCACATGGTGGTTATTATAATACTCCAGGAAAGGTAATTACATACCTCGGCAGGGTTGCCAGGAGGCATGGATAAGAGAAATGGTTGTCAGACTTACTTAGCGTTTTGCTAATGTCCTACTTTGCCTCTGTGGTTGCAGGTATATTCAATCTGAGGGTGCTATCTCTAAAGGGTTGGTTCCTATTTTACTATTGGTCCTATTCCACCAAGGGGAATGATAAGTTATTAAAAAGTGGTTATCCCATTTCCATGGGAGTTCACAACATGAATGTTTTCCCTAATTTTAGGTTCATGACTAAAAGCTTATTATAATATAACAAATGTGGATTGGGTTATAATTTCACTTATAGACTTTGTACAAGCATCAAGTCTTTTGTAATTTGATACAAGAGTAGTTTGAATCCATGACTCATGATAGACTTTGCATAACGAATTGAGCCTCCACTAGAGTGGGGCTGGTGTACTCTTAAATGAGCTTTAAATGGGTATGGAGGACAACCTATCACAAGGTTTGGATATTGATTTGGGGCTTTCTACCAATTTTTCCTGTATTCAACTTGTTGCTTCGCTTCTGGCTCTGCACTTTGTTGTATGGTGACTGTGTTGGGAACTGACCCGAGCTCTGCTCGTGGTCAGCACACCTAGAAAATGTTGAACTCGACTATGGCGTAGGGAGGTCGTGCTTCTTATAGTTAAGGAAAAATAGTCTCTATTTTCCATTTGACATTTTATCTCTCTGTCTCGATTTGAAAACACAGAGTTGAACTAACTGTTATCACATGTCGAACTTGGCAGGTGATAAATGCTTTGGTAAGGGAGCTGCGATATTTCATGGTGTTGTGGCTAGGGTAATGGTAAGTCTGGTTGACCCACTCGTGCCCTACCTCTCGCACCTCTGGTGTTTGTATGTATGCCTTTAGCTTGGTTTAGAATGGAGGCTCCCGTAAGCCCTTGGCTTACCAATTCACCTTGGGGAGTCTATTGGTCATTTATTGGTTGGACTAGGGAGAAGAAGGATCTTTAAATTGTAATTTGAAAGTCGAGTACACAGCTGGGACTGTGATATAAACTATTGTTTAAATGAAGTTGGGTCTATTTTCTTGTTGGAAACTTCGTTTTCCCTGTACTCTGTAATTTGTGTTTTTAACGTGGAATGGGATTTATGTGGGATCTGTCATGAAATCTAATACTGACTTCTACATACCCTGTGTATTTAAAATCTGATGTACATTTGACATTGGGGTTTTTACTCTTGTATTTGTGGCTATAATGATGTATGAACGCACTGTGATCTATAACCCTCCTGGGTTGATTTCTTTCTTTAGCTTCTTTGTAAAGTGATGTATTATTTGGTAAACGAAATGAATCAGGCTTACTTCCCTGTATCTCTATCTTGTAGCGTGGCTAGAGTTTGAGTATTGGTTTCGTTCTTTACATATTTCCTGAGTTTGATAAAACCCTGATACTTCAGTGTACAGAACTAGTTACTCGTGAAAGAAAAACGTAGGAAAAATTAGATGGGGTTTTATGTGCTTCTATCTTGGTAATGCAGCTAGGGTTTGAGTAGGCACAAATATTGGCTTTATGTGTTGTCTGCATTGAATGAATGGGGCTCTATTTTGATAGGAGGTTTGTTTGGAAATATTATTGATACTTCATTTTATACGTGATTCCTGTGGGAGACTGCTATGAATTTTGATTTAAGGGAGTTCATGGGATTCGATCCCCGTACCCTCTCAGTACTTTAATCACTGTCTATTTGTACTACCTATTTGTTGGTATTATTTCTTATTCTGCCAAAATACTAGGGTTTGTGTATTTGTAAAAGTTTATAAGTTTCGTCGATGTACTAGGGTGTTAAAATATGCGCATTCTTTCCTTGGAAAATAAAAGTGTATAAGGAAATGTAACGATTCCCTATCCTAACTACTATCTACATTTTAAATGTGGTAATGGATAAATATAACAGTCTTTGTTTTGAAATTGAAATATTTAGGATATGTACCAAGAATGATGACTATGTCTTTAAAGATTTGTATAACTGGGTTTTCGAGATGTTTAGCATAGTGACCAATGTGTTCTACTACAAGGACTTCCATTTCAATGGCTGGGTAAGACATGCTAAAATACTGTTCTAAAATCTATTTATAGATACAAGAGAAAATGTAAGTGGCTTTGAGGAATTAAAACAATACTTAGCCAATTCAACTTTGGGATGCGTTGCCTAGCAAAGGCTAGCTCGCTAGGCCTGCTGGGAAATACATTGGGATTTTGGACAAATCTTGCATTACATTTGATATGGAATACATTACTATTTTAACATTTCATATAGAAAAGAGATATAACTTATGGGAGGGTTTTATAACAATTTCATACCTATTGGTTCCTGTAGCTTGTTCCTGTTGATAATGTCCTGTTGCTCCCTGTAACTTGTCTCTGCTGATAATGCCCTGCACACTCAGTCAACTAGTTAAAGAAAAACTTCTGAGCTCTTAGCTGACATGATAATTGATCTTGGATTGGATGACTTTGGGACTACCATGTTCCTCCCAACCATGATTCTGCAACTGTTCCTGGTTCAGTATGAATCCCCCCCGAGCTGGTTCTGACATGCAAACTGAGAAGTAGAGGCCCTAGATGTGTAGCTGGTTCAGATCTGAGAATTCTATAGGAAGAGTTCATTTCCTGGGGAAAAGAGCTCTTCTTGGCATATTGATACCAAAAGAAAAAGATCCCAAAAAATTTGGGGTCTATCCTCCTTAAGTAGGACAAATCTTGAATAGGACTGTTGGAAATTATTGATTTCTGTAAAATTATTTAAATTATAAAATAATATTAGTTTACTTAACTGCTAGTTATTTTGGAACTAGGACTTCTCACTTTGTTTGATTAAAGTGTTTTTGATATTTAATCTTTGTATAATAATAATTATATAAAACAAATTTCAATCCTATCTAAATACTAACAACTAATAATTAATAAGTGGCAGCCCACTTATGTATTAGTATACATGTAATAAATAACCATAACATATATTGAAAATCCTAAATAATAATATTTAGCTTGGTGGTCCTCAAGCATTTGTTTCACATGATGCTTCTTTTTAATTCTTTTTAAGGAAAGGGTCCACTTCTTTGGACGGTTTCGGTAGGCTGGTAAGGAACCTCTAGTCTCTCCCTTTTGCATGTCAGATTCCCTCGTTTTAACATGGTAGTTCCCGCAGTAGATGATGATCATAAGATTTATTTAATCAAGTCGAAATAGTTGTGATAAGACATGCAAGTGCTATTCAGAGTCCTTCTGACTCAACACTTGAGATGTAGTAACCCCGAGTGCTCTTCAGAGCCTTTTAACTCAACACTCTCACATGGGTGTTACGCTAGTGCAATTCCAGAGCCTCTGCTCAACACTAGAGCTAGAATGTGGTTGTGAGGCACATCTAGGATATTAAGTGGCCTCGAATCTGGAATTCATTTCTCAATCTTGGAGTGCTCCATGGCTTATGCCCAACACTCTATGTACCTCGGGGCTTACACCTAGCACATAATCTATGTACCTCAGGGCTTATGCCCTGCACATAGGGCATCCTTCTATATCGGGGCTTACACCCAGCACATAAAGAATCCATGTACATTGGGGCTTACGCCCAGCAGATACGTCATCCATGCGCTCCAGAGCCTATGCTCAACACATTATCAAAAGTCCGTCATGCATACCGAAACTCTGCACAGTATATATAACAAAGATCCTCTCAGTATAATAGGGTTTCTATCCAATATCATAATAAGTAATCTGCATCAGTCAAGGTCCTTGCCCAAATATAAGTATATCATACATAATTTATATGCATCGGGGCTTATGCCCAATATATAACATAAACATAATCAGTCAGAATTTTGGGATATTACAGAATCACGCTGCTTGTTCTCGCCCATTCATGCCATGGTTCTAGAAGGAGTCCAGGTCGCACATGATTTAGCCTTCTAGCACTCAAACCTGCTCTCCATCGTTCGCTTAGTTAGAGAGCGTGCTATCTCTTTGCCCATGTTAAAGAAATCGGCTCCATTCAGCCTAGAAGATACTCCCTAAGCTGTCACGCACCATTCAAAGTAGCCTGTTATGCATTAAACGTCTCTGTTATTAGAGAGGTCGACTCTGTCGACCCTATCATCTATTTGTAAAATGTATAAATAAACGCTTGCAGATAGAAACAAAGTTAGTCTAGTTATCATATATTTGGAGAAGACCATAGATAGTTTGTATATTTACAAGAAGATAGCTGATAGTCTATAATTTTCTGAAGATTAATGGAAGTTCTAGTTCATTGATATTCTGAGTAGCTAAACCAATTTCGTTTTCCATCTCTGATTGTTGGGAAGGGCCCCTCATCAACCAGAGGTTTTCGTCTTTGTTTTCTGCATTTTCTATTTTGAAAATAGTTAGTTTGTTTTTCTTGTGTTTATAATCATTTCGTTTTTCTGTATATGTTGTTTCTTCTCTTTAATTTATGTTATGCTGCTAATTTAATTTGTGTTTACATGATTAGTAAAAGGTCGACCGATAGTTCAATAATTCATAGTTTGCTTTCAGTCTTTTCTTCTTCCATCATCTATAATTAGATATTGCTACCAATTCCTTCATTAGTTAGCATTAACCCTCAACTTCTTCCTCTCTGTTAGTTTCCTTCCTGTAGCTGTATCTGTCTCCCTTTTCTTCTATCTCCACCTTTTTCTTCCACCTATCATAGAAATAGTTTATCTCCTTTAGATAATTATTAAATTAGGTTGCTTTCTATTAACATAGCTCCTCAACAAGTCTTCTAACTGATTTCTTTGCATCATAGGTTCATGTGCATTCACCAGTTGACGCCAAGATAATTTAAACCCTCATTTTCCTTAGTTTAGTTTGTTTTTCCTCATTCAGACCGCCATTCGGACTGTCATTCAGACCGCCATTCAAATCGTCATTTGGATTTTTACCTTTTCTGCACTAGTTTTATGATTTCTTAGAATCCAGTTTCTTTTGCCTATTAGATAGCATTCTTCTTGTTTCTAATTTACAGTTTTAGGTATAATTTAAATCTGGTTATATGTTTGATAGAGTTTTTGATTAAGTTTTCTTATTATTTCCTCTTCTCATCTCATTTTCCTTCACCTTCTTCTAACCTTCTTCCAAAAGTTAAGTTTCTTGTGTCTCAAATTTGATCATTTGTTATTGTTCTAGAATTTATTAGTTTGATTTCTAGATAATTTATTTCCAAGTCATAGATAATAATTTCCTTCTTCAAGTTGTTTTTAATTTGTTAATTGTAAAGATTAGTTTCCATTCATGCAAATAATGAGACATTCCTAATATTTAGATTTGGATCAGTAATAAGTATATTTATCAAGTTTTCTACTTGCTTCTAAATCAAGTTCAGAAGTGAATATCTTTATCAAGTTTTCTACTTGCTTCTAGTCTCATTAGTTTCATGGATACTAGATAAATCAGCATGTTTAAAGTTAATTGTAGTTGGTCCCTTTGTATTTTACATCTCTTTATCGAAGTTAGATTAGATTTACTTCCATTATGTTTTGCTATTACATTTGAAAGCCATTATAATACATTCACTCCAGTTCCTGTTACATGGGAATAGATGCTTTTCTTGAATTAGTTGTTGAAGTTATTAGCATAGTTTCTATTTATGTAATTTATCATTGAATTTAGTTATCTCATAGTTAGTTATTTACAGTTGAATCATGCAGTTCAATTCTAGAATAATTTACATTTACAAGTCCTCCCTAATAATTATCATTGGTCAACAGTTCTTTTCCTAGTTTAGTTGTGAATTAATCATTTCATATTTTGCTCATAATTGTAAATTTAAATTCAATAGTTTCTTGTTGATTTATAAGTAGTTGCTTCTTAGTATTGATTTTTCATCTTTTTCCATTGTCTAAACATAGAGTAGAGTAGTATAATCTATACTATTCTGATCTGTTGGTTCAGTTATATTTAGTAGTTATAAATTTGACTCAGTTTTTCATTTTAAAAGATCTTTCGATCTTTTCTTTATTAAACATTTGAAGGTCTGACAAACTAGAAAAATTAGGTGCCATTCTACCTTAGCATATATTTTGCCTCAACTCTAAGATTACCAACCCTAGTCGATAATTAAATATTAGGTGTTCTTTTCGAGATAGCTCATACACCCAACAGATGATAAAGATGATGATGATGATGATGAAGATGATGACGATGATGATGAGGAGGATAATGGTGATAATGATGATGAAGATGATGATGATGATGATGGTGAAGATGACGATGATGATGGTGAAGATGAAGATGATGATGATGCTGAAGATGACGATGATGATGGTGAAGATGAAGATGATGATGATGAACACCATGAAGATGGTCATGACGATAATGATGATAATGATGATCATGATGATCATGATCATGATGAAGATGATGCTGCTGCTGCTGCTGATGATGATGATGATGATGATGATGATGATGATGAAGACGATGATGACGACGACGACGATGATGATGATGATGATGATGATGAAAATGATGACAATGAAGATGATGATGATGATGATGAAGATGAGGACGATGATGATGAGGAGGAGGATGATGAATATGATGATGATGATGATGATGATGATGATGGCAAATATGATGATGATGATGAAGATGAAGTGATGATGATGAATACCATGAAGATGATGGTGATAACAACCACAACGATGATGATGAAGATGATGATGATGATGATGATGATGATGAATATGGTGATGATGAAGATGTTGACGAAGATGATGATGATGATGATGATGACAATGATGATGAAGATGATGATGATGAAGGTGATGATGATGATGATGGTGGTGGTGGTGATGACAAAGACAACGATGATGATGAAGATGGTGATGACGATGATGATGATGATTATGATGATGACGATGATGAGGAGGAGTATGATGATGATGATGAAGATGAAGATGAAGATGATGATAATGAATACCATGAAGATGGTGATGACGATGATGATGATGATGATGATGAAGATGATGATGTTGATGATGATGATGATGAAGATTATGATGAAGATTATGATGAAGATGTTGTTGTTGTTGTTGTTGATGATGATGATGATGATGAATACCATGAATATGATGGTGATGACGATGATAAAAAACATGAATCTTACTTATCCAATGCACTTGTTGATCACTTGGTGGATGGATTGAGGGATTTTTTGAGTGCAAATTGTGAAAATGGAGCTCTCTTTCTACGCGCACGCGATGGGTGAGTGAGGATCGGTTGGTTGGGTGAAAATAGAACAAATATGCCCTATTTTTTTAATTATTTTAACAAAAGCGCGTGCACACTATAGCACATGCATGCTTTAGCGGGTGCACGTTATTGAGCATGCACATGCCCCAGTTCGGTACTGAACCTAACAACGTGTGTACGCTTCCTTAAGCATATGCACGTATATGTTTTATCCCCGCTAGCACTGCCCCGTTGCAATACTTTTGGGGAGCATCTTTGTGCGCCCACCCTTAATTATATTCAACCATCGTTAGCCAAATTCAACCATATGGTTGATCATGGTTGACTATGATTGACTGTGGTTAACCATGGTTAGTTAATAATAATAATAATAATAATAATAACCAACTATGGTCAACTATGGTGAACCATTGTCAACCATGGTCAACCAAAGTCAACCATTGTCAACCAATACCAACCATAATCAACCATGGTCAACCAAAGTCAACCTTGATAAACCAAGCTCAACCAAAGTTATCCATGGTCAACCATGGTCATCCATACTCAACCCTGGTTAACCAAACTCAACCATAATCAACCATGGTCTACCCAAGTCAACCACAGTTAACTATAGTTAACCAAATTCAACCATATGGTTGACCATAGTTGTTTATGGTTGAGCATGGTCAATAAAAGCCAAGCGTGGTCAACTAATAGTCAATTATGGCCAAAGTAGGTTAACCATGGCCAACCATAGTCGACCATAGTCAACCAAAATGAACCATCGTTAACCATGGTTGACCATGTTTAAACAAAGTCAACCATGGTAAACCATTTTCAACCCTCATCAACTAAAGTCAACCATATGGTTGACCATCATTGACTATGGTTTCCCATGGTTGCTTAATAATAATAATAATAATAATAACCATGGTCAACAATGATTGGCCATGGTCAATGAGTCAATTATGACAAAATAAAGTCACCCTTAGCCAACCATGGGAAATCATAGTCAACCACAGTCAATTAGATAGTCAAAGTGAACCATAGTTACACAAAGTCAACAATAGTCAACCATGGTCAACCATAGTCAACCATGGTCAACCATAGCCAACCAAATTCAATCATAATCACACAAAGTTAAGCATAGTTAAACAATGTAAACCTTAGTCAACCATAGCCAACCATAGTCAATGAAAGTCAACCATGGTCAACCATAGTCAACCATATTGAACCATATTCTGCCATAGTCAACCATGGTTAACCAATAGTCAATTATGGCCAAACTAGGTCAACCATAGTCAACAATGGTTAACCAAAGTCAACAATGGTTAACCAAAGTCAACCAAATTCAACCATAGTCAACCATAGTTAACAATGGTTAACCAAAGTCAACCAAATTCAACCATGATCAACCATGGCCAAACATAGTCGACCATAGTGAATTATTCAACCACAGTTAACTGTCATTAACCATAGTTAGTGAAAGTCAACCATATTCAACCAAAGACAACCATAGTCAACCATGGTCAACCATATCCAACTAAATCAAACCACAGCTGACCATGGTCAACCATGGCAACCAAAAGTAACCATAGTCAACCATAGTTAATAAACGTATGCATAGTCGTTAATTTTCACTCTAAATCAATGACAACCATGCCATGCAGCAAACCATAGTCAAGAAACGTATGCATAGTAGACCATAGTCAACCGTGGTAGACCATAGTCATCTATAGTCAACCAAAGTCAACCATATGGTTGACCATGGTTGACTATGGTTGACCATGATTAACTATGGTTGGTTAATAATAATAATAATAATAGTAATAATAGTAACCAATTATGGTCAACCAACGTCAACCAAAGTTATCCATGGTGAACTATAATGAACCATGGTCAACCAAAGTCAACCATATTCAACCATTGTCAACCCCAATCAACCACGATCAACCATAGTTAACCATCATCAACCAAATTCAACCATATGGTTGACCATGGTAAGCTATGGTTGAGCATGATTGCTTAATAATAATAATAATACAAAGCATCTACGATTGTTAAAAATAATAATAATAATAATATTAACCATGGTCAACCACGGTCAACCATATTCAACCATGGTCAACCATATGGTTGACTTTGGTTGACGATGATTGACTATTGTTGACCATGGTTGACTTTGGTTTACCATGGTTAACCATGCTTCACTATGGTAAATTATAGTAATCCATGATAAACATTTCCAAACATGTTGATTATGGTTTCCCATGGTTGACCATAGTCAACCATGATCAACCATGTCAAACATTTCCAAACATGGTCAGTAATGGCCAATAAATATTTTTATATAATATTAACATGTATCTTATTTACTAGCTTTGTTATATCAAAGTCACCATGAACCTTTTCCATCAATTTATGGGGGAATACTTTCCAAATCACAATGAACAACCATTACATCATCATTTGTATCAATCAAGTACATTCAATTTTAAATACATTTTCATATGAGGATAATACATCCTTTTTACAAACATAGGACCATGAACATCTTATTTTCCTTCATCAAAACAACATTATCAGGGAAGATCAATAAACTAGTTAGGCATTTAATTTTCCATGGATTTTGTATGATGACTTTTGCATTACACATTCTTCTATGCATGTTCAACATATTTAGAGCCATGCTTCACCACTGAGATATTTTTTGCAATGACTCATGGTTCGAGGCATGTTCAGGACCCTAAATAATGAAAGGATGTACATTTAAACATAAATTAGAATTATGACAAGTGGAAAATGGACATATGAAAGAGGTAAAGCACAAACGAGCGTCTTACATACTAGTGTCTAGTAAGGATATGTTTTATATCTTCAACGATTTTATGAGAGTGAATTCATGACTAGCTATTGGTTAGGATATTGGAACAAACTAGGGTATATTTGTTGTATATTTGACCATATGTGCATGAAGGCCCAATGAATTTTATTACACTTTAGTTCATGCATTCCTTGCCATTGTACTTGATACTTTTCCATTGTTTTTAGCATGCTAGAGTAGGAACAGTTCAACTGAACTTCATAGATGCTCATGTACGTATCGTTTGATGAAATATAGTAACATTGATGAAATGTGTAGCATCTATTAGAATTCCTCTTAGTTTGTGAAAATGGCATAGGCTTACATTGATGATATTCATAGCATGTTTTACATGACAGAGGTTATTCAAACATATTTTGATTTATTTTGTTAACTTTTGTTTTTTCCTTGCAACCATAATCCTGATCAATGGGTATGAACCCTTGGAGTTGACAAAAACCACACTTTTAAATTAGATATCAAATTAGCATGCATGTACTGAGTTCATTGAACCGTCGAAAGATATTATTAGTTTGTTCCATTAAGATAATGTTTTCATAACACAATGGTGAGATGTTACTTGATCAATGCAATAAATGTAAGAGAATAAATATTGCTTAAAATGTAATTATATAAATTTCAATAGCATAATTTATCAATTTGTTGAAGATATAAATCATCACAAGAAAAAGTGGAAGCTCAAGAGAAAATATGCAATATATTGTATCATGCATTGATAGTCAAATGCTTGTAATACAAAATATGGCAAAGTAGTCGGCCCTTAAATGGCCTGTCAATGTACATGTATCCCTAAGTACAACAATGTACATGGATGTCAAAATACATATATCTAGGACTAAGAGACATCAAAAATCAATCTTTCGCTTGTTTTTCCCTGACTTTGCTCTATCAACCATCTCCCTAGGATTTCTCTGCATCTCAGGAGTCTGCAAATAAAAGATCATTATTTTTATCAAATAACTACATTAATACCCTACCATTAAAAAATTAAAAAATTAACTTATGGCCAAATTATTTATGACAAACACTCACCAAATCCAGTTGGGGTATAGATGCCTGTGGTGTGCTCATAGAAGGCCTCTCTATAATTGTGCTCTGCAAATAAAAGATCATATCTCAATTAATTCAACAATTCAACATTGATCAACATGTTTGTGTAAATTGAATAAAAAGACTTGGTCATTAATGAATGTCTCACGACAAGAGGAGACCCGATCACAACCATGGATTGAGCGGAGGGGACAGGAACTGCTGCTACTAATGGATACAATCACCAAATGGGGAAATAGTTATACATGCATGAATAAAAAATATAGTAACGTGGTTAAATACTATGCATTGTAATTGTTGAAATAATTACCTCTGTATGACTTGTTTCTATTACAGATGCAGAACTAACTGCAGCATCAATGACCCTTATTAGGTGAGGTGTAGATGAATCTCCCGTGTGTATTCTATAGAGGACATCCACACCCTTTCTAGGAGTGGAGCCTCTCTTATACACTTGTCCCTTCTGCATATTTGGACTATGAGGAGAGGCAACTATTGACTATTTCCTAAATATAGCAGGTGGTGGCTACAATCACCAATTACTGACGTAGTTAGAAATGCATTTGTTAAATTTTGAGCATTAATTCATTATACTCTAGGATATTTGCTGAGAGAATAACATCTACAGTATATCAATGCATGACAATCACAATATGACAAGCATCACAAGCATCACAAGAATAAAAAGCATAGAGATAAGAGACACAGAGTTTCCGTGGGGAAAACCCTAAGGTGAAAAACCCCACAACTTACTCAGAGATAGAGAGAGCAATGGCTCGACCAAAATACAACCAAATAACACTGAGATAGTCTCCTAGCAGATGATCCTCCTCCTCCTCACTAGTGCGCCACTTTCCAGAGAGAGAGAGAGTTACTTTTCCGAGTGAGTAAAATAGAGATCTCCTATCTCTATTTATACTCACCTTTTTGCCCAGTGACCCAATGGGGCCGACTTGTCTACTTAGATACATCCACATTATATTATATATAATTCCGGGCCGACCCCAAATGGTGGTCTAATAACCCATCGGAAAGTACACACACTTCCGACACTTGTTAATCCGCATGACGACACTTCCTTATAGAGGAATAACACATCTCTTATAAGGGTACAATAAATATATATAAAATATACAGATGAAATACATTCCGAAGTTACATATACATCAACACTCCCTCTTAACTAGGAAGGTATTTCTCGACACAGATCTGCTAGACAAGTCTTCTTCTCTGGATCATCGTCATCGATGCATCATCATCATCATCGTCACTGCTGCTGCTATCTCAACCAATCTCTAACTCTACTCGTCATAGGAAGTTCTACAGAGCCAGTCCTTTTTCATACTGGATGTAGGCCCGCCATCTGCAGGTCTTCATCATCACTGGCCATACTATGGAATCCTCAGGACTCATTACGTGCGTCACAAAACCTGGCTGCAGCATCCCAGGCTATTACGAGCACACAGCTCTACCTATAGGATCTCCGAGGAGCACATTACATGTGACCCATCACAAAACCTGGCTGAAGCATCCCAGGCTGTTACGAGCACTCAGCTCTACTTGTCGGATCTCCCAGGAGCACATTACATGTGATCTCACCACAAAACCTGGCTGAAGCATCTGAGGCCTTTTTCATCCTGTCCAAATCTCCCAAGAGCAAATTACATGTGGTCATGGCAAAACCTGGCTGAAGCATCTGAGGCCTTTTTCATCCTGTCCAGATCTCCCAGGAGCAAATTACATGCCATAGGACAAAACCTCGCAAGAGCATCTGCCAGATATCCCAGGGCACCGAATTACATGCCATAGGAAAAACCTCGAAAGACTATCTACAGATCTCCCATGGCACAAATTACATGTCCTCCCAAGCAAAACCTCGCAAGAGCATTTTCCAGATGTCCCAGGGCACCGAATTACATGCCATAGGAAAAACCTCGAAAGACCATCTGCAAATCTCCCAGGGCACAAATTACATGCTTTCCTGCACAACCTGATCCACGGCCATAAAGTATCATCTGATACTCATCAAACATCATCCTGATGTACACATGATCAACCTAATCATGATCACTGTAACATCCTACTGCATGTCATCTGGAGAAGCTCGTCATCCACGATCATCCAAGTATCCACCTGATCATACAAAGATACATGATCCACACAATGTATCCATCAGCATACATGATCTACCTGATCATACAAAGATACATGATCCACACAATGTATCCATCAGCATACATGATCCACCTGATCATACAAAGATACACAATCCACACAATGTATCCATCAGCATACATGATCTACCTGATCATACAAAGATACACGATCCACACAATGTATCCATCAACATACATGATCTGCCTAATCATATAAAGATACATGATCCACACAATGTATCCATCAACATCCAACATGATGAGTTCATACAAAATACATACACATGATCCATCCGATCATATCCAGCATCCAACATGATGCATATACAAAATACATACACATGATCCATCCGATCATATCCAGCATCCAACATGATGCATATACAAAATACATACACATGATCCAACCGATCATATCCAGCATCCAACATGATTCATTCATACATATATATAATGATCCAACTGATCATATCCAGCATCCAAAATGATGCATACACAAAATACATATAATGATCCAACTGATCATATCCAAGCAGAAACCAGAACATCCTCCTGATGTTCATCATTCAGTGCTTACATCCACAGCCATGTGAAGGATCCCCCTTCCAACATGCTTGGAATGGCTTCAGCAAATGTGTCCATCACTTCTTCCTCGAAGTGTCCTCGATCTGAAGCACGCCAAGCCTCTCTCTGAAGTACTCGAACTTCACCCTGGCTAGTGGCTTCGTCAGCACATCTGCAATCTGCTCGTCCATCGCAACATACAGGAGCTTCACAGCTCCTCTCTGCACCATATCCCGGATATAGTGATATTTGATCTCTATGTGTTTCGACCTGTCATGAAACACTGGGTTCTCGGACAGCTTCACACAACTCTGGTTATCACAGAAGATACCAGTAGCCTCCAATGGGAGATCAAATAACTCAGACAGTAGCTTCCGTAGCCATACTGCCTCACAACTAGCTGAACAGGCTGCAACATACTCTGCCTCAGCTGTACTCAGTGCTACACAGGACTGCTTCCTGCTAAACCAAGAGATCACACCTGATCCCATACTGAAGCAACACCCAGATGTGCTCTTCCTATCTGCAGCACTGCCAGCCCAATCTGAATCAACATAACCCTGTAGGTTAAACTTTTGATTTGCTTCATACTTGAGCCCATAATCCACTGTACCCTTCAGGTACCTCAGAACATGCTTTACAGCAACCAGGTGAACACTCCTCGGATCCGTCAGGAACTGGCTCAATGTGTTCACAGCAAAGCAAATGTCTGGTCTCGTGTTTGTCAGGTACATCAAGGACCCAATCATCTGACGATACATAGAGACATCAACTGGCTCAGATGAAGCATCACATAGAAGCTTCAGATTCGATGCCATCGGTGTGGCCATGGCCTTGCAATCCATCATCCCGAATCTCTTCAGGATATCTACTGTGTACTTCCCTTGACCAAGGAAGATCCCACCTGTACTCTGCCAAACCTCCATACCTAGGAAATAGTGCATCATTCCCAAATCTTTCATATCAAATTCAGCTGCAAGCTTCCTCTTAGTATCTGCAATCAGTCTGTCATCTCCTGTCACAAATAGGTCATCCACATACAGTAGTAGAATCACAGGATTCCCTTCCTCAACCTTGTAGTAAAGGTTGGAATCCGCTTTACTCTTGGTAAAGCCCAAACTAGATAGGAAACTGTCCATCCTACCATACAAGGCTTTCTTCAATCTACACACATATGACTCCTTGTCATGTATTTCAAAACCGAGTGGTTGTTCACATATACTTTCTCTTCTACTACACCATTCAGGAAAGCAGCCTTGACATCCATCTGGTGTATTTTCCATTTCCTAGCTGCAGCCAGGGCAAGTACTGTTCTGATGGAATTATATCTGGCTACAGGTGCAAAAATTTCTTCATAATCTATTCCCTCTTTCTGAGAGAATCCACGGGCTACGAATCTTGCTTTTTATTTCTCCACACTGCTATCTGCAGCATGCTTGATTTTGAAGATCCATTTAGAAGTCACAACAGACTTCTCTTTAGGTCTTGGGACAACATCCCAAACATCATTCTTCATTATTGATTGGTATTCCTCAACCATTGCATCCTTCCATTCTTTCTTTTCCGCTTCCTCTTCATAACTGGAAGGTTCTTTGTTCATAATGTCACAAAGTAAAGCAACATAGTTGGTCTGTGATCTGGTTCTCTTCTTTGCTCTGTGTTCTTCTTCTGGAATACCAAATCTTTCTGCATCTTGAATGAGCTCTCTAGCCCATACAGGTTTCCTTTTGTGAGAGTTATCCTCACGGGGTGGATCTATAGGTTCTTGTGGATCTTCAAACTCACGAACAGCTTCTGGAACTGCTTCAGTCATGGTAGTGTCCTGAAATCTTGTTTCCTTAGGTTCTTCATAAACTTCGGTAGGTGTCTTCCTTGATTTGATGAATGCTGAGTTTTCATCAAATGTTACATCCCTGCTGACATCAATCTTCTTGAACCCTGGAAAGTATATTCTGTAAGCCTTCGAACTTTCACTGTAACCCACAAAGATACCCTTCTTTCCTGAAGGATCTAGTTTAGTCCTCTTTTCCTTTGGGACATGAGTGTATACTGGACAACCAAATATTCTGAGATGGCTAACTTCAGGTTTCTTACCAGAAAAGACTTCTTTTGGTGTCTTGTTGTCCAATATCTTGTGGGGTGTTCTGTTCTTCCTTTCTGCAACTCCATTCTGTTGAGGATTATAAGGAGCAGTCAACTCCCTCTTCCCTGAATCACTGCAAAGCTTCTTGAAGTCATTTGAGGTGAATTCTCCACCATTGTCGGAGCTGAATGTTTTGATCTTCTTGTCAGTTTGATTCTCCATCAAAGTTTTGAATTCCTTGAATTTATCAAGCACCTCATCTTTGCCCTTCAAGAAGTATACCCAAGTCTTCCTAGAGAAGTCATCAATAAATGAGACATAGTAAACATACTTACTCAGGGAACTGGATGACATAGGGCCACATACATCTGAGTGGATGATTTCTAGGATGTCTTTTGCCTTGCTTTCACTGCTTGGGAAAGCCTTCTTAATGTTCTTACCTTTTGCACATCCTTTGCAAACACCTTCATTTTTTGTCTTGATTTCAGGAAGACCCTCTACTGCCTTGCTTGCAATTGGAAGTGCTCTGCAGTGCATGTGAGCAAGTCTTCTATGCCAAAGTTCACTTGGCTCCATGGATTCATGCACCATGGCATGTTCAGGTTGTCCCTTCAATTTATACAAGCCTCCCTCTTGCCCTCCAATCACTACTGCATCATCTATGTTCTTTCCCTTTGGCCACATTAGGACTTGGCCATCTACAAATGCAACCCTCATACCTTTTGCATCCAATGCAGAGATGGAGAGTAATTTCTTCTTGAGCCCAGGTACATAGAGGACTTCCTTCATCTTCAGAGATTTTCCAGAATCTAGGTTGTAGGAGGCTTCACCACTTCCTTTGATTGGGTATTGATAATCATCCCCAAGTTTCACCTTATGGGGTGATTCATGTTCAGATAGATTCACAAAAGATTCCTTGAACCCAGTCATGTGTTTGGAAGCCCCACTATCAATCAACCAATCATTACAGCCATGGGAGATGGTACCTGTGAGAGCAGAGATCAGAACATACTCTTCTTCACTTGATGAGTCATCATTGCTATCACTTTCTTCCCTAGCCTTCTTCTTTGGGGGTTCATCATATTCGGTAGTGTGAGCATGAAACCTTCTTTTGCTACCCTTCTTCTTCTTGTTGGGGATGTTATTGTCCTTCTTGTTCTTGGGACAATTTATGGCAATATGTCCTTTCTCATTACAAGTGAAGCATATTCTTCTTTCTTTGAAGTGATGTGAAGATCTCTTGGAGTGAGATGGCTCTCTCTTGGACTTTCCTTTCCTGGTGTGAGCTGTGAGAGCTTGATCTTCATTCCCCATCTTTTCTTCTCGTGCCACAAGCCTTGCTTCTTCTTGTGAGCATTCTTCCCAAAGTCTACTGAAAGAGATCAACTTCTTCCTTGCACAGATTCCTTGGATAAAGGAATCCCATGACCTGGGTAGGCCATTTAGAGTGGTCATCACCACTTCTCCATTCTCCACCATTTCATCCACTGCTTCTAGTTGTTCCTTGATCTGGGAGACCCTTGAAAAGTAAGATTGAATGGTTTCTCCATTCTGGAACTTCACTGCTTTCAATTGGTTCCGCAAGGTCATCTTCCGATTTATGTTCTTTCCTTCAAACAGCTTGGTCAAAGAGTCAAACATCTCCTTGGGTGTCTTAAGAGAAGACACATGGGGTATGAGATGGTCTTTGATAGAATCAGCAATGATTCTCTTTGCCTTGACCAAGTTCTTCTTTTGCAATGCCTTGGCCTCTTCATCCTCTGGGATAGGGATGTCTTCTTTCACATATGAGTCCAACTCATTCTCTTCCAGGATTAACCCAATCCTATACTTCCATGCTCGAAAGTTATCAGCCCCTTCAAGCTTATCCTCAAGCTTGGTGTGGAGAGACATCTTTAAGAGTACTTCAAATGGAAATAGAAAAGATTTAGGACTTACCACTTGAAGTGCTGAAAACTGGATCTCGTCCCAGATTAGGGTTTGTTAGAGAAACCCTAAAAATTCAAAATGTGAATTTCCAAATTCTGAGAGGATAGAAAGATGCGCCTTGGAGAGCTGATCAGCCTAGTATATTCAGAATTTGAGATCAGCAAAGTCTTGCCCTTCAAAATTGCCTTTTTGTCCTCCCGGTTTCACTAGGGAGAGCCCTGAATTAGGGTTTGAGTTTCCCGGAGATCTACCCAGCCAAAAATCTCGATCCAAAGCTCTAACCCTCGATTTTTGCAAGGAGATTCCAGCTGTGCCTTCAGTTTCCAGAAATTCCTATTTTTGTGAAAACCCTAATGTTTAGGGCCAAATCTGAAAATGCTCGGAACTGAATTCTGATTGGACAGATAGATGCGCCTTGATGAGTAGATCCAATCTACTATACTGAATTTCAAAAATATGTGGAGAGAAACCCAATAAACAAGGAACACAAGCTTCCGTCACTGCAAAATGTCTTCTTCTCAAATTAGCTCTGATACCATGTTAAATTTTGAGCATTAATTCATTATACTCTAGGATCTTTGCTGAGAGAATAACATCTACAGTATATCAATGCATGACAATCACAATATGACAAGCATCACAAGCATCACAAGAATCAAAAGCATAGAGACAAGAGACACAGAGTTTCCGTGGGGAAAACCCTAAGGTGAAAAACCCCACAACTTCCTCAGAGATAGAGAGAGCAATGGCTTGACCAAAATACAACCAAATAACACTGAGATAGTCTCCTAGCAGATGATCCTCCTCCTCCTCACTAGTGCGCCACTTTCCAGAGAGAGAGAGAGTTACTCTTCCGAGTGAGTAAAATAGAGATCTCCTATCTCTATTTATACTCACCTTTTTGCCCAGTGACCCAATGGGGCCGACTTGTCTACTTAGATACATCCACATTATATTATATATAATTCCGGGCCGACCCCAAATGGTGGTCTAATAACCCATCGGCAAGTACACACACTTGCGACACTTGTTAATCCACATGACGACACTTCCTTATAGAGGAATAACACATCTCTTATAAGGGTACAATAAATATATATAAAATATACAGATGAAATACATTCCGAAGTTACATATACATCAATAGCATTGGCCAATGAAATACATACTATTGTACGATATGCTTCAATCAATTCTAAGAAAATTTCTGCCACCTGTTGATCCCCTATGGGATGTGTAGCAATTGTCTCCCCACCAGGGGGGAGATCACTAGATGAAATGATTTCCCTCTGAGGGGGATCTACAACCTACAATTAGAAAATTGTAAATATTAGATCGTGTAGCATTAATTAATTAACATGTGATAACAAACTAACATGTATTAAAATAATG
Source organism: Larix kaempferi (assembly GCA_027924585.1). Lineage (NCBI taxonomy): Eukaryota > Viridiplantae > Streptophyta > Pinopsida > Pinales > Pinaceae > Larix > Larix kaempferi. The sequence continues at coordinate 2,130,824 of BSBM01001073.1, forward strand.
TCATGTTGAAATAGTTACCTCAGTGTGAGCTCTTTTATCCAAAGGTATGACAAAATATTGTATATCAAACAGTTTTGGTGCATGAGCCTCTGGACTATCCCGTGAATCATCAGTGGACAAGTCTTGCCCCTCGTCCTCTTCTTGTAACAACTACAAGTTTTAAAATCATTAAAAATATTAGCAATCTATATATGTGTATAGTAAGGAAAAATAATTTACAAACAACACTAAATTGTTAACCATTTACTTACCTGAGTAAAATACCTAGTAAAGCTATCATCTATCTGGATAGGACCAAAGAAAGGATGGCCGCATACTATGCATGGGTGGGGATCTCGGTTGTGCTCATGATGTGTAGGTCTAGTTCCACTACTAGATGCTCCTCGACCACTAGAAGGTGGTGGCTCTACCCCACTGGGAGGTGGTGGATCTACTCCACTCATAGATGGTGGCTATGATCGCCCTGCTTAGTATGTAGCTTGAAGATACGTGCTATTGTGAAAAACTGCCTGTGCCAACAATAGGAATGACTCCTACGTATGTGAGACCAACTGATGTGCAGGAGGCACATCTGGCCTAGGTAGATGCCTGCGAGGTGGAGATACTAGGTGATTGGGATCTGCGTGCCTCACATTGGGACGTTGTTGAGGCATCCCCATCCCAATTCCCTGATACTCCAAGATATCAAAATAATTAACATGCTTCCCCAAAACAAATTCTGCGTACATCTTTCTAAGGAAATATAATGACATTTCCCTGTTGTTATGTGGTGGTACATCAAATACCATGTACCATCGGTCCATCCAATTATCTATGAATGGTTGATATGTACACCACTCGATATAAATATGCCTTTTGTTTACTTTCGGGATTTCACCCGCCCGTGGATCTCTAAAAAGGGAAAATATATGTTTTTTTGTTATCTTCAACTTCTTAACTTCCTTGTAACTAACTCCATGAGCATCTTCTTTCCTCTTTCTCTCTCTGCATGTCGCAATATCTTGGAGTGCACCATTTGACCTAATAAAGGTCTTTATCATTGCATCCAAATTGGATGCAAGCATACGATGCCTATAATAAACAATAACAATTGAGGATCGAATGTCTCTGAGCCTCTGAATTTCTCTTTGGATGTCTATATGTGCATCCATGGTCGCCATTGCAGTAAAAAAATAAAAAAACAAATCATTAGAAACATATACATGTTATAATGACATCTCTCAAAAATGAAAAATGTAAAACTTTGTGCAAGAATGAACACATTACAAACATAAATATCATATCAATATACTATAATAACAACTACATGTAAACCAAAGTGGAAGGTGAGGATCAAATACATGTAAATCGATTAATGATCGATGGTGGAGAGCTCCTAATTCAATTAATACTGAAGGATCGAGACAACGGGGGCCTTAAAAGCACTTTATGTACACCTTTCTAGAGACAGGGTATTGGAGAAGATGTTATTCGTCATCCTCTGCCTTCAGAAATTTCTCCTTTGTATTGTTGATGTATATGTAACTTCGGAATGTATTTTACCCATGTGTATTGTATTCCTATAGAGATGTTATTATTCCTCTATACAGAAGTGTTTGTATTCCTATAGAGATGTTATTATTCCTCTATACGGAAGTGTTGTCATTTATATTGTAAGTGTCGTAACATATACTTGATGGGTTATTAGACCACCTTGATGGGGTCGGCCCTTAATGAGTCATGTGGGTAAATGGGTTATTAGACCACCAAGTGTGGGGTCGGCTTGGATTAAGTTAACCATGGGTTAAGCTAGACAAGTAGGCCCCATTAGTTTATTGGGAAGGACAAGACAAGTATAAATAGAGATCGAGAGATCTCTATTTGATCACTCATTACTCACACTTCTCTCATTCGGAAAGTGGTGCAATTGTGAGGAGGAGGTTCTGCTGCTAGGAGAAGACTATCTCTTGTACTTGGGTTGTATCATTGCTCTATCTATCTCTGAGGAAGTTATTGGGGTTTTTCACCTTTATGTTTTTCCCCAAGTAAAATTTGTGTCTCTTATGTGCTTGCATTATTGTGTCCATGATTGATATGTTGTAGATATGTTGTACATGTTATTCTCTCAGTTAAGATACTAGATCATGGCATGGTATGGCATGTATGACACTTGTTGCACTTACGATGCTAGGGCTTGATATAGCAAAAACTAGTTATTGTAGCACTTTCTCTATAAATAAATCTTGGCGAGGTTTCAGGGTATGAAAATAGTACAGGGAAAATCTAAGATCCCCATGTACCTTGTGTCCAAAGGAAAACCTCTAATTCGTTGTACTTTGTGATTTATAATCTGTACAATATAGGGTTTCTGCCTCTTCCAGATCTCAGTCATAAACAGGTGGCCTTGGAAAAAAGGTCATAACTTGGGCTAGGAAGCTCTAAATGAAATTTCTTAAATAGTGACAGGTAGGGAACGGATTGTACTTTCTTAGGTAACTTTTTCAGAGTCTGAAACTGAACCAATGACATGTGGCACGCCGTACAAGTTTGCTCTCCTGTTTTATCCCATAAACAGGTCACGTTACAATACTTGGCATAACTCTCTCTCAAAGAATCCATTTGAGGTCAAACCTATGGGGTTGGAAAGATGACAGGTCGGGCTATCAAAGAAAACGTTTTCAGACCTTATGAATCGAAACATTCAGAGCTACACTAGAAACAATCAGGTACATATTTCTGTGAAAACAAAATTATTTTTTAGCACCTTCATTCATGGCTTCTGGAATTTAGGGTTTCGGAGAAAGTTGAAATTTTTGTAATCGGAGACTACGGCTAAATGCTACTCATCAAAATAGAAATTTAGAAATCAAGATCAGAATTTTTGGTTGGGAAAAATACCAGGCTTGATTAGACCCTATTTCGGGACTTTGATTAGAAAAGTGGAAAATTAGGGCTTCTGCAAAAATGGAAATTTTTGAAATTTGTGACCACGGTTGGAAGGTCCTCAGAAAAATAGAAGCTTAAAGCTTTGGATTGAACATTTTTATTGGGAAAAAGGGTGGGCTTTATCAAACCCTAGTTTGGGGTCATGTCTAGTGAATCCGGAAGTTTCAAAGGCAAATTTGAGGGGTGAAACTTTGCAGTTTTCAAATTATGAGTATACCAGCTTGATCAGCTCATCAAGGCGCATATTTCTATCCTTTCAGAAGTTTGAAATTCAAAGTTTGAATTTTTAGGGTTTCTCTGACAAACCCTAATCTAGGTCCACATCGAGTTCCTGCAAATCAAGTGGATTGGGTTAATCCTAGAAGAGAATGGATTGGTCACCTGCATAAGTGAAGAAGTTCCTATTTCAGAGGGAGATGAGGCTAAGGCCTTACATAAGAAGATTACAAGCAATCTCAACAGGTATGACTCATCCAAGTATGTTTCGAGATTTGTTCATGATTAAGTTTATGGTATGTTTGTCTTCATGTTATTACGGTTAGTACAATCTTGATTAAATTTAGACTTGTCATATCAACTTAATAAAATTATGAATGCATGATAGAAGATATTCATTGATTAGGGTGTTGAAACTTATGATTGTACTAATGCATTATGGTGTTGTATGAGGTTTATGTTGTCTGCTATCATGAAAGGTACACCAAGAAAGACAAATCATGTTCTAGTTCAAGAACATATGATCATAATGACATGAGGACAAAGATTCATCCATTGTCATGAATCACTTAAAAGATCTATTTGCAAGGTATGTATAACTTGGTTCTATAATGGTTAACCTATGCGATATGTAGGTTACTAGCACAAGTCATTGAAGAGAACAAGAAGACATCATGTGGGCATGTTAGACATAACTAGCTAACATACCAATCCAGGTATGTTTTTCCTATATCAAGTTAGAATCCTACCTTGTGTTAGGATCCCTTATATAAGTATACTTGGTATGATTGATTATGTTTATTCATAAAGTTAGAAATATAAGTAATCAAGGGTTTATGCATTTTATGTCTCTTATCTTGATTGATGATTTAACTAACTAGAAGAGTCCTATGATCAAATAAGAATATACATGAGTAAAAGAAGACTTCCGTGAAACCTTGAATACTAATGTTTATTATCTGTGTTTGAAATGATCATGACTATACATGTTTAAGATTATTGTGTTTTGATAGTATTAAGATTATACTAATGAATGTGTGATTATGTATGAGACCTTGAGGATAACACAATGATGATACTAATAAGTATGCATAGTGATGGATATAAGTTCAAGCACAGGTAATCCAGGAAGTGAAGATCAAGAGGGAGCACACTCCAGTTGTTCCTGCAAGGAAGCAAATATCAAGAGGGAGCACACTCCAGTTGTTCCTGCAAGGAAGCAAATATCAAGAGGGAGCACACTCTAGTTGTTCTTGCAAGGAAGCAAAGATCAAGAGGGATCACACTCTAGTTGTTCCTGCAAGGAAGCAAATATCAAGAGGGAGCACACTCTAGTTGTTTCCTGCAAGGAAGCAATGATCTGTATTTTACGAGTAGAACGAAATGAATACAGATTATTATCAGATGCTTAACAAAAAATAACAGACATATAGTAAAACTGGTTTTCTATTCAATAAGGAAATAAGCTAGAACTGTAAAATGCAGCGGAAAACAAGCTTGTTGGAATGGTGGCGGCTTATCTCTGAGAAGAGATGTGACGGCTGCTCTCATTTCGCAAGAAGATGGTTACAATGAGGCTCTCAAGGCCTTTTACAATAAACAAGAATGTCAAAAACCCTAGACATCCAAAAACCTAACCCTAGGAGATGAAGCGCCAAAAGTCATGTGGGCCCCGTTTGGGTAAGTTAGTACATCAACTTCCCGTGGTCATAACTTTTGCATACGATCTCCGTTTGGGGCACTCGGTAGCCCATTGCAAAGGTCTATCCGAGATTTAGAACTTTCGACTGAGGCTAGAGGTGTATCCAAAAGCATCCATTTGGACCCCCAAATCGCCAAAAAAGGTCGTTTAGGGCCTCAAAATGGCCCCGGAAGTTCAAGACCCGAAAAGCTACTAAAAATAGTACAATACCAAAATTGCCATAAAACTATTTTGAGCCAATTGGAAAGGTGGGTGGCCACCAATATCCACCTGGATCAAGCAAAGATTAAGAAGGAGCACACTTCAGTAGTTTCTGCAAGGATGTAGATATTTAGAGGGAGTTGACCACTTCTCACAATCCACATCAGAATGGAGTTGCAGAAAAGAAGCAAAGACTGAGAGGGAGTCAACCCAACAAAAAAACAAAGATAAGTATTTGAATTATCATTCCTTGCATATTTTATTGTTTAAATAATACTGTTCAATAATGTATATACTCATGTTCCTAGAATTAGGTTGTGTATTATGCATAGTTGCATGGATGAACAATATACTACTAATATACATGGGTAAGTGGCCTATGGCACTGTACAACATTCCATTGCTACTTATCTAGAATGAAACCTCTTTGCTGACATGTTGGGAGTTGTGCACACTCTTAACAATGTTCTAGTACAGATTGGAAGGCATCTAGAAAGTTACGGGATATGGATAAATGTTGTATTGAAGCATTGGCTAAGATAATTGCATGACTGTATGACATATTTCTTTATGTGTAAGAATTTGTTCTGAAAACTATGAGATGTTCTCTAATCATGCAATTTAACTTGTTGTGTAGGAAAGATCGTATACCATCATCAACAAAAGAAGGACTACAACATTTGTTCAGCAACAAAGTTATCTATTGAAAATATGGAAGATATTGAAGTTCCCAAGATCTGGGAAGAATGCCATGATCAAGGAGTACCAGTCAATCATGAAGATGTTTGGGATGCAATCCCAAGACCTGAAGGGGAGTCTGTAGTGACTTCCAAGAGGATCTACAAGATCAAGCATGCTGCAGGTGGTAGCATAGAAAATTTTTCTCCTGTAGCCATATACACTTCCTATAAAATTAGTCAAAGCAGATCTAATGAACAAGTAAATCAATCACAACAGATGAACATAGAAAATATGGTGTAAAACTGTGCAAAACATGCATCAGTGCTCAATATCCCAATGAGGGTGAATAATTACAATACAATACAGTCATCTAAGTGAGCAATTCGAATTGACTAAGAAGGTCATTCGAATTACTAAATGGTGTAGCTTGGCTCCAACTAGGAGTCATCATCATCAATCAGTGGTGGTCATCAATGCACAAGAACCAGTCATCTAGGTGTCAATCTGAGTCTAACTAAGTGTAACAAGTGTAACTGAAGTGTGTAGCACTGATATAGGGAAAGAGGCTCAGTGGAGGGTGCATGGGAGACTTAACTGAAGTCAGAACAAGTCATCTAGTCAATCTGGAGGTCCAACAGAGTGAAATAGTCAGTCGGAGTGAAACTAGCCTCAAATCAAGGAGAATCGGAGCTAACTGAGTGTAAATGAAGTGGAACTGCAGTGGTAGGTGAAGAAGTGCACCCTTCTCTGGCAGTAGGTGAGAAGTGGGCACCTTCCTGACTAGGAGGGCTAAAACTCTAATGGGAGGAGCTCCCAAGTGCTAGAATGAAGTGGATAAGGTATTGGAGGCATCAACCTGGTGACTGGGATGCATGCAAACCTTAGAGTTTGCATGCAAACCCTAATTGCATGTAAGGTCCTGAAAATGATGATGTGGATATCTGAACACCCCCCCTCAAGCTAGACTATGATGTGCAAAAAAAATAATGTAGGGCCCTGGTAACTAAGACCAAAGGTCACCCCAATACAATAATAATCCAAATAAAGAGAACAATCCATGAATTGAGGAAATGGAGAAAACCTCATGGGAAAAACCCCCCCTCAAAATGAACTGTAACACACCAAAAGATTTAACTGCTTCAAACTCAAGTTGATATGTCTAGAGGTATCTTACTCTTGGGAGTAAATGGATCATGCTCCAAAAACATGTGCTTGAATTCTCCATCAGTGGATGCAAGCGAATGTGGAGACTTTATGAACTTGCTCTTCATACCGAAAATGGTGAGAACAAATCTAAAAATATGAGGATGATCCTGGAACCTGTGATTCAAACCAAGTGAGGTAGGAATAGCTCCAATCGGATCAAATAGATCTTGAAACTTGAACTTCTTATCAGTAGAAGTTAAATCAGCTCCAATATTTGACAAATGGTTTCTTGAGATCTCCTTTGAACCAACAGTGGTGAGATCAAAACCAAAATCAGCAAAAATTGCATGAGAATTAAACTCAAGCGAATGGTATTGCTCTTCATCTTCAGTAAAAATTTAATAAATTGTGCAAATGATAGAACAAAATTTTATAGGAGGCATGCAATCAAGGAGGACGAATGCTTCATCTCAAAATCAAATTTTACCTCCAAAACATCAAGTAGATCATTATTCTGCATGCCGACAAACTCATGTGAAAGAGAGGATTCAAGAACCTCTTTGGACTCTAGAGTATGAGCTGGTTTTTCTTGCTCAGAATTCTAAATAGAAGACTTTGAGAGAATGAGTGTTGAATCTATAGTTTCTTCTTCGTCTTGAACAATGGATAAGGCCAAGACATAATCGGAGAGAGCACATAAGGAGATCTCACTAGGCTTGTTCTCCAAAAGGCTAGCATGATCCTCTTCTTCCTGCTTTCCAAATTCTCTATTGAGTTGGACCCATAGATCTCTTGGATTTTCAGCAATAGTACTAAGGTAGCGCATACAAGGAGACATAGCAAGAAATATTGTCCCAAAATCTCTATCACAATCATTAAGCTAATCATTCTCCTCTTCATCGGAATCAAAATCTCTTGTAATACTAATGCACATATCAAAAAGACATTGTCTCTTCAAACATGCAATCATTTTTGGTTTCCATTCATCATAGTTGAATGGAGTAAGAAGATTTTATGAAGAAGAATATTCCATCTCTGCAATAGTGAATGCAAATGGAGGAAGTAAGAAACCTGCAAATCACACACAAACAACAACCATTATGGAGCAATAGCTGCAACTACAGAAAACTGCTGCAAAGTGAGCAAAAAATTTCTTAATCTTCATGTAGAACACCTGTAGAAGAGAGATCTTGTCCCTGCCATGGCTCTGATACCATGTAAAATTAGTCACAGCAGATCTAATGAACAAGTAAATCAATCACAACAGATGAACATAGAAAATATGGTGTAAAACTGTGCAAAACATGCATCAGTGCTCAATATCCCAATGAGGGTGAATAATTACAATACAATATAGTCATCTGAGTGAGCAATTCGAATTGACTAAGAAGGTCATTCGAATTACTAAATGGTGTAGCTTGGCTCCAACTAGGAGTCATCATCATCAATCAGTGGTGGTCATCAATGCACAAGAACCAGTCATCTAGGTGTCAATCTGAGTCTAACTAAGTGTAACAAGTGTAACTGAAGTGTGTAGCACTGATATAGGGAAAGAGGCTCAGTGGAGGGCACATGGGAGACTTAAATGATATTAGAACAAGTCATCTAGTCAATCTGGAGGTCCAACAGAGTGAAATAGTCAATCGAGAGTGAAACTAGCCTCAAATCAAGGAGAATCGGAGCTAACTAAGTGTAACTAAAGTGGAACTGCAGTGGTAGGTGAAGAAGTGCGCCCTTCTCTGGCAGTAGGTGAGAAGTGGGTGCCTTCCTGACTAGGAGGGCTAAAACTCTGATGGAAGGAGCTCCTGGGTGCTAGAATGAAGTGGATAAGGTGCTGGAGGCATCAACCTGGTGACTGGGATGCATGCAAAATACATGCAAACCCTAGAGCTAGCATGCAAACCCTAATTGCATGCAAGGTCCTGAAAATGATGATGTGGATATCCAAACACTTCCATTAGATTCGTACTTGCTCTGGCTGTAGTGATGAAATGGAAGATACACCAGATGGATTTCAAGACAACTTTATTGAATGGTGTAGTTGAAGAAGAAGTGTATGTGGAGTAACCACTTGGTTCCGAGACACATGAAAGGGAGTCATATATGTGTAGAACTTGGTATGGTAGGATAGACAGCTTTCTATCCATTTTGGACTTTACCAAGAGTAAAGCGGATTCCAACCTTTACTACAAGGTTGAGGAAGGCAATTCAGTGATACTACTTTTGTATATGGATGACCTATTTGTTACAAGTGAGGATAGATTGATTGTCGACACGCAGTGGAATCTTGCTGCCGAGTTCGAGATGAAGGACTTGGGGATGATGCACTACTTTCTAGGTATGGAGGTCTTGTAGAGTGCAAATGGAATCTTCCTTGGATAAGGTAAGTATGCAGTAGAGATCCTGAAGAGGTTTAGGATGATGGACTGCAAGGCCATGGCCACACCTATGGCATTGAACCTGAAGCTTCTGTGTGATGCTTCATCTGATCCAATTGATGTCACTATGTATTGTCAGATGATTGGGTCCTTGATGTACCTAATGAACACGAGGCCGGATATTTGATTTGCGGTGAACACATTGAGCCTGTTCTTGAAGGATCCCAGAGGTGTTCACTTGGTTGTTGTAAAGCATATTCTGAGGTACCTGAAGGGTATGGTTGATTATGGGCTCCAGTATGATGCAAATCAAAATTTTAACCTGCAGGGTTATGTTGATGCAGATAAGAAGAGCACTCCTGGGTGATGCTTCAGTATGGAATCAGGTGTGATCTCTTGGTTTAGCAGGAAGCAATCTTGCGTATCAATGAGTACGGCTAAAGTAGAGTATGTTGTGACAGATGAGTAGGTTGCAGATGTATTGACCAAGTCGTTGGCCATAGTGCAGTTTGAGTACTTTAGAGAGAGGCTTGGTGCACTTTAGATCGAGGTTCCTTCCAAAGGGAAGTGATGAGTCTGGAAGATGCAAATGCACATGAGATTTTCTGACATGGTTGATGTATTCTCCCATGGTCATGATGTAATTGTTGAGCCATTCTCGCATGGTGGTAGATGTGTTCTCCCATGGTGTAGATGTAATCAGTGATGGAATTTGACGGGCAAAATGACCGTCATGAGGCATTTTGACCGTCAATGACGGTTAAAAAAATTTGTTAACCGTCTAGTGTGAAGGGTAAATTTATCATTTAAACGTATTTTTGAAGGGTAATAAAATTTCTAAAACGTCATTATTTTACTAGTATCATATTACTAGTATTATTAATATTTTTTATCTTATATAAAACTATATTTTCCAAATTAGAATTTTCAAATCCCAACCATACTTTCACTTGATAAATAAAAAAATATATTAAATTAGTATTATCTCTATTCTAGAAAGTTGCATTGATTTTTCATAAAAAAAGAAAAGCTCATTTAATTCAATGATGTTTCCAATTCCATTACTTTTTCTATTTTTCTATTATTATAATGAGCATCTAGTTTCTACATTATGCATACTACACATTTCAATGTCATTGGATCATTGTACATTGATTACAAATTTACAATTCATTAACATTTTAGTGCTAGTCTGCTACAAGCCTGGAGGCTGGAAGTTGGAAGCTGAGACTCAGATTCGGGAGTTTGAAGTTGGCACAGCTGCATTTGGAGACATAATTTTGGAAAGCAATTCATAGGAAATTCCGATTCGAGTTGTTGTTCCAGTAGTTTTTTTATAGTAAAACACCGTGGTAATATCCCTCACTTGGAAGTTGGTAAAGTGTTATACTTTTACAGAACCTTTTTCAGAGACTAGAGTATATAGATATATTATTTAACTACCCTAGATAGTTTTATTCTAAACAATCGAGAACTTCAGAGAGACATTACTGGAAGTCTGAATGCATAGTTTTATTTACAGTGTTTGTGTGAAATCCAACTGCACACAGAGCTTCCTCTGCACCACTTTTACCCTACATGCTCCTCTGCCCAATGCCCATTACAGTCTCCTCTATTTTCCTGAATCCTGCCCAATGCCTTGTTTTGAAGAAAAAATTAACAAAATTTAATTATTGAAGGGTAAATTCTTTTGCAAGACTTCATTATTGAAGGTTAAATTTTTTTGCAAGACTTCATTATTGAAGGGTAAAAATTTAAACAAAACGTTTCACGACCGGTGATATATACACCCAAAACTTCAAGAAAAAAGCTTTGACAGGTAGAATGAAAACCAAATTCCAACATTGGATGTAAGGGATGAAGCCATTTTTCACATGGTGGTAGATGTGTTCTCCCACGGTAAAAACGTAAGGGCTGGATCCTTCCCGAATGGTGGTAGATGTTTTCTCCCATGTTGGTGGTGTAAGTGCTAGATGATGTGCATCTGGGATGTGCTTCATGGACGATGAGATGATCTGAAGAGGACGATGCTATGATGATCAGTTGGATCATTTATATGTATATGTATGTACGCATCATGTTGGATGCTGGATATGATCAATTGGATCATTTATATGTATATGTACGTACACATCATGTTGGATGCTGGATATGAGCAATTGGATCATTTATATGTATGCATCATGTTGGATGCTGGATATGATCAGTTGGATCATTTATATGTATGTATGTACGCATCATGTTGGACGCTGGATATGATTAGTTGGATCATGTATATGTATATGCATCATGTTGGATGCTTGGACTATGTATCTGTGTATGTATCAGGTGGATACATTGTATGATCAAGTAGACCATGTATGATGATATGTATCAGGTATGATAAGGTGGATCATGTATTTGTAGATGTATCAAGTGGATACATTGTATGATCAGGTAGATCATGGATAATGATATGTATCAGGAAGATACTGTGTATGCATCAGGTGGATGCATTGTATGATCAGGATGATCATGGATGATGAGCTTTAGGATGTTGCTCGAGATGACATGCATTAGGATGATGCAGTGTTGATGATCAGGATGATGTATGGTGAGTATCAGGATGATACTCTGTGGCTGTGGAATAGGTTGTGCATATGAGCATGTGTGGGAGATCCTATAGGTCGGAGTTGTGTACCCGTAATAGCCTGGGATGCTCTTTCAAGACATTGCTCTTGGAGAACATATAATAGCGCCCTAGGAGATCCTTCAGGTCGGAGTTGTGTACCCGTAACATCCTACGATGCTCTTTAGAGGTTTTGTCCTATGGCATATAATAGCACCCTGGGAGATCCTTCAGGTCGGTGTTGTGTACCCGTAACATCCTGGGATGCTCTTTTAAGGTTTTTCCATGACCACATGTAATTTGTGCCCTAGGAGATCCTTCAGGTCAGAGTTGTGTACCCATAACATCCTGGATGCTCTTGCAAGGTTTTGTGGTGACCACATGTAATTTGTTCCCTGGGAGATCCTACAGGTCGGAATTGTGTACCCATAACATCCTAGGATGCTCTTTCGAGATTTTGTGGTGGGGTCACATGTAATAGCGCCCTGGGAGATCCTATAGGTCGGAGTTGTGTACCCAGAACATCCTAGGATGCTCTTTCGAGTTTTTGTGACACACGTAATAAGTCCTGAGTATTCCACAGTATGGCCAATGATGATGAAGACCTGTAGGTGGTGGGCCTACATCTAGTATGAAAAAGCACTAGCTCTGTAGAACTTCATATGACGAGTAGATTCAGAGATTGATTGAGATAGCAACAGCAGTGATGATGACGATGATTCGCTAATGATGATCTAGAGAAGAAGACTTGTGCTAGCAATTCTGTGTCGAAAAATACCTTCCTAGTTAAGAGGGAGTGTTGATGTATATGTAACTTCGGAATGTATTTTACCCATGTGTATTGTATTCCTATAGATATTTTATTATTCCTCTATACGGAAGTGTTTGTATTCCTATATAGATGTTATTATTCCTCTATACGGAAGTGTCATCATTTATATTGTAAGTGTCGTAACTTATATTTAATGGGTTATTAGACCACCTTGATGAGGTTGGCCCTGTATGAGTCATGTGGGTAAATGGGTTATTAGACCACCAAGTGTGGGGTTGACCCGGATTAAGTTAACCATGGGTTAAGCTAGACAAGTAGGCCCCATTAGTTTATTGGGCAGGATAAGACAAGTATAAATAGAGATCGAGAGATCTCTATTTGATCACTCATTACTCACACTTCTCTCATTCGGAAAGTGGTGCACTTGTGAGGAGGAGGTTATGCTTCTAGGAGAAGACTATCTCTTGTACTTGGGTTGTATCATTGCTCTATCTATCTCTGAGGAAGTTATTGGGGTTTTTCACCTTTATGGTTTTCCCCAAGTAAACTTTGTGTCTCTTGTGTGCTTGCATTATTGTGTCCATGATTGATATGTTGTAGATATGTTGTACATGTTATTCTCTCAGTTAAGATCCTAGATCAAATTGAAGTAAATTCTGAAAAATTAACATGTATCTAATTAATTTCATGTTTGTGGCCCTTTCATTACTCAGAATCTAGTGTACAATGAGGAAGATTTGGTGGTGAAGTCCTCTGCGTCATTAAGAAGGGGTGATATTTTGAATGTGAGGGTTGATATATGCTTGTTCCATGAAGTAAATATCTTATCAGTTGATAGATATGAAGACCCAAATCCAACAATTGAGTTTCTTGGCGGTGAAGGAGGTAAACAAATATGTGGTAGTTCATCTTAGAAACAAAGTAAGTAGTGTGTCTGCAAAGGAGGGGAACCTAGTCCCTTGGGTTTTGGGGGATGATATAAAATCCATCATGCCATAGGGTTGGCTTCACAAGCATTGGTTGGAAATATTTAGGTTAAAGAATGTGTGGGAAAAAAACATAGGGTTTGGTTAAGTCAAGTCTAGAGAGCAAGCCTAAGTTATAGTCCATAGTTCCTCCTCCTAGCCAAAGGGTGGATGGTTTTTCTTTCCCAATTTGCAATAGATGTGGAAAAAATATTGAGGAAAAGTTGGTGTTGGGATTCAAATCCCTTATTTCTTAGGTGGATGCAAATTTAATTAAGGGGATTGATAGTATGGAGGAATTTCCATATGTTAAATAACAATTTTGAAAAATTTTAGTTTTGGAATTTTCATTTAAATGGATTTTTAATTTAGGGAAATATAAAAATTTATACTTTTATTAAGCAAATGAGGAAACAATGCATATTTGGATGCCTACCTTTCCAATCCTCCTTGCTCTTCGAATTCACCCTCCCTCCACTTCTCCACTTCCATGTCAGCAGCCCTGAATGCTCGAGCATTTTTGTCTAATTTGGTCAATGAACAGTGGACGCAAAGTGCAGAAGCGGCTTTTTTTTGGATTTTAATATATTAACAGGAGCGCACAAGCGTTATGTATTACAATAACACTCACATGTTATTGAATTCATAATGCTCAAGCGTTATGTATTTATATAACGCTTGAGTGTTTTTATTTCCTATCCTGTGTCTTAAGTGACATGGCAGGCTCGGGCTATTAGGATATTTAGACACTTAGGAGTTAGTTAAGATCAACTTGTGTAATATATCCATTAGGGATAGTGTGTTTCTTTAGTATGCATTAGTATGCATTTGTAAATACTTAATCCGACGGTCACGATATGTTCCCAACATAGAGTGATCCGACGGCTCAACTTCTCTTAGATCAAACCTAACCTTGATCCATGGCTTAACACCCGATTGGTCCATGATCTCTATTTAAATAGCATGGAGGGTCATTGTTTAGTTGATCGATTATGAGAAGCTCATTTATAACTTTCTTTTTTTGCATAATAAATTGTCCCGTAGAAGCTATTTGGCCGGGGCCGTGGAGTGTTTACCTCAAGAGGGTTTAAACCACGTCAAAACATCGGTGTGTTGATCTGTGATCTATTTTTGTGAAGTGGTTTCTCTTGGTGTTCGATCCTTTGGTAGTACCCTGTGTACCCGAACATGGTATTAGAGTTTTTATGAAGTGCCGCTTCCGGTTATGATCTAGATCTTGAACTGCTATTGCTGAAACCCAAAAGGGTTTCTAGTTCTGGTATTTCTATGCATTTTTGGGCTGTGGGAGGTGTTCCAATGCATTCAGAGCGTCGTTTCCATTGGAAAATAGTTTTTGTTTGATCGAAAACGATTCCCGGTTTCTCCAGAAACGCATATTTCATCAGATCTGAAGGTATAATGTTACAGTGACACATTTTTTATTTTCTGTTTTTAAAAGAAAGAAAAAATCTCATATTTTATCATTTTTTTTTACTGTTAGATCTTTTTTGGGTTCGGATTGTTGCTTTCCCGTCTACGTATGCTCTTTGCTGTGCAGCTTGAGCGATCTCGGCCAATCAGAAACAGAAAGGGAAAGGGTTTTTCTCAGCTGTGTATGCTCTTTGAGGTGCACCTTACGCGATCTCGGAAAATTAGAAACAGAGAGAAAATGTAGACTTTCCGGGCAAGCTAATGAGATCTAACTCCACACATGTGGAAAAGTTTTTTTTGTTTTGATTTGTGGTGTGTTTTGTAGGAAAAAGGGCAAGCACGCAAACCAAGCAAGAAGAGTAAAAAAAAAAAAAAAAGCCCCCTTCCTCCTTCCCATATTTTACATACTTTTTAATCTAGCTCACTTGGTTCAAAGTTTCTTTATTCCTTAATAGGTCTTGAGTTCAAGTCTTAGGAAGTTACTTTTAAAAGAAAAAGTGCATGCAATTTATATTTTCAAGTTACTTTATTGTAAAAGTGCATCTCACTTAAATAATAAAAAATAAAAATACAAGTGAGTCACTTAAGTTTTTTTTATTGTTGCACTATTTAAAAGTAATATCATTGTAAAAGTGAAATCACTTATTTTACAAAAGTGGTTCACTTAAAGCAACTTTCTTGTAAAGTGATTGTCAAAAGGTTCATCTTGAGAAGAGGGGGGTTCTTTTTTTTGCTAGACATTCTCTAGCTGCCATGTCACTATTGGGGACATCTTCAACAGTTTCTTTGTTCAAGCATAACTTCATCATACAGAGTTAGTTTTCAGTGCTGTTTTTTTTTAAACCGCCTATTTTTTCGAGCTCTTCACATCTAGACTATTTGTTTCTGCTTTTACAACCATTAATTTACAAATATGGCTGCCCCTTGTGATATTCTACTTAACAGTTCCAACTATTTCTCATGGAAATCTCATATGGAGGATGTTCTACAAAGTAGGGGACTTTTCAAAATTACCTCAAGGAAAGAAAAAGAACCCACTGATGATGATAAGAAAATAAAATGGAAAAATAGATGTGATGAAGCTCGTGGATTGATTGGGATGTCAATCTCTACTGATTTGTGATTCCACATATCTGGAATTGATGAACCTAATGCTGCTTGGGACAAGTTGGAATCTGTGTTTGGTAAACACAATGAAATTCGAGGTCACCAACTCGAAAATGAGTTGATTTATTTAAATCCAAGTGACTTTTCATGCATTCAAGATTATTTATCTAAGTACAAAACTCTTAAACTCTTATGTGCAAAATGTAAGATTGAGAGGGAAGACAAACAATGCATTTATCATATTCTTTTCAAACTTGGACCTGCATATTCTATTTTTGTATCTACATGTTACTCCATGAAAGCATCCTTGAATGCAGCTAGCTATCAAGAGCCCAGTCTTGAATCCTTTTGTGATTCCTTAATTAGGGAACAAGATAAACTCATTCATCTTAGAATAATCAACAATGCAGATACATCTGGGAAAGCCTTATTGTCCCAATAGAAAGAAAAGTCCAAGCCTCCCAAGAAACAAAATTTTCGCAATAATAAGTCAAATAAGGGTCCAAAACCCTCTCAGTCGGCTCCTTCTTTAAAAAATGATAAAGGATCCAAGCCAAAAGGTAAAAAGACCGAGCGTCATTGCAACTATTGCAGGAAAGATAATCATGATGAATCTAAGTGTTTCAAGAAGATGGAAGCCTTGGAAGCAGAAATGAAGAAGCACCACATCAGCCTAGATTCACCTTCAAAATCTGCCTCTCATGGACATGCACTTTGTGCTTATGGTTATTCTTATAATGCATCTTCTTATTCTACTTCAAATGAATGGCTCATTGATTCTAGAGGATCTTATCATATGGCTAAGGATCAAGCCATCTTTTCTACTATGCGTGAATGTAACACCAAAAAAATATTTGTTTGTGATGATAGATCTCTAAGTGTTGTAGGAGATGGAACAGTTCCAGTAGATAATGGTCATTTTAGTGATGTACTATGTGTTCCAAGAATTTCCTGCAATTTGTTGTTAGTCTATCAGATCACTCATTCTGGTGAAGGTAAAACTGTGACCTTTACACCTCACCAAGTTGTAATCAAGGATTTTAAAGATCCTCAACAGGTCCTAGCTACCGGAATTGTTGATGATATTACTAGGTTGTACAAGTTTAACAACTTTGGGTCATCACCTTTCCCTTCAATTTTTGTTGCTCATAGTGATAACTTGAGCAAACTTTGGCATGAGCGATTTGGTCACTTAAATTATCGCTCATTGCAACAACTATGTAAAGAAATTATGGTGATAGGTCTTCCAATGGTATCTTATAGGGATGGTGTTTGCTCTGGTTGTGTCCTCGAAAAACATCATCAGGATAGTTTTGACAAATGTGGCTCTTGGCATGCCTCGGTTCCCTTAGAGCTTGTGCATAGTGACTTGTGTGGTCCTCTTCCATCTGCTTCCTTTTCTGGTTTCAAATATTTCTTAATTTTCATTGATGATTACACCAGACGCACTTGGGTTTATTTCCTAAAACGTAAGAGTGAAGTATTTAACATGTTCTTGGCCTACAAGGACCTTGTGGAAAAACAATCTCGTCATCAAATTATTAAGTTAAGATCTGACAATGGAGGAGAATATGTTAACAATAAGTTCACTACTTTCTGCACTGAACAAGGCATCCAACAACAGCACACTGTTCCATATACACCACAACAAAATGGTGTAGCTGAGCGGAAGAACCGCACTTTAAAAGAAATGGCTAATTGTATGATCTAATCTAAGGGACTAAGTCTTCAATTTTGGGCTAAAGCCATTAATTGTGCAAATTACATAGTTAATCGCACCCCCACTAAAGCATTACAAGGTATAACACTAGAAGAAGCATGGAGTAAAACTAAACCTGATGTAAGTCACTTCCGTGTGTTTGGTAGTGAAGCATGGGCTCACATTCCGGATGAAAAATAGAAAGCATTGCAGCCTAAAAGTGAAAAGTGCATATTTGTTGGATATTCTGAAGATGTAAAAGGTTATAGACTTCTTCAACCACATTCTCATGATATAATCATTAGAAGAGATGTTAAATTTGATGGAAATCTCTTGGCCTGTGAGCCTAACTCAGCGATTGTGCCATCTTTGGCCTGCGAGCCTGATTCGGCGTTTGTGTCTTCTTCTTCTTCCAACTTCCTTGACAGGTTTCCAACTCCAGTTTCTGATGACAATAGTGAGGATGAAAATCCACCTCCGCATGCTCATGTTCCTCAAGTTGTACCAGCAAAAGTGCTTCCTCGATGGGTCCGTTCAACATGTGAAGCAGCTAGTGATCTTGCCAGTGATCCTAGAGATCAATGTCGAACACGTTCTTAGTTTCAGCGAGCCTCTTCTCTTTTGGCTCAAGTTTTCGAGAATCATGATCCAGAAACTTTTGCAGAAGCTTCAGGGAATCCAGATTGGGATGTAGCCATGGATGAAGAATATTGTTCCTTAATGGCGAACGATACTTGGGATCTTGTACCTCTTCCAAAAGGAAGAAAACTTGTCAGATGTAAATGGCTCTATAGAACTAAGTATGCATCAGATGGAAGTGTTGAAAGACTTAAGGCAAGGTTATTTGCCAAAGGTTTTTCCCAAGTTGAAGGGATTGACTACAATGAAACCTTTGATCCTATTGCAAAAATCAACTCCATCCACCTTATTCTTTCCCTTGCAGCCTTACACAACTGGAAAGTCCATAAAATGGATGTCAAGTCTGCCTTCTTACATGGTGATTTACAGGAGGAAATTTACATGGAACAACCTCCTGTCTATGTTCAGAATAACTCTAGCCTTGTCTGCCTTCTTAAGAAATCCTTATATGGCCGTAAGCAAGCTCCTAGAGCTTGGTATGCCAAAATGGATAACTTTCTTCTTGGCACTGGTTTTTCTAGATGCCATTCTGACCCTAATGTCTATACCAAGAAAGTAGGAAACCATCTCATCATACTTGTTCTATATGTTGATGACCTTATTCTTACTGGTAGTGACCCTAAGCTTATAACCCATGTGAAATCCAGTCTTAAACAAAATTTTGAAATGTCAGACTTAGGACATTTGCATTATTTTCTTGGTCTCCAAGTCCTGCAAACCAAAGAAGGAATCTTTCTTTCTCAGTCTAAGTATGCTTGTGACCTTCTTCGTCGCTTTCACATGGAAGATTGTACACCAGCCCTTTCTCCCTTCTAGTCTGGATTCAAACTTTCTGCCACTTGTACTTCACCTGAAGTCGATGCCACCTTGTATCGTTAGCTTGTTGGTAGTATCTTATACTTGACTCATTCCCGTCCTGACCTTTCCTTTGCCATTGGTCGTGTTTCCCGTTATATGCAGACACCTCATGAAAGTCACTGGAAAGCAGCTAAAAGAATACTTCGATATATTCAAGATACAGTTCAGTTTGGGATTCATTACAGTACAGGGGGGAAACCTTTGTTGGTTGGTTTCACTGATTCAGATTAGGCCGACGATCCTGATGATCGAAAGTCTACTGTAGGTTATGTTTTCAGTCTGGGATCTGGACCTATTACTTGCGCTTGTAAGAAACAACAAGCTCTTGCTCTTTCCTCAACAGAGGTAGAATATCGAGCAGCAGTTAATGCCAGCTAGGAAGCTTTATGGCTTTGACAGATCCTTTCAGAGTTTGGATTCGAGCAGCAGCAGCCTACTCCACTTTGGTGCGACAATCAAAGTGCCATCAAGCTTGCCAAAGATCTAGTTCTACATCAATGCAACAAACACATTGAGATACATATGCCCTTCATTAGAAATCTTGTTCATGATCGTGTTCTTGAAGTGCTCTTTTGCCCTACAGATGATCAAGTTGCAGACATCTTCACCAAGTCTTTTACATAAGCGAATTTTTCTAAACTTTGATCTATGTTAGGAGTTCAGGAACTTGTCATTAAGGGGGGATAGGCTCTAATGCCTCCTTCCTTCTCCTAATAGTGTCACTTTTGTAAATCCTTCAATCCTATCCAAAGTTGTTCTTAAGGGGGGACGTTAGGATATTTAGACACTTAGGAGTTAGTTAAGATCAACTTGTGTAATATATCCATTAGGGATAGTGTGTTTCTTTAGTATCCATTAGTGTGCATTTGTAAATACTTAATCCGACGGTCACGATATGTTCTTGACATAGAGTGATCCAATGGCTATACTTCTCTTAGATCAAACCTAACCTTGATATGTGTCTTAACACCCGATTGGTCCATGATCTATATTTAAAGAGCATGGAGGATCATTGTTTAGTTGATCGATTATGAGAAGCTCATTTGTAACTTTCTTTCTTTGCATAATAAATTGTCCCGTAGCTATTTCGCCGGGGCCGTGGAGTGTTTCCCTCAAGAGGGTTTCAACCACGTCAAAACATAGGTGTGTTGATCTGTGATCTATTTGTGTGAAGTGATTGCTCTTGGTGTTCTGTCCTTTGGTAGTACCCTGTGTACCCAAACATGGGCCCACCCATGCCTAGTTCAAAGAAACGTGTGTGTGTTTTCCTTTCACTAAAATTTATCACGTTTCATGAAAGCACAATTGCATCTAAAAGGTTCTTCAACTTTGTGCGAGAGCCCTAATAGGGTCCAAAGGGAATGAAAGAATGAATCTCACCATTTTGCAAAGCATTTGGAAGAATGAGTCAGGTTCCTCGGATCAATTTCTGTCCGCCTCAACAAACCCTGGCTATGGATTCCACTTGGATTGGGTGACACAACCAACAATATAAAAATAACACCCGTGGGTTCCATTACATTATATAACTATATGTACCCTTCTGCCTGCCTCAAAATAACCATTTAATTAAGGTAAACATAAAAAAATTCCAAAGATTATTCATCCAAACTCCAACCGTTGAGGATTCTCTGTATCATATTTCAAAGTGTCATTGTGTCATGGTCATTCTCTTCTTGCAACATATAAAGAAACCATTTAATTTTTAAATTTAAAATGGGTGAAGAGAAATTACATGATGAAATATTTGAGACATTCTAGCATAGCCTGAGGCAGAGCTACATATTCGTCCCCTGCTTCCCCATTAATGTAGATCTGAAACCATGGAAACGCACAAATGAAGAATAATTAACTAAAATATTTTGAAAAAAAACCTCATCTCCTATATTAAAAATACCAAATCTTTGTAAAAATGCTCAGCTCCAAAATTCATAAAATTTAAAAATTTTATGTGTAGCATAAATACTCCAACTTATTGTGCAGAAGTATAATTTTGGAATGTTAATCTCCTAGTTAAATGCTTAACTATAAATTAGAATGGCGATACTTAAATTCCAAAAGCATTGTTTTATTAATGTGTCTTAGTTACTGAAGTAAGACTTCTAAATGACTGTCATCGATATGACAATTTAATGTTTAAGATGATATTTGATATTTTAATTTGCTATCCCTTGTGTCATAATGTGATATTGTATTTATGATTAAAATGTTAACAATGAATTTGTATTTCCTTGTTGAAGGGGTTCCTAGTGATTCTCTAAAGCTTACTTAGCTTTATGCTAATGCATTATGCTGCTTTGACCAGATTACAAGTGAGAAAACACAACCATAGAGAAAGTATTAATATTATGATTGAGATCATTATGGTAATAAACTACTTCTTCACTTCATTCTGGTTTGATTTACATTAAGAGTCTTGCTCCAAATACTAACTAAGGGTATGTAGATTCCTAACCCAAACCTAAATGTGATAGGAATTTATATGCATAGTCTAATGACGTTGTTCTTGCATTACTAGGGGACTTTTTACCATAAGGTTTGAGGTTCCTAGACAACACTTGGTGGTATTAATGTTGTGACCCAAACTATATAACATAGTTCAAAGGCCATGGTATTAACCTACCATGAAAAAACTTGGCGCAAACTATCGCAATGGGGTTTTAGATTTAAATGAAGGTGGTTGACAATTCATACATTTAATGAACCCACATGAATGACTTGGGATTGAGCTCCATGTATAGGGATACCCGATCCAAGCATTAAGGGTTTTTGGTCATTTGACATTCTCATTGAATTTTTCAAAGGTAGAGCCATGCTCTCTCGGCCGCAATGGCTATGAGCCATCAGGAAATGTAGTCTCAGTTTTAAATCTCGGTTGCAGAGGTGATTTCCAATACTGTTTTAGTGGTCTTTAGTGGGCAAGGTTATGGTTCTCATCGCTTGGATTTCAACCTGTAAACTTCTAAGAAGCTCTCAGTCGAGTTCGAGAAGGTAATGTCCTACAACTTTTACATTTGAAATGGTTGTTTGTAAAGTAATTCTGTACAAATATTCATTTTCTATTGTGCATCTTTTAACCACTCCTTTCTCCTACTTGATAGGGTTTATGTCAACCTCTGGTTTCGACTTGGGTCTTTCGCGATAGATTGGATAATGAGAAGGTAGCTCCATTGGTTTTAAACCACATTAAGCTTTGGGCCTATCCAAAGGGTTGACACCTCTGTCAGCAAATGTTTATTAAGGTGATGGTTTACTATTGCTTGTTTGATTATAGAAGAGGGTTGTTTGGCACTTCCTTGTGGTAGCGTTGCTACTGTAATGTCTTCTGGCTAAATGACAGCGTTAGTGTTTCGACCAACTATTGTAAAGGATATTTTTTTGGGGGTTTTGGGTACCATACTGGTAACCCTGAGCAATGCT
Source organism: Larix kaempferi (assembly GCA_027924585.1). Taxonomy (NCBI): domain Eukaryota; kingdom Viridiplantae; phylum Streptophyta; class Pinopsida; order Pinales; family Pinaceae; genus Larix; species Larix kaempferi. The sequence goes on from BSBM01001073.1 coordinate 2,153,572, forward strand.
CACTTCAATGTATTCATTTTGTGGAAGGAAATAGTTACGGGTTTCAATACTTGTTTTGAAAGTTAATAATGATGCTCTCGGCTTCCTTTACTGATTATAAAATGTGTTTTAATGAACGTAAAAAGGTTTTTGGGCCAAGCCCTACTTCGTAGCTTTGTTAATATTATGCAATTCTTGTAGAGTTTCTTGATTATAGAATGTTTGACTTCTACAGGGTTAAACCCTAAACCCTGTTATGTATTTAAATTCGGTCTTTATATTTTTATATAGTATAATTATTTATCTCCGGGCGAGCTCTCCCTTGAGACTCGAACTCTAGACATACAAATGATTTTAATCTTTTAATACTGGTTTGTAAAAGATGGCCACAATGCATCCCATGGATGTCATCGAGCTCAGTGCTTGATATGTTCTGCAACACTTAAATGTTTCGACTGTATTAGGAAATAGGATGAGTTTCTATTGTCTATAGTTTAATTCATATGGATGCCAACTGTATATATTGTGGTTGGAAAAAACTTGGGTTTGTGTAACCCGGTTCGTAATATTTCAATGAACTCATGGCGAGTCCTTGCGGATCTCAAACCCTTAATTTTAGATTGTAATAACTATGTTGTTTAATAAACATGATAATTGTATTTCTTTATGGCATAGATAAACGACTGTATGATATTTGATAAATATTGATGTGTACAGGGTTTGACCCTCGATACAGTTTATAAGTTAAAACTAGGGTTCAACCTTGAACTACTCTTTGAACTTGAAATGTTATTTGATTATTAATGTATAATGTATGTTGATCTTTTATGGTAATATCGAGCAATTTCCAAATATTTTTGTAATATTTATCAGATTTATAAAACGTTTATGTGAATGCATTAACCAAGGCTTTAAGAACTGTGTTTTGATTATTTAATTATCAATATACTATTATATATCATATATCATAATTTATTTATGAGATAATATAATTGTAGGGATTGATCTAAAGGTTTCAAAGGATGCTTATTCTAACCTTCTACTAACTTACTCATTCTTTTATATAGTTGATTTGAGTTCTGTACATAATGTAATACGGTTGTTTGGTTATAAAGATTTATATTTAATTTTGCAAAGCTCGATAGTATGATACTTTTATTCATAAGATTATAGTTCTTTTAAGAAATGCATGCTATCAATCTTGCTATTGTATGATGTTTAGTTTGATGTACTGTATGTTTGCAACTCATGAAAATAATAACTCTGTATACCAGAAATCCTGTGAATGTATTTTGACTCTAGTTTATCCACAGTTTATGTAACTTTTCTAGACATTCAGTAAACTATTTGTATACATATAAGACATAAAGAATCTACCATTTTATTTGAACTCATCGATATTTCATCATACTTAAACAAATCCTTCTGTACTAGAGTAAGTCTCTTCGGAGAGTGGAAAAATACAGAGGGATATTTATTCATTCATCAAATTTCCAGATTCCATCATTTAAAGATTTAAATAAATATAAACTATCAATTCTATTCTTCTAGTTTATCAATTTTGTTCTTCTAGTTTTCCCAGTATGAGAAATATTACTTTCCAATAGAATACTTATGAATATACTGAATTTAAAACCTAGAGGTAATAAGATAAAGCATAATGCGAAGTAAACTATCAATTTCAGTAATGGTAATTCTAAGTAAAATGCAACATTCAGAAGTAGGTTAGCAATCTAGAATTAAACGACTGAAACAATGAAAAACCTGATAACTGTAGAGGGGGGCAAACACCCAAAGGATCCCATTCCACCCAACCTTTTCCTGAAGGAAGCTAATGTTACTTTCCTTAGTACCCCTGATCCTATTCACTTAACCGTCAGGACGAAGGTACTGTGTGGAGGCAAGAGCTTATCCTTCTACAACTCATCAGTAATAGTTTTTGTGCTCAGTAGTATAACTTCTACATTCAACAGTATGAACTTTGCACTCAGCAGTATGAACTCTGCACTCAACATTACTAGTTCAAAAATGTAGACTCACTCTATCATTCACTCCCTAGCCTTCCCCTCATCGAATCTCTTGTGCATTCTCACCTTGTGTTCTCAGAATTGCCACAAGGAAAAACATAGTGAGCCACCTGCTCAATTCGATGGGATTAAAAAGAGTGCCTAGGTATTTTGGTCAGTTTCATAATTATTGAGCCACCTGCTCTGTTCCACTTTATTGGGGAACATGACCATAAAATATAGGGAAGTTACCACCTGCAACAGCTAGAAGTAAATGAAGATGCTATCATTTGTCAATTTTCTCTCCACCCCAGTTCATTCCTCCTAGTGGGTCAGTGAACACTCTTTAACAACTTCTCCTTTGGATATTTGTCTCCTCTTTTATTTATTAATAATAAAAATATTAGAGTAATTAATTACCTTCATCCTTGACCCCACTTGGTCAATAATCATAAAAAACTTTACAATAACTTATAACATAATGTTTTCTTCACAACAATTATTCAGATTTTTGGGTATGTGACATGGTAAGCTCAACACCAGTACAAATGAGTGAATATATGCATCCATGTAGGTGTCACAGTTTTTCATGCATCTCTAGGTTCAAGGGTAACATAATGAGTTAAAATGAGACTATTGGCAACTCATTAAAAAGGTCCCAATGAACACTCACATTTTTATCTATCTAGAATAAAGAAAAGTGAAGCTTAATTGATAAGGTATCAATGAGTAATTTGATGCCCTTAACCCAAAAGTTTATCACATCAATGATTCATACAACACTTGTAATTTTCTTCTTTTTTTTAAGATGACATTCATTACATAATACAAACAAATGAAATTAGGAGCAAATCTCCTTAATACCTTCCTTTTAATAAAATTTTGGTAAAAATAATAACAAATTTTGATAATCATTTGTAAAAAATTTCGGTTGAAAAAAAATCAATTGTAAAAATTTTTGGTCGAAAAAAATCAATTGTAAAAATTAACATGTTAAATATTATGCATCAATTAGGTGTAGTAGGAGCTCTATCTCGATTGGTTGTGTGATGGTGTTCTTGAGGTTCTATTCCCCTAAGCAACATGTTGAGCTCATTTAGATTGAGGTTGAACGTTTACAAAAAAATGAAAACATCAAAGGTTATCAAGAAAAAATCCTTGAAATTCATGGATATGTTATCACCTATCACATTCATAGACTTGTCAACTCAGTTGCTAACCATGGTTAATGTGAACCTTAGATTCAAATCATCATTATTCTTATTTTAAAAAGTGGTATGTGCAACTTCTAGATAATATTGTTTCTTCATTGACATTAGAAAACTTGATTACATATTTTGTAAACATAACCTTAGGAAGAGATGATAATATCTAAATGTTCTTTTGGGGTTGAGGGTTGCTATGATAAGATTTCATGAAAACAGTATTTCGGAATAGTGAGGGATGGTAATATAGGGGTTAAGTAAGGTTGTTCTCTATCCCCAAAACATTTTGGAAAACGTTTCATAACATGACATTTATCTTTTTATAAAGATACCCTAAACAACTTCAAATCCTTAGAGTTTAATCAAGTATTGGAAAAAAATGTGCTTTAATTTTGAGTATGAGAATAACAACTTGGAAGAAGTTCACATCTAAAAATATCGTAGGTTGATCTTCACCCTAATCTCAATTGAATTAATAGTTTTCAGAGGATTAATTAAGTTTCAAAAGAGTATTTTGATTTGAAAAACGACTATAAAAATGCTTTGATTTAAAAAAATAAAAATATAAGAAGTTATATTTGATTATGGAGAAACCTTATAAATACTAATCAAATCTAAAAAGGATTTTATAATTAATAATATTAAAATAAAAAAGAACATGCAATACTCAATTCTCTTTGTTAAAGGGTTGGCTACCACCCTTTTAGAGTAAGTATGCGATTAGGTAATTGATATACACATATAAACTAAGCTAATTAACATGTAGAATAAGATGTTTTTTGCATTTCTTCAATTACTAGTGATGATCACTAAATATTTGGAATTATGTTTTACCAATTGAGTGATCTAAATATATGAGAAATATTATTATGGTAAATACACAAATAAAACAAAAATAAAAATTATGGTAATATGAATAAATTGAGTATATATATAATTATTAAAAATTATATCTTTGATAAAATAATATCAAAACTCATACTCCATAAATATTATTAGAAGATAAAATATTTCTTAACTTACCTATAAAATTAGCTAACAATCTTACTATTACTTGTGCAAATGGGGATATGTGCATGTAGATATGTGCCACCATAAATATGTAAATTATGAGTGTTTTTGGCAATAAATATTCAGATTTCTCCCAGATTTCTCCCAATTTTTATTTGGATTTGTAGAATAGTTTATTGAGAAATATTCTCTAATATAATTGTTTTGAATTAATTGATTGAGTAAAGACATCTCAGTTGTGTATAGTTGTGTATATATGATTCTAATAACACATAATTTTTATGCACTACGAAAATTACACAACCTAGTTTTTAATAATAATAAAAAATACATAATAATAATTATATAATAATTTTTTGTATTAAATTAAATCTATAAAAAATGGTTTATAGAGTAATTAATTAAATTAAACAATCGTTACATTTATTTGAATGTTGCATAAACATAGTCTTTTGTATCTAATTTATTATTAGTGACATTTTCAACTTCTAACTTATTTGTTTACTATTGAGAGTAGGGACTTGTAACTATTTATCTTGTTTTTTATGCACCTCATAATTTATTATGAGCATAATTTATTTTCGATTTCTTAAATAAGATTGGCCAATTAAAAAAAATCTCAATAACTCCATTTAATATTGAACCATTACTAAAAATTTCAAACCACATAATGTGATATATGGGAAGAAGATATATATATATTAGAAAAATGGTTTAAAAGACATACCCTTTAAAGGAACTTAGATATCCCCAACGTTTTATGTTCCCCACTCGTGACTTAAGCATGTACATATCTCCAACTTGTATAGTGTTATTGGTTGTGTAGTTTGAACGCTTTACAATATTATAATTCGGAAAACATATTAATTTAAAAATATTTAAGATGGTATGTATATAAACACAATAAAAATACAATATGATATTAATTTTTCTTCTTTTTGTATCAATGATATCAATGCAATAAACAAAGAATTTATTATAACTTAAAAATAATATTAGATAGTGGAATCAATAATAATCCAAGTCAAATCAAATTGCTTTGGATTTTCACAATATTTGGATTATTTTACTATTTGTTACATTGATATAAATGATTCCTCTTTTTGAGTCAATGATATGAATGCAACAAAATAGTAAAAATTTAAGAAATATTTAAGCTAGTTTATATATATAAACACAACAACAATACAATATGATATCAGTGATTCCTGCCTTTGAATAATTGATATTAATGCAACAAACAATAAAATTCATTGTAACTTAAACCAATCCAATGTGCATTGATATCAGTGATTACTCTCTTTGAATCACCGATATTAATGCAAAAAGCAAAAAAATTCATTGTAACTTAAACCGCTCCAATGTGCAATGATACCAAGGATTCCTCTCCTTGAATCATCATGGCAATGCAACAAACAATAAAATTCATTGTAACATAAACCTAATATTAGAGAGTGAAGTCACTAATAATCCAAAGCAATTTGATTGCATTGACATAACGTGACGTAACATGACAACATCTTCCCCCAATGTGATTCTTTTTTTTTATAAAAGGTTTTATTGTATGCTGCATTGATTTCAATGACTCCATTCTCTGATATTAGGTTTAATGTATAGTTAAGTTTACATACATAATGATGATTATCTACAAAATTAATGTGACTTCCCTAGAATGCAACCAACCTAGATCCATCTAAACTTTGGATCTACCATGCACCAGGAGGGATGAAATTCCTCGAGGTACAAACCTATCCAACAAGAGATAGACAATAAAAAAGTTTTGCATCTCTAGGGATTTGATCCCTCTTAATGTATGGTAGATCCGATATTTAGATAAATCTAGACTAGTTTAACTATAATCCAAATATTCAATGAATAAAGTATTAACTCAATCCTTTCCAAAAAAACATATCTAATATCTATTGTGTGTGAGCATGAACATAAACCTGTGTGGGAGGATAACGTTGTTCAAAAGAAAAACCTAAGGATACCTTTTGGTTTATATCATGACCACGATAACATAAAATCAATTTTGTATCGATGCTTGTCTATATCATAACACTTTGCTCCAAATAATGAATACACAAATCTAATCACAATTATCTATGTATCAAATTACCTTTTATGATAAATCAGAACATCCATTCATTTCAACATGATTAATAATTTAATGATGAATATACAATTTTGTTTGAACATATTTTGTTTATAGTTATATGCATCTAATTACATTAAAACAATATATTTTACCAACGAAATGAGCCGATGGGAAAACCTATTATTTTATTGATAGTTATATGCATCTGATTACATTAAAACGATATATTTTACGAACTAAATGACCTGATGGTGAAACCTCTAAATCCTCGCCATTATCTGCAATCTCTTAACCCTCACCATTATCTGCAATCTCTTAACCCTCATTAGTCAGTTTCTTTTTATTTTTCGAATGAGAGTAACCATTGGCTAGAGCATCCATGAAAAGGGTACACAATTATGGCTACAATCCCCATCAATGAGGAATTTTTCCAAGTATGCACACAATATTGAAGGTTGGAGGCAGAAAATAAACAAAAGATAATGCAGAATGAGCTATGGCTCTTCAATCTTTATTCATAAATGGAATATCGAATGATGTAATACAAACCAAAAAGTAATGTGTATTTAACCACTTATGGAAACCCTAAAAACTTTAACCTAGATTCTGCATGCATGCAAAGCATGCTATTGCATGTATTAATTGGACTTCACAATTGGAACTAAAGTAAGAGATACGTTAACTTAAGTAATTACTATTTCTAACGCTCCCTCTTAATTACTACTGCTGACTACTACAGCTTTTACAATGCCTAAATTATTTCTATGGGTTTCAAAATTATCTTTTACCAATGGCTTTGTGAATATGTCATCCAATTGGTCAATCGATTTACAATGCTCAACATGAACTTCACCATTGTTCACAAGTTCTCTTATGAAGTGATATCTGGTATCAATGTGCTTGCTTTTATTGTGAAAAACATGGTTCTTAGATAGAGCGATTGCTGAATTGTTGTCACAATAGATTGTTGTTGGTCCTTCTTGTTTTTGTTGAAGACTTTCTAAAACTTTGCGTAACCAGACTGCTTGACATGTTGTTGATGTTGCTTCTACATACTTTGCTTCTGCTGATGAAAGTGTCACAATGGGATGCTTCTTGGATGCCCATGAAATCACCCCTGATCCAAGATGAAAAACATGACCGGAAGTGCTCTTCTTGTCATCCAAACTTCCTGCAAAATCATTGTCAGTGAAACCTGTAAAAACATCATACTCAGTGCTTGAGTATAAAATTCCATAGCTTGAAGTCCCTTCAACATATCTTTAGATCCTTTTTCCAACTTGCCAATGCAAGTCTTTGGGAGACTCCATGAACCTCGAAATCAAGCTTACAACAGACATAATATCTAGTCTCATAGCTGTGAGATACATAAGACTTCCTACAAGTCTCTTAAATAGTGTTGGATCTACATTGGTACTGTCATCTTCCTTGCTCAACTTTGTACCTATTTCCACTGGTGTAGGTGTCATTTTGCAATTAAGCATTCTAAATCGCTTAAGGACTTCATTGGCATATTTATTTTGAGAGATAAATATATCTTTTTCTAAATATTCTACTTCTAAGCTAAGAAATAACTTCATCAATCCAAGATATATCATCTCGAACTCTTTCTTCATAGCTTCCTTGAACTCATCTACTGACAAGTCACCTGTAAAAATCATATCATCAACATATAAACAAACTATCAAAATCTGTCCTTGCTGATTTACCTTTGTGTAAAGTGTTGGTTCGCTGCTGCTTCTGCTAAAACCATTTTTGATCAGATAAGAATCAATTATGCTGTACCAAGCTGTTGGAGCTTGCTTGAGCCCATATAGAGCTTTCTTCAACTTGTACACCTTCTCTTCATGTTCTTTTATTTCATACCCGTGTGGCTGCTCCACATAAATTTCTTCTTCAAGAATGTCGACTTGACATCCACTTGATACACTTTCCATTTTTTCTGGGCTGCAATTGCTAGGACTGCTTTCATTGTGTCCAATCCTACCACTGGTGCAAAAGTTTCTCCAAAATCAATTCATGGTTGTTGCGAGAAACCTTTTGCTACTAACCTTGGTTGTACCTATCAATCTCACCTTTTTCATTGACTTTGGTCTTATAAACCCACTTCACACCAATGGGTTTCTTATTCTTTGGCAGGTCAACTAGATCCATGTATCATTTCTCTCAATGGAATCTATCTCTTTGTCCATAGCTTTTACCCAGTTCTCTTATTTTACAGCCTCTTCATAAAACACAGGTTCACTAGCAATAAAAACATAATTGGTATTTGCATCCAATTCATCATAAATATATTCCAATCTTCTAGTCTTTCTATTACTGTGATCATATTCATTACCTGATTGCGTACTTGATGCTTCACCTCGAACTGAATTTGTAGGTGTTCTTTCTGGAGTATTTGCTACTGGACCATGTTGTCCAATCAGCTCCTCTTCTTCTCCATCTTCTAGTTGGGGTATTGCAACTCCCACACCCTTGTCTATGGTTCCATTCCATGACTCTTCCTCCTTGAACAAAACATCTCTGCTGAGGATAACCTTTTTGGTAATAGGGTTATACAACTTGTAGGATTTAGTTTCTTCACCGTATCCAAGAAGTATACTATTTCTCACTCCTGTCGTCTAGCTTTTTTCTTAGTTTTTAGGAACATGAGCATAAGCAACACAACCAAATATTCTGAAATGAGAAACATTACAACTCATACCTATCGATGCTTCCTCTGGTACTCTGTTCTTCACAATTTTGGTGGGAGATATGTTTATCACATGAACAACACAAGCCACTGCGTCTCCCCAAAATACATGGGACAAATTTCTTCCTTTTAGCATGCTCCTTGCCATATTCATGATGGTTCTATTCTTGCATTCTGCAATACCGTTCTGCTGAGGTGTATATCTTGTAGTGAATTGCCTCTTGATTCCATGATGTTTGCAGTAATCATGAAATTCCTTTAAGTCATACTCTCCCCCTCCATCTGATCTCAATACTTTGAGTTGATAACGGCTCTGTTTTTCAACCAGAGCCCTAAATTCCTTGAACTTGCCAAAAATTTTAGACTTCTGACGAAGGAAATACACCCATGTTTTTCTACTGAAATCATCAATAAATGTAAGGAAATAATAGCTTCCACCAATTAACTGTTTCTGCATTGGACCACACAGATCAGTATGAATAAGTTCTAGAGATGCATGTGCCTTTGGAGACATACCTTTAGGAAAGCTATCCCTATGTTGCTTTGCAATGATGCAACACTCACAACTGCTTTTTGGCTTTTTCATAAGGGGTAATCCTTTTACCATCTCTTTCTGCTGCAAAAACTTGAGACCACCAAAGTGAAGATGTCCATATCTAAAATGCCATAACCAATAATCATCCATGCGAGTGGATTTTTGAGCAAAAGAGGTTACCTTGCTGCTGCAATTCATGACTAGTGGATACATCCTGTTCCTAGTCACTTGTATTTTGATGATCAACTGTCTATTTGGGGGTTTGTCATAAATTTTACAGTCTGATCCATCAAAGACAAGTCTGTATTTCTTTTCAGTAAGTTGTCCAATGCTAAGTAGATTATGCTTCAATCTTGGAGCATAATATACATCTGTGATTATCTTTTGTTGGCCTTGTTTGGTCAAAATGTTGACCACTTTTTTGTGAAGAACTGGAACTACCTCATCCATGCTAACTTTGACCTATGTCCTCACTAATCCATCTAGGTCTGCAATTATACCTCTATCACCTGTCATATGGTTACTGTAGCCACTATCTAAAAGCCAAAGTCCCTATGGGATTTCGTGTGCAGCATGACATGTAATAAATAACATATCTTCTTTATCCTTAGAGGTATTAGTCACATTAGCATTATGATTTGCTTGATCAGAATTTTTCTTTCTACATTCATGAGCATAATGCCCAAATTTATTGCAATAATAACACTTAATATTAGATTTATCTGACCTTTTTTGTCGTAGTTCCCGCCTTCATGGTTATGATGGTGATCTTGATCTTCATTGCCATTACTTTGGCCACTTCTGCCTCTTCCTCTACCTTTTGACAATGAGACATGTGCTTTGAAAGCATTCTCCAAAGAGGACTCTTCATTCCTATTGATTCTGGATTCGTATGAAAGTAGAGATCCGGTTAACTCGTCTATAGAGAGAGTACTTAGATCCTTTGCTTCTTGAATCGCTACAACTTTCGGAATAAATTCGTGGGGTAGGGATCACAGAACCCTTTCAACCACCCTCGATCTTCATGTGATATCCCTCTTTTTATACCCTATTAGTTGGTTATGAGTTAAAGAGTACAAATGATTTACTTTTGGTGACATCCTAAGAGGACGACAATAGCTCTTCGATGCAAATTGAATAGGCAACATTTTTGTATCTAGGTTTTCTTTGCATGATGCTAGGTGTTATGGATAGTTTCAAAATAACTATGCTAATTACTTTTATATATAAATCCTAGTTCGACTCAAAATGTCAAGGGGTTTTTCACTCAAAACTACTATCTAGTAAGTAGCGTAAGCTAAGTATTTACCCGTAGATAAACTAAGTGATGGTTAAAACTTTCTCGGTTCGTGAAACCCCCAAGATATAGAATTAGCATTTTATGAAGACATGAGAGATAATATATGCATCCATATATGTATTGTATGTCCTCACTTGAGTCAAATGATATTATTTATAATATTATTTCACAGTACCATACTTTGGAAGACATTATAAAGGTAATATAGGAGAAAACTATATAAGTACATGGAGAATTCTATATAGGTCTCATACCCGTAAAGAAGGACAAATTATCCCATAAAAAATAGGAAGTATTTAATTAAGGAAAAGTATATAGATATTTTGATACCTGGTTAAAATTAAATAAATATGTATATAAGTATCCTTGTTAGACCCACTTTTACGGTGGGAGGTTTACTTTTCTTATGATAAGGTGATTTAGCATACTTTATATATATATGATATTTAGATATATACATATATAAAATGGTTGGAAAACAATAACGATATAAGTCGAACTTAAAGAAGTAATGAATGTGAAATCCTTCTTAAACTCAACACTACCTATTCGAGTAGGTATGAAAGACGAGGGAAGACTCGTAATGCTGCCACATAGCTTGATCACTGCATGATGGCTTCGGGTCATTTACTTTAGATGATAGTCAATGATTTCGAGGTCGATCATTGGCATTCTTCACTTGATGTCGGGACTTGATCCAAGAGTAGATACAAGTGTCAATACACTCGATATGGGTGGCAATACAATTGTCGATCACTCGATTGGAAGTAATATCTTTGAAGCACTATAAGTTGATTTCTTATTTACACGGGACGGGGGGGGGGACTAGGGGTAATATATGAAGATTATGTGGTGTGGATATATTTTTTAATTTGTGTAAATCATGGCTGGGAAGGGATGGCTAAGGAAGCTCGATCCCATGGATGGTTGAGTTTTTCGCATTGTTGTGTTCACTACTTTCTATATACAAATATATATAGCATATAAATCATGTAGTAGATGGTGTGTAGTTGAGTTACTGCATAGATCTGAGAAGAGAACCTCCTCTGGGATCCTTTCCTTATTGCACTGCTTGTGTTGAGCGATCATGAGCCACGTCCTCTCCAAATACTGATGGGGAAAAATCACAGAGTTAGGGTGCAGCTCAGGAAGGGCGGAACGAGACGTCTGCAGTGACCTAACCACATCTACATGGAAGGAAACGTGGTCGAGTTGGATCTAGGTTCCAATACGTGAAGGTCCATGCGTTGGTGATGGTAAGAAAGATTCGCTCACTGTATGTATTTGAGTTTAGCAGATAGCATAAACAAGTAAATTATGAGCCAAACTTGGTTAGAGTATCCCTTCAGATTTTTACTGATTTTAGGCAGAGCTGGAATCAAAGGCTAAGTTCTACGTTTAGGTATTTTAGTATGGATTAAGATCTATATTTCCATATCATTGTTATGGTTTATGAGAACAATGTATATCTGCCAGAAAACAACTAACTGTTAATGGGGATTACACGGGTTCAACTTTAGCTTTTATTAGAGTTGTACAATAGAGTCTAGCTCTGTTTTCATATTCAAGCTTCTAACTCTGTAGTGCAAATTCCTATGTGTATACCTAATCGAGGTTTGAGATTCCTTTTATAGTAGAAAGAATCTGTTTAAATTGTTGAATTCTTGCATGATCGATTGTTGCGATCAGCTTTGATGGTATTTGTGTGAACGAAGATCGAGACTTTTCGATTTTTCATACCCTGTATTTCCTACCCCCCCTGTGTGATCATTATTACGTTCAGTATGTGGAAATCACTTTGTAAACAGTGATCGGAATTTTTCCCTTCCTTAAACTTTTGTTTGGTCAAACTCTGGATACCTACATGGGCAAGTAACGCCTAATCTTTTTGGGAGATCCGTGTGTGCACAGAGATCGCGGGCTTCTTCAACCTAACCCTTGTTTTCAAACTTGTGCAAGATCTACACTCTGATGTTGATATAATCTTTATACTTTTGGTTCGCCACATATTTTAGCGGTTGGCGTGATTCCTATATATGTGTTGATTGGTTAATATTTTGTGCGTCGAGGTTGGGATTAAACGTCTTAAATGCTTATTGAGGGGGTTAGTGTTATGTAGAGCTGGTTGTATTCTATCACTATATTAACTCATGTTACCATTATATGTTTGAATTTTTAATTTGGATTGTTTGCTCTATGTTTTATTTTTCTGTCGTAGCGACGAGATCAGGGATCTCTAATTGATCTATGCTAAAAATATGTATAAAAATATGTCCTGTACAGTATTTATTTTTAATTAGTTCAGCGCAGGGAAAGGACGGCTTGGGCATAAGCTCGATCCCTGGTTGCACGGCAGTTGTTAGATTATAAGTTAAAATCTGTTGTTCTAGTATAGAGACTTTGGGGTAGATAGCTCCCTGAATATTTTCATTTTGAACTAATTCCCTCCAAATTAATTATTAATGTATGAATTATGCAGAGATGTGCTCGAGGTATCAGGTTGTTCGCAGTTGGTAAGATGGGGTTGCCAAATAGAAATATCGGCTACATTTTATCTTCCATATGTTTATTATGCGGTATTTAATATGTGCCGATGGAATGTATGCTATATTAATAATGACTACAGTTTATAATACTTACAAGTGCTGGATAGAAAGTCTTGATAGATGAAGGCGATCTAGGTGATATTCATATGAATAAGAAAAAAACGACTCCAGAGGGAGGAAATGTTGAAATCTAGACCCCCGTTATTTTTACAGAGATAACTCTTTGTCGATAGCTCTTTGTCTACTTAGATGGAAGCAAGATTGCCTGGAGAATGCTCTAAATACAAGAGACTTTGAAAGTAGAAAGTGAATAATGTAACAATGGGGTCGTAGGTATTAATCCTCCTATTATAATATATGAGCTGACCTTTGTGGACGTAGCCCCAGAGTGGGTGAACCACCGGATATCTTGTCTTCTCTTGTGTACTCTTATGTGTAAATGATGTTGGTGTTGTAGTCTTAATTTTTATTGCAAATATCCTAAGTTTCCATTGGTGTATGAAAAGTCATCTTCATCAGCTAAGCAAAATCTTGTGTTATGAGGTGTAAGTACCTTAAAGATAATGTGTGTATCGATAGGCATTGTATACGTGTTAAGAGACCTTTGTATCGATATGCATGGTCTATAATAATATAAATGATGGAAGATGAAAGATGAATGGGTATGCAGTTTGATTATTTCTTTCAATTAATAATCTTATGAAACTATGCAAGAATGAAGGATGTTGATTCTTATCATCATAGTATTCCTTCAAAAGCTCTTTTATACTATGAACAGTTTATTCTTTTGAATATTTCACTAAGTACTAACTCGGTTAAATGGGTATGTAACATCTAAGAAGATTTATTTTTTTTTCTTTTGAGTATTTTGAGGGACATTACAAGTGGTATCAAAGCGTTAGGTTACAACACTAGGGCCTAATGAGCTCAACATGCGATAAGTAAGTATAAAGGTTGTCAAATTTTACTAATCAGTTATTTTTGTTTCATTTTGGATGCATGGACTGTACTGGTCGAGAGGAAAATGAATCTCCAAGCTCGACTTCAAATTTTCTCCCACCAGGTATTCCGGATTTCAATTAAGTTTGCTCCTTTGAAATTGTCATTTCTGCTTATAAGATGTTGTATTGTAGTTATACGCATTCCTGTTGTATGGCACAATTGTGATGTTTCGATTAAGGTAGTATTATTGCTTATAAAAGGTTGAATTGTATTCCCATATATTCTTGCTATATGGACTAAAATGATAATTAACATTGATGAAAGCCTAAGGATATCTAGTTGACTTATGAATCTTAGTGGAGGTGAGACTGTGTCTTGTTTTGATTGAACACCTTCTTTTCGTCTCGGCTCTATTTCTACTTGAAATCATATAGTTGAATGATTATGATGACTAGCGTTAATGAATAGTTCATTGTCATGAACACTAACGAAATCCCATTGTTTAGCATTAAGTTTTTATGTTCAGAAGTATAGTTGATTTCATGCTCTAAATGTGGCCAATGACATGTGGAAACATATCCATCATATTCTCAATTAAAATATAGTGATAATTAATATAAAATCTCTAAGATATAAATGGATGCTTAAATAAAAAGGTGAAATGGTTAAGCTCATTTTTATATATTAATATTTCAATATCTCATAAAAAGAAAAAGGGACAATTAGTCTATATTTATCAAAGGGAAAAGATGTTGTTATATGGTTATATAAAAATGCAAAATGGTTAATTCATCTAGATTATAGTATCTAATATATTTTCATTAAGAGATAAAATGTTGTTCTATATGTTAAATTTTCAGTATTAAATCACAATACTATAGGATCTTTGCTGAGAGAATAACATCTACAGTATATCAATGCATGACAATCATAATATGACAAGCATCACAAGCATCACAAGAATCAAAAGCATAGAGACAAGAGACACAGAGTTTCCGTGGGGAAAACCCTAAGGTGAAAAACCCCACAACTTCCTTAGAGATAGAGAGAGCAATGGCTCAACCAAAATACAACCAAATAACACTGAGATAGTCTCCTAGCAGATGATCCTCCTCCTCCTCACTAGTGCGCCACTTTTCAGAGAGAGAGATAGTTACTTTTCCGAGTGAGTAAAATAGAGATCTCCTATCTCTATTTATACTCACCTTTTTGCCCAGTGACCTACTGGGGCCGACTTGTCTACTTTGATACACCCACATTATATTATATATTAATCAGGGCCAACCCCATAAGGTGGTCTAATAACCCATTGGCAAGTACACACACTTGCGACACTTGTCAATCCACATGACGACACTTCCTTATAGAGGAATAAAACATCTCTTATAAGGGTACAATAAATATATATATAATATACAGATGAAATACATTCCGAAGTTACATATACATCAACACTCCCTCTTAACTAGGAAGGTATTTCTCGACACAGATCTGCTAGACAAGTCTTCTTCTCTGGATCATTGTCATCGATGCATCGTCATCATCATCGTCACTGCTGCTACTATCTCAACCAATCTCTGACTCTACTCGTCATAGGAAGTTCTACAGAGCCATTCCTTTTTCATACTGGATGTAGGCCCACCACCTGCAGGTCTTCATCATCACTGGCCATACTGTGGAATCCTCAGGACTTATTACGTGCATCACAAAACCTCGAAAGAGCATCCCAGGCTGTTACGAGCACACAGCTCTACCTATAGGATCTCCCAGGGCACCGAATTACATGTGACCTCACCACAAAACCTCGCAAGAGCATCCCAGGCTGTTACGAGCACACAGCTCTACCTATAGGATCTCCCAGGGCAACGAATTACATGTGGTCATGGAAAAACCTCGCAAGAGCATCCCAGGACTGATTACGAGCACACAACCCAACCTATCGGATCTCCCAGGGAAACGAATTACATGCCATAGGACAAAACCTCGAAAGAGCATCTGCCAGATATCCCAGGGAACCGAATTACATGCCATAGGAAAAACCTCGAAAGACTATCTGCAGATCTCCCAGGGCACCGAATTACATGTCCTCCCAGAGCAAAACCTTGAAAGAGCATTTGCCAGATGTCCCAGGGCACCGAATTACATGCCATAGGCAAAACCTCGAAAGACCATCTGCAAATCTCCCAGGGCATCGGATTACATGCTCATCTGCACAACCTGATCCACGGCCACAGAGTATCAACCTGATACTCACCATACATCATCCTGATGTATCCATGATCATCCTGATCATCATCACTGCAACGTCCTGCTGCATGTCATCTAGAGCAACATCCTGAAGCTCGTCATCTATGATCATCCTGATCATCACTGCAACATCCTGTTGCATGTCATCTGGAGCAACATCCTGAAGCTCGTCATCTATGATCATCCTGATCATCACTGCAACATCCTGCTGCATGTCATCTGGAGCAACATCCTGAAGCTCGTCATCTATGATCATCCTGATCATCACTGCAACATCCTGCTGCATGATCCACCTGATCATCAATGCATCTACCTGATGCATACCAAGTATCTACCTGATACATATCATCATACATGATCCTCCTGATCATCAATGTATCCACCTGATACAAATACATGATACATATCATCATACATGATCCTCCTGATCATCAATGCATCTACCTGATGCATACCAAGTATCTACCTGATACATATCATCATACATGATCCTCCTGATCATCAATGTATCCACCTGATACAAATACAAATACATGATACATATCACCATACATGATCCACCTGATCATACAATGTATCCACCTGATACATATACAGATACATGGTCCAAGCATCCAACATGATGCATATACAAAATACGTACACATGATCCAACTGATCATATCTAGCATCCAACATGATGCATACATACATAAATGATCCAACTGATCATATCCAGCATCCAACATGATGCGTACATACATACATAAAAATGATCCAACTGATCATATCCAGCATCCAACATGATGCGTACATACATACATAAAAATGATCCAACTGATCATATCTAGCATCCAACATGATGCGTACATACATACATAAAAATGATCCAACTGATCATATCAAGCATAAACCAGAACATCATCCTGATGCTCATCATCCAGCGCTTACATCCACAGCCATGTGAAGGATCCTCCTTCCAACATGCTTGGAATGGCTTCAGCAAATGTGTCCATCACTTCTTCCTCGAAGTGTCCTCGATCTGAAGAACGCCAAGCCTCTCTCTGAAGTACTCGAACTTCACTCTGGCTAGTGGCTTCGTCAGCACATCTGCAATCTGCTCGTCTGTCACAACATACAGGAGCTTCACAGCTCCTCTCTGCACCATATCCCTGATATAGTGATATTTGATCTCTATGTGTTTCGACCTGTCATGAAACACTGGGTTCTCGGACAGCTTCACACAACTCTGGTTATCACAAAAGATACCAGTAGCCTCCAACGGGAGATCAAATAACTCAGACAGTAGCTTCTGTAGCCATACTGCCTCGCAACTAGCTGAGCAGGCTGCAACATATTCTGCCTCAGCTGTACTCAGTGCTACGCAGGACTACTTCCTGCTAAACCAAGAGATCACACCTGATCCCATACTGAAGCAGCACCCAGATGTGCTCTTCCTATCTGCAGCATTGCCAGCCCAATCTGAATCAACATAACCCTGTAGGTTAAACTTTTGATTTGCTTCATACTTGAGCCCATAATCCACTGTACCCTTCAGGTACCTCAGAACATGCTTTACAGCAACCAGGTGAACACTCCTCGGATCCGTCAGGAACTGGCTCAATGTGTTCACAGCAAAGAAAATGTCTGGTCTCGTGTTCGTCAGGTACATCAAGGACCCAATCATCTGACGATACATAGTGATATCAACCGGCTCAGATGAAGCATCACATAGAAGCTTCAGATTCGATGCCATAGGTGTGGCCATGGCCTTGCAATCCATCATCCCAAATCTCTTCAGGATATCTACTGTGTACTTCCCTTGACCAAGGAAGATCCCACCTACACTCTGCCACACCTCCATACCTAGGAAATAGTGCATCATTCCCAAATCTTTCATGTCGAATTCAGCTGCAAGCTTCCTTTTAGTATCTGCAATCAGTCTGTCATCTCCTGTCACAAATAGGTCATCCACATACAGTAGTAGAATCACAGGATTCCCTTCCTCAACCTTGTAGTAAAGGTTGGAATCCGCTTTACTCTTGGTAAAGCCCAAACTAGATAGGAAACTGTCCATCCTACCATACCAGGTTCTGGGAGCTTGCTTCAAGCCATATAAGGCTTTCTTCAATTTGCATACATATGATTCCCTGTCATGTATTTCAAAACCGAGTGGTTGTTCCACATATACTTCCTCTTCTACTACACCATTCAGGAAAGCACTCTTGACATCCATCTAGTGTATTTTCCATTTCATTGCTGCAGCCAGGGAAAGCACTGTTCTGATGGAAGTATACCTGGCTACAGGTGCAAAGGTTTCTTCATAATCTATTCCTTCTTTTTGAGAGAAACCACGAGCTATGAATCTTGCTTTGTATTTTTCCACACTGCCATCTGCAGCATGCTTGATTTTGTAGATCCACTTGGAAGTCACAACAGACTTCTCTTTAGGTCTTGGGACAACATCCCAAACATCATTCTTCATTATTGATTGGTATTCCTCAACCATAGCATCCTTCCATTCTTTCTTTTCTGCTGCCTCTTCATAACTGGAAGGCTCTTTGTTCATAATGTCACAGAGTAAGGCAACATAACTGGTGTGTGATCTAGTTCTCTTCTTTGCTCTGTGTTCTTCTTCTGGAATGCCAAATCTTTCTGCATCATGAATGAGCTCTCTAGCCCATACAGGTTTCCTCTTGTGAGAGTTATCCTCACGGGGTGGATCTACAGGTTCTTGTGGATCTTCAAACTCACGAACAACTTCTGGAGCTGCTTCAGTCATGGTAGTGTCCTGAAATCTTGTTTCCTTAGGTTCTTCATAAACTTCGGTAGGTGCCTTCCTTGATTTGATGAATGCTGAGTTTTCATCAAATGTTACATCCCTGCTGACATCAATCTTCTTGAATCCTGGAAAGTATATTCTGTAAGCCTTTGAGCTTTCACTATAACCCACAAAGATGCCCTTCTTTCCTGAAGGATCTAGTTTAGTCCTCTTCTCTTTTGGGACATGAGTATATACTGGACAACCAAATATTCTGAGATGGCTGACTTCAGGTCTCTTACCAGAAAAGACCTCTTCTGGTGTCTTGTTGTCCAATATCTTGTGGGGTGTTATGTTCTGCACGTATACAGCTGTTCTGGCTGCTTCTGCCCATAGATGCATAGGAAGATCTTGATCATGCAACATTGCCCTTGCTGCTTCCATGATAGTTCTGTTCTTCCTTTCTGCAACTCCATTCTGTTGAGGATTATAAGGAGCAGTCAACTCCCTCTTAATCCCTGAATCACTGCAAAGTTTCTTGAAGTCATTTGAGGTGAATTCTCCACCATTGTCGGATCTGAATGTTTTGATCTTCTTGTCAGTTTGATTCTCCATCAAGTTTTTGAATTCCTTGAATTTGTCAAGCACCTCATCTTTGCCTTTCAAGAAGTATACCCAAGTCTTCCTGGAGAAGTCATCAATAAATGATACATAGTAAACATACCCACTTAGGGAACTGGATGACATGGGGCCACATACATCTGAGTGGATGATTTCCAGAATGTCTTTTGCCTTGCTTTCACTACTTGGGAAAGCCTTCTTAGTGTTCTTTCCTTTTGCACATCCTTTGCAAACACCTTCATGTTTGGTCTTGATTTCAGGAAGACCCTCTACTGCCTTGCTTGCAATTGGAAGTGCCCTATAGTGCATATGAGCAAGTCTTCTATGCCAAAGTTCACTTGGCTCCATGGATTCATGTACCATGGCATGTTCAGTTTGTCCCTTCAATTTATACAAGCCTCCCTCTTGCTCTCCAATCACTACTGCATCATCTATGTTCTTTCCCTTTGGCCACATTAGGACTTGGCCATCCACAAATGCAACCCTCATACCTTTTGCATCCAATGCAGAGATGGAGAGTAAGTTCTTCTTGAGTCCAGGTACATACAGTACTTCTTTCATCTTCAATGATTTTCCAGAATCTAGGTTGTAGGAGGCTTCACCACTTCCTTTGATTGGATATTGATAATCATCCCCAAGTTTCACCTTATGGGGTGATTCATGTTCAGAAAGGTTCACAAAAGATTCCTTGAACCCAGTCATGTGTTTGGAGGCCCCACTATCAATCAACCAATCATTACAACCATGAGAAATAGTACCTGTGAGAGCAGAGATCAGAACATACTCTTCTTCACTTGATGAGTCATCATCACTATCACTTTCTGCCCTAGCCTTCTTCTTTGGAGGTTCATCATCTTCGGCAGCATGAGCATGAAACCTTCTTTTGCTGCCCTTCTTCTTCTTACTGGAGTTGTTGTTATTATCCCTTTTGTTCTTGGGACAATCTGAAGCAAAGTGACCCTTCTCATTGCATGTGAAGCATCTTAGGTCTTTCTTGTTCTTTTTATAGGATCTATTGTGGCGAGAGTGATCCTTCTTGGCTTTGCTTCTTTTGGTGTGAGTTTCAAGAGCTTGATCTTCACCTCCCATCTTTTCTTCACGAGATATAAGTCTAGCTTCTTCTTGAGAGCATTCTTCCCAAAGTCTACTGAATGAGATCAACTTCTTCTTTGCACAAATTCCTTGAATAAAGGAATCCCATGACCTAGGTAGGCCATTTAGAGTGGTCATCACCACTTCACCATTCTCCACCATTTCATCTACTGCTTCTAATTGTTCCTTGATCTGGGAGACCCTTGAAAAGTAAGATTGAATGGTTTCTCCATTCTGAAACTTCACTGCTTTCAATTGGTTCCGCAGGGTCATCTTCCGATTTATGTTCTTTCATTCAAATAGCTTGGTCAAAGATTCAAACATCTCTTTGGGTGTCTTAAGAGAAGACACATGAGGAATGAGATGGTCTTTGATAGAATCAGCGATGATTCTCTTTGCCTTGACCAAGTTCTTCTTGTGCAATGCCTTGGCTTCTTCATCCTCTGGGATAGGGATGTCTTCTTTCACATATGAGTCCAACTCATTCTCTTCCAGGATTAACCCAATCCTATACTTCCAGGCTCGGAAGTTATCAATCCCTTCAAGCTTATCCTCAAGCTTAGTGTGGAGAGACATATTTAAGAGTACTTCAAATGGAAATAGAAAAGATTTAGGACTTACCACTTGAAGTGCTGAAAACTGGATCTAGTCCCGGATTAGGGTTTGTCAGAGAAACCCTAAAAATTCAAAATGTGAATTTCAAAATTTCGAAAGGATAGAAAGATGCGCCTTGGAGAGCTGATCAGCCTAGTACATTCAAAATTTGAGATCAGCAAGGTCTTGCCCTTCAAAATTGCCTTTTTGTCCTCCCGGGTTCACTAGGGAGAGCCCTGAATTAGGGTTTGAGTTTCCCGGAGATCTACCCAGCCAAAAATCTCGATCCAAAGCTCAAACCTTCGATTTTTGCAAGGAGCTTCCAGCTGTGCCTTCAGTTTCCAGAAATTCCTATTTTTGTGGAAACCCTAATTTTTAGTGCCAAATCTGAAAATGCTCGGAACTGAATTCTGATTGGACAGATAGATGCGCCTTGATGAGTAGATCCAATATACTATACTGAATTTCAAAAATCTGTGGAGAGAAACCCAATAAACAAGGAATACAAGCTTCCGTCACTGCAAAATGTCTTCTTCTCAGTTAAGCTCTGATACCATGTTAAATTTTCAGTATTAAATCACAATACTATAGGATCTTTGCTGAGAGAATAACATCTACAGTATATCAATGCATGACAATCATAATATGACAAGCATCACAAGCATCACAAGAATCAAAAGCATAGAGACAAGAGACACAGAGTTTCTGTGGGGAAAACCCTAAGGTGAAAAACCCCACAACTTCCTCAGAGATAGAGAGAGCAATGGCTCAACCAAAATACAACCAAATAACACTGAGATAGTCTCCTAGCAGATGATCCTCCTCCTCCTCACTAGTGCGCCACTTTTCAGAGAGAGAGATAGTTACTTTTCCGAGTGAGTAAAATAGAGATCTCTTATCTCTATTTATACTCACCTTTTTGCCCAGTGACCTACTGGGGCCGACTTGTCTACTTTGATACACCCACATTATATTATATATTAATCAGGGCCGACCCCATAAGGTGGTCTAATAACCCATCGGCAAGTACACACACTTGCGACACTTGTCAATCCACATGACGACACTTCCTTATAGAGGAATAACACATCTCTTATAAGGGTACAATAAATATATATATAATATACAGATGAAATACATTCCGAAGTTACATATACATCAACACTATAGTTACATGGATGTTTATCTCAATTTGTATTATAGGAATGTTTAAGGGTTGTGTGCTATAGTTATATGGCAAAGTTGATTAGTATTTCATTCTACACTATAGTAATGAGTTAAGGGTGGTGTTTTATATTTATATAAAGGTAAAACATGATTCATTTCCTAGATTATGATTCAATAATTGTTTTGAACAGATCTATCATATTGCAAACTTACAATTAGATTGATGATAGTGGTTTGCATGAAATGAGTTACCATGTCTATAAGAAACTGAATGGAAATCAAGATATAAATTTGAAATCCTATTATGAGAAAATTTAAAGTTAAAATTAGAGGCTTTGATAGGCTCTGGAATATCAAACCATAAACTAACAATGTGATGATTGCAATACTTTTATTTTCATAATTTTTAATTCTATGTCATGGTGACTGACAGTACTTTGAGGTTATTACAGGTAAATACTTATGGCGGCTTCCATAAAAACCATAACTTAAGAAGATCTTGAACTCATGAAACCTGCAATAAAGAACAAGGAACTTTATAAAGACTTTCGAGCTAACCATGGGGGATGCCCTAGGTTATAAGGCTCTTGGAAATTTTAAAGAAATTTCCTTACACTAAAACAAAATATTTATTGAACAGTTAACCAATAAATGAAAGAAGCAATTGAATAAGAAGAAAAACATATGTCTAAACAAGGTGACCTACAATTCAGATAAAGAACCTTTCCCAGAAAGAACAGTTGCAGAGAGAGGACTTTGCATGGGGAAAGTGTTCCCAAGTTCACTGGAGGGTCCAGTCGTGAATCTGAGTGCTCAAAACATCATATTGCTAATATTTGGTGTGTCCTATTAAAAAGGATTGTCCTAGTGAGAGGACTATGAAGGTTGAAGGGGAAGGTTATTCAGAAAGATTCACACCATAATAGGTTGATAAAAGAACCTTGTGACTACTTTGCATTAGTAATAAAGATAGAAAACAACCTTGAGACTTCGATGAGATCCACAACATTGATGTAAGAATCTTTTGGTATGAAATAATTACCAAGTATTTGATGAGAGTCATGTGTTGAGTGTAAGCTCTGGAGCACATGGACTACCTTGTTATGTGTTGATCGTAAGCTCTGGAGCACATAGACTACTTTATTATGTGTTGAGCGTAAGCTTTGGAACACATGGACTACCTTGTTATGTGTTGAACGTAAGATCTGGAGCACATGGACTACTTTATTATGTGTTGAGCATAAGCTCTGGAACACAAGGACTACCTTGTTATGTGTTGATCGTAAGCTTTGGAGCACATAGACTACTTTAATATGTGTTGAGCGTAAGCTCTGGAACACATGGACTACCTTGTTATGTGTTGATCATAAGCTCTGGAGCACATGGACTACTTTGTTATGTGTTGAGTGTAGACTCTGGAGTATCATGACTATTAACCTATTAAATGGTTTGATGTTGAGTCGGGAGGGACTCTAAAGCATCATGGTTACTTATCCTTTATAGTACGGTGTTGAGTCGGGAGCACTCTAAAGCGTCATGGTTACTTATCTTTTATAGTATGGTGTTGATTCGAGAGGACTCTGGAAGCATCATGGCTATTAACCTATTAAAGAGGTTTGATGTTGAGTCGGAGGGACTCTAGAGCATCGTGGAATTTTGAAACAACTGTGGGGATGCCCAAGTTGTATGAACATCTTGAAGAGCACTGATAGGAGGTATACCTAAAACTATATAATAAAGTGAAAGGGTATTGTCCTTGTGTTGGATGGGCATGCTGCAGTAACGAGTCATGTGGAGGCCTGGGAAACCTCAAAAGCACACGTAAAGGGGTCTTGGACTGCACCATAGTATAATACCACAGTCCCTGGAAAGGTATTATTAATGACCGCTGAAATAGGCCCGAGATCAATACCATGGGAGCATCTTATACTCACGGATTAAACTATATATATATATATATATATATATATATATATATACACATATATATACATATATCTAGTACTATTACAAATATGATTTTTGTTATGTTATGCTTACATTATGTGTTCAAGTTATTTTACAAAACCTACAAAAGGACTAGTTAAAGTGTGCAGGTAAAGGATAAGTAAATCTGCATTACTTATGAATGATGTTGAGTATGTTTGAAATGAAAGCATGTATTATGTATGCTTGTGACAATAAAAATCACAAAAAAAATTATAGAATATGTTTCATAAATTGCAAATGTTGTGAGATGGATTAGAAATTAATGAAATGTTTCATTGAATAATTTTGGGGAGACCCAGGAGAAGACAAACTACTGAAAAATATGAACACCGAGGACGGTGTTATTCTTAAGGGGAGGAGGATGTGATATCCCTCTTTTTATACCCTATTAGTTGGTTATGAGTTAAAGAGTACAAATGATTTACTTTTGGTGACATCCTAAGAGGACGACAATAGCCCTTCGATGAAAATTGAATAGGCAACATATTTTTATCTAGGTTTTCTTTGCATGACGCTAGGTGTTATGGATAGTTTCAAAATAACTATGCTAACCTAGTTCGACTCAAAATGTCAAGGGGTTTTTCACTCAAACCTACTATCTAGTAAGTAGCGTAAGCTAAGTATTTACTCGTAGATGGACTAAGTGATGGTTAAAACTTTATTGGTTCATGAAACCCCCAAGATATAGAATTAGCATTTTGTGAAGACATGAGAAATGATATATACATCCATATATGTATTGTATGTCATCACTTGATTCAAATGATATTATTTATAATATTATTTCACAATACCATACTTTGGAAGACATTATAAAGGTAATATAGGAGAAAACTATATAAGTAGATGGAGAATTCTATATAGGCCTCATACCCATAAAGAAGGACAAATTATCTCATAAAAAATAGGAAGTATTTAATTAAGGAAAAGTATATAGATATTTCGATACCTGGTTAAAATTTAATAAATATGTATATAAGTATCCTTATTAGACCCATTTTTACGGTGGGAGGTTTCCTTTTCTTATGATAAGGTGATTTACCATACTTTATACATATATGATATTTAGATATATACATATATAAAAGGGTTGGAAAACAATAACGATATAAGTCGAACTTAAAGAAGTAATGAATGTGAACTCCTTCTTAAACTCAACACTACCTATCCGAGTAGGTATGAAAGACGAGGGAAGACTCGTAATGCTGCCACATAGCTTGATCACTACATGATGGCTTCTGGTCATTTACTTTAGATGATAGTTGATGCTTTTGAGGTCAATGATAGGTGTTCTTCACTTGCTGCCGGGACTCGATCCAAGAGTAGATACAAGTGTCGATACACTCGATACGGGTGGCAATACAACTATCAATCACTCGATTGGGAGTAATATCTTTGAAGCACTATAAGTTGATTTCTTATTTACACAGGACAGGGGGTGCGAACTAGGGGTAATATATGAAGATTATGCAGTGTGGATATATTCGTTAATTTGTGTAAATTGTGGTTGGGAAGGGACGGCCAAGGAAGCCCGATCCCATGGATGGTTGAGTTTTTCGCATTGTTGTGTTCGCTACTTTCTATATACAAATATATATAGCATATAAATCATGTAGTAGATGGTGTGTAGTTGAGTTACTGCATAGATCTGGAAAAAGAACCTCCTCTAGGATCATTTCCTTATTGCATTGCTTGTGTTGAGTGATCATGTGCCAGGTCCTCTCCAAATATTGATGGGGAAAAAGTACAGAGTTAGGGTGTAGCTCAGGAAGGGCGGAACGAGACGTCTGCAGTGACCTAACCACCTTTGCATGGAAGGAAACATGGTCGAGTTGGCTATGGGTTCCAATACGAGAAGTTCCATGTGTTGGTGCTGGTATGAAAGATTCGCTCACCGTATGTATTTGAGTTTAGCAGATAGCATAAACAAGTAAATTATGAGCCAAACTTGGTTAGAGCATCCCTTCAGATTTTTACTGATTTTAGGTAGAGCTGGAATCAAAGGCTAAGTTCTACGTTTAGGTATTTTCGTATGGATTAAGACCTATATTTTTATATCACTGTTATGGTTTATGAGAATAATGTATATCTACCAGAAAATGGATAACTGTTAATGGGGATTACACGGGTTCAACTTTATCTTTTATTAGAGTTGTACAATAGAGTATAGCTCTATTTTCATATTCAAGCTTCTAACTTTGTAGTGCAAATTCTTATGTGTATACTTGATCGAGGTTTGAGATTCCTTTTATAGTAGAAAGAATCTGTTTAAATTGTTGAATTCCTGCATGATCGATTGTTGCGATCAACTTTGATGGGCTTTGTGTGAACGAAGATCGAGAATTTTTGATTTTTCATACCCTGTATATGTTGCCCTCCCTGCATGATCAATATTATGTTCAGTATGTGGAAATCACTGTGTAAACAGTGATCGGAATTGTTCCCTTCCTTAAACTTCTGTTTGGTCAAACTATGGATACCTACACGGGAAAGTAACGCCTAATATTTTTGGGAGATCCGTGTGTGCGTATAGATCGCGGGCTTCTTCAACCTAACCCTTGTTATAATGTCCCAAAAATAGCAAATAAAAAAAAAAGTTGGCCATCCCTGTAATAAGTATTATTTAAGCTAAAAGAGTAGCATGTTGATTTGAATGCCAAGAAAAGAATATGTGACTGTTCAATATATATAAAAGAATTCTAAGTTTCTGAAAAGTACAAGTTCTAACTATTTATAATTCAATTTCTATGGAAGGGAGTGTGGATTCAAAAGGATAATGTAGTCCTGACATTTGAGTTTATATCTACTATCGTAACTGTATCCATGAGCTTGCTCACTGTTTTTAAAAGAATGCAAGTGAATAAATGTTGAACTGTATGGATGGTATCTTCAGGTGAATTACCCTTATTGATGATAAATTGCTCCCATGGTGGGTGCTGTA
Source organism: Larix kaempferi (assembly GCA_027924585.1). Classification (NCBI taxonomy): domain Eukaryota; kingdom Viridiplantae; phylum Streptophyta; class Pinopsida; order Pinales; family Pinaceae; genus Larix; species Larix kaempferi. The sequence goes on from BSBM01001073.1 coordinate 2,181,277, forward strand.
ACACTCCAGGTAACGTAATTACAAACCCCGGCGAGGTTGCCGAGGGTTACGGGTAAGCTTGGGTATGTGTTTGGACTTAGCATTCTGCTAATACTATACTCCCGTGTATGTCTTTGCAGGTATGATTACTAGGATTAGTCTATCCTAAAGAGTTTGGTTCATACTTTCGAGGTACCTAAGAGCATAAGTGTGAAAATCAACCCAAAGGATGAACCATGATATAAAACTTATAATACAAACAAGAAAGGGGGTTTCACAAGGGCAATGGTTATGGTAAGGTGACTTTACACACGTTTTAACAAAGTGTGGCAATGTCTCATATGATACTTTATAGTCTATGCACCAAATTCGCAGCTCCACTAGCACAAAGTAGGTATGTATTTTAATGCACTTAAATGTGAAGTGGGTGGTAGACCTTCCAAGGAGGGTTTGTACATGATTTGGGATTTTGACCCTTTGATACCTGTTTCGATTTGTTGCTTCGCTCTTCTGGCTCTGCACCCTATTCATATGGTAGCTATGAGGGTGCTCTGACCCGAGCAAGGCTCGTGGTCAGCACACTTAGTGTTTATGGAGGTCGACTATGGGAGGTCTTCGCACTTGTAACAGGTAAGGAATCTCTCCATAGGTTGAAATATTATCTTTCCTCTTCTGAAATCGAAAATGCATGGTTTTAATACCTGGCTTCACTTGTTGCAAATGACAGGTACTAACAATCTCCAGTGTAATTACTACGATGGTTCGAGGTTTTGTAAGCGTAGCAAGAGTATTGGTAAGTCCAACTTACCCATTTATTACCCTACTTCCCGCGCCTCTGTCAGGGTCTATATGCGTCTTGTCCTGTGTTGAAATGGAGACTCTCGTAAGCCTTTGGCTTAATGATTCACTTTGGGGAAGTCTGTGGGTTGGCTAATGGCTAGACCAGGAATTGTGGGGTCTTTCAATTGTAATTTGAGAGTTTAAATCATGCAGCTGGGACTGCTCTGTAATAAGGATGTATTGTGAAGCTGGGTCTATTTATTCGACGCTTCACTTCTCTGTACAATGCAATTTATGTTTCAAAATAGATGACACGACTTCTAACTGGAACGTATGGTTGACCTGGTCTCCAATATTAAATTTCTATATATTGTTATAGAATCTGTTCAAGAGTATCAAAAAATGATGCTGGCCCTTGGCGCTTCTTATTTGATAATGTAGCTAAGGTCTAAGTTGATCTCGATTGAAACCTGTCTGCGTTGATAGAATGAACACTTGTATGGGGAAACAATTCGAATGTTGTACATTGCATTTTTGTTTTATTTAGAGATTTGTATCTTGTAGGAATAACTTATACAATCTGGATTTTAGAAGGCCATGGGATTTGACCCTGGTCCTAAGCTTTCGATAGGCATCTTCGTGGTTACCATACAGAATGCATTTTGCCTCTATTTGTGATTGATCTCTACGTTTGATGTTTTATGAGACTTTGACCCTGGAAAAGAACTTCTTTCTGCGTCTTCTTGTTATTTGAAATGAGGCTTGAATGTTTTCCTGTAGATGACTATCGTAGGTTTGTATGTTGAAAAGAAATGGAAAAATATCAGGGTTTTCTATTTGATTAATGTAGGGTTATTGATAAAGTGAACAAGATGCCCTAGCTGGGAAAATTGTGACAAATTACTTTTTTGTTTATAGTTGAATACCATGGCATTCAAGGAAAGAAAAAGGGAAAAATTATCTTGATCATAGGTAGATCTATCGTACTTTGCTTTAATAATAAAATGAATATATAACGAGAAGAAAAATAAAGAAAGATGGCTGCGTTTTCAAAAGGTTTAGTGTATGACCAACGATTCTTGCTGAGACTTGATTTTAGTAGTTAACTAATTATCTGGCATTTTAAATCAAGAGTCTTTGTTTTCCATACTTTGGGTATATATTTAGGAAACTATGATTACCTAGCAAAGGATAGCTGGCTAGTCCTGCTAGGTAATGTCAATGGATTCTGGGCCAATCTCGAATTAAAAACTGGTATAAAGTATGATTCTATTTTAGTAATTCTTTTACAACTTAAATAAAAAAATTGGTATAAAAGACAATACTATTTTAGCAATTCATTTACAAAACAAATATATTTAGTGGGAAGGTTTTGAAAAGATTGCATACGTGCTGATCCTGGTAGCTTATTTCTACTGATGTTGACCTGCCTATCCCTGTAGCTTACTCCTGCTGATAATAAACTGCACACTGAGCCAACTGGTTAATGGAAAACTGTTGAAACCTTGACTGACCTATTACTTGATCTTGGATTGGATTACTTTGGGACTACCAAGTTCCTCCCAACCATGATTCTACAACCATTCCTGGTTTAGTAAGAATCCCCCTGAGCTAGTTCTGACATGCAAACTGAGAAGTAGAGGCCCTAAATGTGTAGCTGGTTCAGAAATTTATGGGTAGAGTTCACTTCCTGGCACAGAGAGTTCTTCTTGGCATAATAATACCAAAAGAAAAAAATCCCCCAAACTTTGGGGTCTTTTCTCCTTAAGTAGGAAAATCTTGAAAAATAGGACTATTGAAATTTACTAGTTTCTTTAAAATATTTTAAATTATAAAATAGTATTTGTTTATTTAACTGCTAGTTCATTTCGAACCAGGACTTCTCACTTTGTTTGACTAAAGTGTTTTTGATAATTAATCTTTGTATAATAGTAATAATATAAAAAATACTATTCTATCTAAATATTAATAAATAATAATTAATAAGTGGCAGCCCACTTAGGTATAAGTATACATGTAATAAATAACAACATTATATATTGAAACTCCTAAATAATAATACTTAGCTTTGTGGTCCTTAAACATTTTGTTTCTCATGATGCTTCTTTTAATTCTTTTTAACGAAAGGTTCCACTTCCTAGGACGGTTTCGGTAAGCTGGTAAAAGCACCTCTAGTCTCTCCCTTTGTATGTCAGATTCCCTCGTTTTAACATGGTAGTTCCCGCAATAGATGATGATAATAAGATTTATTTAATCAAGTTGAAATAGTTGTGATAAGACACATAAGTCGTATTCAGAGTCCTCTTGACTCAATACTTGAGATCTAGTAACCGCGAGTGCTCTTCAGAGCCTTTTAACTCAACACCCTCACATGGGCATTACGCTAGTGCAATTCCAAAGCCTCTGCTCAACACTAGAGCTAGAATGTGGTTGTGAGGCACATCTGGGATATTTAAGTGGCCTCGGATCCGGTAATCATTTCTTTCAAGCTTGGAGTGCACCAGGGCTCATGTCCAACACTCAACGCACATCGGGGCGTAGGCCCAGTATGGAATAGAATCCTCTAAATTCATCAGGGCTTAGGCCCAGTATAGAGGTCATTCGTGTGTTTCTGAGTCCATGCTCAACACACTACATAATCATCCATTAAAATCATGCTCTACACAGTATAATGTAACAAAAGAGAAAATCTCAGTATTTCATAATTTGTAACCAATTCTCATAATGCAACATAGTTTATTCATTCGAGCTTTCCTTCCTAGTATATATATTCAACAACAAAACAATCAGGGTCCATGCCCAATACATCAACTCATGAAGGAATAAATCAAAAACATACTAATGCTATGTCAAACATAATAAATCACATATATTGGGGCCATGACCCGATATAACATCATAGCATAGTTAGTCAAAAAGTTGGGATATTACATCCTTCCCTGCTTAGAACAACACTGTCCCAGTGTTTCTAGGGACTAGGAATGAGATCCTGAAACAAGGCGGGGTATGCCTCTCTCATGGCAGCCTCATTCTCCCAAGTGGCCTCATCTAGTCCAAAGTGCCTCCATTGCACTTTTAGCTGAGTAATGGTTCTCCTCCTAAGCTAGACCTCTCTCCTGTCCAGAATGTGGAGTGGTTCTGGCGTGAACTCCCCTTCGGGCTCCACCTGTAATCAGGACCAATCAATAACATGTTTAGTATCGTATATATATTTCTTTAATAAAGAAGCATGAAAAACATTATGAACTTTTATATGTGCTAGTAGGGCTAGCTCATATGCTACTGGACCCTTCTTTCCCAATATTTCAAAAGTTCCACAAAACCTTGGGGCTAGTTTACCGCAACGTCCCAAACTTAACGAGCTTCATTTCGCTTTTATTCTTAGGAAAACATGTTCATCGATTTGGTAGTCCTTGCCCTTTCTTTTCTTGTCTGCGTAACTCTTTTGGCGGTCTTGGGCCTCTTTTAAATTCAGTTGCACCTTGCAGGCTAGTTGTTCCAAGTCTTTTAGTAAATCTGGCCCTAGCATAAGCCTATCCACCAGGCTATCCTAGGTGATGGGGGTCTGACAACTTCAACTGTAGAGTACTTCGAAGGGACTCATTTTGGACGAGGTTTGATAACTGTTGTTGTATGCAAACTCCACGAGGTGTAAGTGTTGGTCTCCTATTTTGGCTGTCCAATACATCATTTTCTAGCATAAAACTTATGAAATCACATAATAGTTAGTTTTATTAATGTTGATTTGTGCATGGTCGTGCTTTTGTGGAGACCAACGTTGATAAGGTTTGGTAAGTAATTTTTAATTATTTATTTCTTACTTTACCTTGTTTTATGTATAAAATTGGGCTTTTTAATCCTCCGTTTAAATGCTTGGTCAACTAATGGTCATTGTTTCTTTTGTGCAGTGGTCTCGGCGCTCTAGGGAATATTTACGCTGGCTGCACCTGCGATTTGGGGATTCTATCCACATTTGGGATGTCTCTTGAACTTCCATCACCTTCCAGATACTTATGAAGTTATCCAGTGCTGTTCTGAGGATGTCATTTGCTCAAAATGGCATTTTCGTCCTTGATCAGGACCCTGATTTCAGACTCAATTTCTGAACAAACGGTTGGGAATTTTTCAAAACGGTTCGAAACCCACTTCACAAATGGCCCCATTTACCCCTACCCATGGGAAGTTTTCAGAATTTCTGAACGGATGTGGAGAAATCCCTTCCGGAACAGACGTGGTTTTGCCAGATTTGGTGTTGGCCATTTTTTGGGTAGTTGCTCGAATTTCTGAATTTTGGGATGGATCTTGTCCATCTGTTCATGTATAAATAAAGCTTGAAATGGAAATAGAAGGGATCTATTGATGTATACAACTCTTGAAATGAGTTATTTTTTTTAAAGCATTTGGAATATATGAATCTGGTTTACTGTGTTTAGCAAGGTGTGCCTTTGAATGAAGTAGCTTTGTTTGAACAGCTGTAGCATGATAATCCATCTTTCCTGAGGCGTAACAGAGGTCTCTATCTCTGTGGGAGGGCCCACCACCAGAGGTAGATGATCTCCTCATTTATTTACAGTAGATGTTAGAGTTGTTTTCTTTCATAGATCATTGCTTTCTAGATTACTGTAAGGTTGAATCTGTTTTCTAAATATTAGATTAAAAGTTATTCAATCTGAATTTTAGATTAGTAGAATACTCTATGCACAGAGCTTAAATCGAATTGTTAAATAGATAAAAAGCATAGAGCAAATTATTAAATGTTTTAATAGATTGGTAGGGTAATTAAGATTAGCAAGCACGCTGTAGATGTTTGTTTTAACTTAGGTTCTGAGTTTATTTACTTGAAGCTTTGAGATTGTAGATCTGATCAAAGATAGTAGTTAGATTTTAGATAGATTTATATAGATAGGAACAGCGCTGGTCATATTTGGTTAAGAACAGTAGAATGGATTCATAGATTTTGATTCTTTTAAGAGTTAGTTTCTTTATTAACGCAGCTAGATAGTTTCTTTTCAACGGTTTGATAATAGACTATTTGCATAGCTGAGTATTTAGGTGTGAAGTATAATAGAATGAATCTTGTCGTGTTTAGATAAATATAGATATAAATTGATCTGAAGAAGTTATTTTATTTGGAAGAATCTAGATAGGGTAGAGTTAATTCAAAGTCGAATAAGATAAACTGTTAATTGAAGACCAAGATTGTGTTTCATTGATTCAAGAACAGAGTAGATTACAGTAGCTTCTTTTCAGCAAATTCCTTTCATGTTCAGAAAGTATTTTCGCATTCTTTTAACTCCCTCTTCAACCCTGCATTTCCTGTGCTGGTTCCTCTAAGTCTACCTTCCAGGGTTGACAATTAGATGTTGATTTATATGTTATATATTTAGCTCGACAGTAAGTAGTCTTCCCACTTAGTGGGATTGTTCATGACATACATTCTCAGCATATCCTCCAGAATTTGGTTTACTCATTCCATCTATCCATTGGTTTGGGGGTGATATGCGGTACTAAATTGAAGTTGTGTTTCTAACCCAGAGAACAATGCTCTCCAAAAGTTACTAGTGAATTTTGTGTCTCGATCAGAGATAATTGCTTTTGGGTATCCCGTGTAACCGGAAAATCTCCTTTAGGAAGATTTCCGCAATGTGAACTGCCTTGTAGGTAGATTTTACTGGTATAAAATGGGCGGCTTTCGACATCTTGTCTACTACTATGAAGATGGAGTCGTTTTGTTTCTTACTCTTGGGTAGGCCTGTAATGAAATCCATACATATTACCTCCCACTTCCATTCTGGAATGGGTAATGGTTGAAGTAGACCGGAGGGGTGTTGGTGTTCTACTTTGACCAACTAACATTCTTGACACTTCACGATGAACAATGCGATGTCGGCTTTCAGTTTAGGCCAAAAGTAGTGTTTCTTTACAGCGAAAATCATCTTTTGATATCTGGGGTGTCCTAAATAGGGACTCCAATGGAATTCGGTGAGCATGTTAGGTCTAATGTCCCCACCCTCGGGAATGTAAAGTCTCTCCTTCGACCATAGCAATCCTCAATCATCTATATTGTATTCTTTCTATTGTTGAAAAAGCCTATCTTCCTAGATCTTTTTAAGGATCTTGACATAGAAGCGATCATTTTAGCATGTCGTTCTAATTCTATCGTGCAGGTCGGAGTCGGTTTGACTTTCAGCTACCTCATATAACATATGAGCTCATCGACTTAAGGTGTTGGAGATCTTGTTTTCTTTCCCCTTGATGTGTTTCAGTTCAAAGTGATACTCACTAAGGAAGGATAACTACCTAGCCTGTCTAGCGTTCAGGTCTGGCTGATCGAACAGGTATTTTAGATTCATGTTGTCCATTTTTAGTAAAAATTTCTTTCCCCTCAGGTAATGTCTCCACATCTTTAGAGCGTGGATAATGGCAGCCAATTTGAGGTCATGAGTAGGATAGTTTTTCTCATGTTCCTTTAACTTCCTTGACTCGTAGTAGATGGAAAATTCATCCTGCATAAGGACTCCACCGAATCCTTCCTTGCTTGCATCGGTGCAAACTACAAAGTCCCCATTGGGGTCGACAATTCGTAAAATTGGTGCACTAATCAGAAGTTGTTTTAACTTTTGAAAACTTTTCTCGCACTTGTCTATCCAAATGAACTTACTGGTTTTCTTCTGTAAGGCGGTCATGGGACAAGCAATCCGAGAGAAGTTCTCAATGAACTTTCGGTAATATCCGGCTAATCCTAGGAATGATCGTATGTCGAAAACACAAGTAGGTGTGGGCCATTCTTCGATAGCCTTGATCTTTTCGGGATCAACTGTTATCCCCTTCTCAGAAATGATATGTCCTAAGTACTATATCTGAGGTCTATAGAAATCACACTTGCTAAATTTTGCGTACAGTTGATGTTCTCGTAATATCTGTAGTACTATTCGGAGGTGTTCCTCATGTTCTTCTTCATTCTTGGAATAGATCATGATATTGTCTATGAAGACTAGAACAAACTTGTCGAGGTACTTACTGAAAATGTTGTTCATCATGCACATGAAGTTGGCAGGTGCCTTCGTCAGACCGAAAGGCATTACTACAAACTCGTGCTGGCCATATTGGGTGCAAAACATGGTCTTACTGATGTCCTCGTCTCGGATTCTCCCCTGGTGATATCCAGTTCGCAGGTTGATATTTGAGAAGATCTTTGCTCCTCCGACTTGGTCAAACAAGTCATCGATCCTAGGGAGTGGATAACGGTTCTTAATAGTTAACTTGTTGAGTTGACGGTAATCGATGCAAATACACATCGTTCTGTCCTTCTTTTTCACGAAGAGTATTGGTGCTCCCCATGGAGACACACTCGGTCGAATGTATCCCTTGTCTATTAGTTCTTGCAACTGTATCTTGAGCTCTACCAGCTCTGGTGTACTCATACGGTATGGAGTCCTAGAGACGGGTACCGATCCGGGTGTTAACTCTATGGTCCCGCTTGGGCAGTAGCCCTAGTATTTCCTCAGGAAACATGTCTCTGAATTCTACTAGTATCGGGAAATCCTCTATCTTTTGTTCTCTATCGGCTTCTACTGATTGAAGGTGGAATGCAAATAGTTTACAACCCTTTCTTAAGCATTTCTTTGCTTGTAATGCAGATATTTGTCGTACTGATACTTCCTTAGGTATACCTTGGATGGTTCTTTGGTTCCCTTGACTATCTATGCATAGGATTGACTTATTCAAGCAATCCAACAAGGCATGATGCCCTTCCAACCAATCCATGCCTATTATTACGTCATAAGATCCTAGCGGTAAGATGTTCAAATCTATCCTAGTTGAAAAGCCGTTCAAATCTATCTCACAACTCTTAACTAGTTCGGAAGCCTTCTGTTTGGTACCAGTGGCTAGTTGTACCAGCCATGGTGCTTTGTGACTCCCTCGGTTTAATTTGCAAAACTCTACTATACTAGGAGAGATGTAGCTTCGACAAGCACCGGGGTCTATTAAAACTGAAATGACATTGTTAGATATCTTACCCTCAATTTCTACCATGGTGGCTTGATGATCTTCCTGTCGGCCAACAAGGGTGGCATAAATCCTAGGTGTCTTTGCCATGTCTCCCACGGTAAGCTCCATTTGGATGTTGTGTAAAGTCCCATCTGTTTTGTTGGGGAAGTCTCTGTAGTAATGTGGTCCCTGGAATTTCCAACAAGAAATAGTTGGTGGGACTGCCTTTGCCCCTTTGTTGAAGGCTGGCCTGTTGGCTGGTGGTGGGGGTGCACTTGGTCAAGCTTGGGGTTGGCTAAAGCCTCTGTTGGGTGGGAAAATGTTGTTATGTTTCCAAAAAGGTGAAGGTTTAAAACCCGGTCTACAGTTGTCTGAGAAGGTCCTAAATCTGTCCCTATTTCTGTTAATGTTGTTGTTCCTTGGTTGTCCGTGTTCATAGCACAGCCTGGCTTTATGTAGGGTGATATCAAGGGTTTTGGGCATGTCAAATTCTATCTTCTCTCTAAAATTTGGTGGCAGCCCGCCCAAAAACTGCTGAATTTTAACCTTCTCGTCCTTAATATAAGGCACATAGTGCAGCAAGTCTAACTTCCATAGTTAGAGAGCCCATTTTTAACTCATGGAATTCTTTTATCTTCTTGTCGAAGAATCTTTCAGACATATACTTGTCCTGAAATATTCTACTAAAAGTGTCCCAGCTTATGTCTCGTAGCTCTTGTCCCTTAGTGTGTTTTAAGTCCCACCACCATCTGGCAGCTTTTCCATTTAGGTTGTATATGGCTAGTCGTTCTTGCATCTCACTGAAATAATTATGAACATTAAAGTATTTATTCATTCCTAACAACCATTCTTCAACCTTTTCTCCTGAATTGACTTCCCCGTCATAATTTGGGGCTCTTATCTTTCGGAACTCTCCTTGTAAGCTCTCATCACTCTTCCTCCTTCTCTTGCAAGGAGGTGAGGAGCCATTGTCATTGGAAGAGCTCTTACAGTCCTCTTCCAATGGTTATGATTTATGTTCTTCTTGCTCTCCTATCCTGCAATTAGTTACTTTCCTTGTGTTAAGAGTGTTGACGGAAAGAGTAGGTTTTTCATGGGGTTTTTCTCATGTTAAGTTTTGGAGTAAGGGTTCATTGATGGCTCGATGTTCTCTCCTTTCTTGCATATTCTCATCCCTGAAACTTTGGAATTCAACCTATAGTTGCTGCATGGACTTCTCTAAATCTGAGTTGAGTTCCACCACAATTTCTTGTTCTCATGGTGGGGAATTTAGATTTCCTCGTACACTGTTTCCTTGTTCTGCATCCATTTTCCTGATACTGCCTGTACCTGAAATTGATATAAGTATCTACTGACGGAAAACAATTTGTTATTTAATTCTTTCACATAAAATATAATATGATATTTTAAGCAAAGCTTTCTGGATTTGCAGCGATGTTTGGTAGTGAGCCCAATAGGTCACTTAGTGTTTGTAACTTGCTATGATACCACTTGTAATGTCCCAAAAATAGCAAATAAAAAAAAAATTGTCGTCCCTATAATAAGTATTATTTAAGCTAAAAGAGTAGCATGTTGATTTGAATGCCAAGAAAAGAATATGTGACTATTCAATATATATAAAAGAATTCTAAGTTTCTGAAAAGTATAAGTTCTAACTGTTCATAATTCAATTTCTACGGAAGCGAGTGTGGATTCAAAAGGATAACGTACTCCTGACATTTGAGTTTATATCTAGTATTGTAACTGTAGCCGTGAGCTTGCTCACTGTTTTTAAAAGAATGCAAGTGAATGTATGCTGAACTGTATGGATGGTATCTTTAGGTGAATTACCCTTGTTGATGATAAGTTGCTCCCATGGTGGGTGCCATAACACTCCAGGTAAGGTAATTACATACCCTGGAGGGCTTGCCTAGGGGTATGGGTAAGCTTGGGTATTTGTTTGGACTTACTTAGCATTCTGCTAATACTATCCTCCTGCGTTTGTCTTTGCAGGTATGATTACTAGGATTGTTCTATCCTAAAGAGTCTGGTTCATACTTTCGAGGTACCTAAGAGAATAAGTGTGAAAATCAACCCAAAGGATGAGCCATGATATAAAACTTATAATACAAACAAGAAAGGGGGTTTCACAAGGGTAATGGTTATGGTAAGGTGACTTTACACACGTTTTAACAAAGTGTGGCAATGTCTCATGTGATACTTTATAGTCTATGCACCAAAATCATAGCTCCACTAGCACAGAGTAGGTATGTATTTTAATGCACTTAAATGCGAAGTGGGTGGCAGACCTTTCGAGGAGAGTTTGTACATGATTTGGGGTTTTGCCCCTTTGATACCTGTTTCGACTTGTTGCTTCGCTCTTCTAGCTCTGCACCCTATTCGTATGGTAGCTATGAGGGTGCTCTGACCTAAGCAAGGATCATGGTCAGCGCACTTAGTGTTTATGGAGGTCAACTATGGGCGGTCTTCGCACTTCTAGCAGGTAAGGAATCTCTCCATAGGTTGAAATCTTATCTTTCTTCTTCTGAAATCGAAAACACAGGGTTTTAATACCTGGCTTCACTTGTTGCAAATGACAGGTACTAACAATCTCCAGTGTAATTACTACGATGGTTCAAGGTTCTGTGAGCGTAGAAAAGTATCGGTAAGTCCAACTTACCCATTTATTACCCTACTTCCTGCGCCTCTATCGGGGTCTATATGCATCTTGTCCTGTGTTGAAATGGAAACTCTCATAAGCCTTTGGCTTAATGATTCACTTTGGGGAAGTGTGTGGTCACCTAATGGCTAGACCAGGAATTGTGGGGTCTTCCAATTGTAATTTGAGAGTTTAAATCATGCAGCTAGGACTGCTCTGTAATAAGGATGTATTGTGAAGCTGGGTCTATTTATTCGATGCTTCACTTCTCTGTACACTACAATTTATGTTTTGAAATAGATGACACGACTTCTAACTGGAACGTATGGTTGATCTGGTCTCCAATGTTAAATTTCTATATATTGTTATAAAATATGTTCAAGAGTATCAAAAAATGATGCTGGCCCTTGGCGTGTCTTATTTGATAATGTAGCTAGGGTCTGAGTTGATCTCGATTGAAAGCTGTCTACATTGATAGAATGAGCACTTGTATGGGGAAACAATTCGAATGTTGTACATTGCATTTTTGTTTTATTTAGAGATTTGTATCTTGTAGGAATAAATTATACAATCTAGCTTTTAGAGGCCACGGGATTTGACCTTGGTCCTAAGCTTTCGATAGGCATCTTCGTGGTTACCATACAAAATGCATTTTGCCTCTATTTGTGATTGATCTCTGCATTTGATGTTTTATGAGACTTTGACCCTGGAAAAGAACTTCTTTCTGCGTCTTCTTGTTATTTGAAATGAGGCTTGAATGTTTTCCTGTAGATGACTATTGTAGGTTTGTATGTTGAAAAGAAATGGAAAAATCTCAGGGTTGTCTATTTGATTAACGTAGGGTTATTGATAAAGTGAACAAGATGCCCTAGCTGGGAAAATCGTGACAAATAACTTTTCTATTTCTAGTTGAATACCATGGCTTTCAAAGAAAGAAAAAGGGAAAAATTATCTTGATCATAGGTAGATCTATCCTACTCTGCTTTAATAATAAAATTAATATATAATGAGAAGAAAAATAAAGAAAGATGACTGTGTTTTCAAAACGTTTAGTGTATGACCAACGATTCCTACTGAGACTCGATTTTAGTAGTTAACTAATTATCTAGCATTTTAAATCAAGAGTCTTTGTTTTCCATACTTTGGGTATATTTTTAGGAAACTATGATTACCTAGCAAAGGATAGCTGGCTAGTCCTGCTAGGTAATGTCAGTGGATTCTGGGTTAATCTTGAATTAAAAACTAGTATAAAGTATGATTCTATTTTAGCAATTCTTTTACAACTTAAATAAAAAAACTGGTAGAAAAGACAATACTATTTTAGCAATTCATTTACAGAACAAATATATTTAGTGGGAAGGTCTTGAAAAGATTACATACCTGTTGATCCTAGTAGCTTGTTTCTGCTAATGCTGACCTGCCTATCCCTGTAGCTTACTCCTGCTGATAATAACCTGCACACTGAGCCAACCGGTTAATGGAAAATTTCTGAAACCTTGACTGACCTATTACTTGATCTTGGACTGGATTACTTTGGGACTACCACGTTCCTCCCAACCATGATTCTACAACCATTCCTGGTTTAGTAAGAATCCTCCCGAGCTGGTTCTAACATGCAAACTGAGAAGTAGAGGCCCTAAATGTGTAGCTGGTTCAAAAATTTATGGGCAGAGTTCACTTCCTGGCACAGAGAGTTCTTCTTGGCATAATAATACCAAAAGAAAAAGATCCCCCAAACTTTGGGGTCTTTCCTCCTTAAGTAGGAAAATCTTGAAAAATAGGACTGTTGAAATTTACTGGTTTCTTTAAAATATTTTAAATTATAAAATAGTATTTGTTTATTTAAGTGCTAGTTCATTTCGCACTAGGACTTCTCACTTTGTTTGACTAAAGTGTTTTTGATAATTAATCTTTGTATAATAGTAATAATATAAAAATTACAATTCTATCTAAATATTAATAAATAATAATTAATAAGTGGCAGCCCACTTAGGTATAAATATACATGTAATAAATAACAACATTATATATTGAAACTACTAAATAATAATACTTAGCTTTGTGGTCCTTAAACATTTTGTTTCTCATGATGCTTCTTTTAATTTTTTTTAAGGAAAGGGTCCACTTCCTAGGATGGTTTCGGTAATCTAGTAAAGGCACCTCTAGTCTCTCCCTTTGCATGTCAGATTCCCTCGTTTTAACATTGTAGTTCCCGCAATAGATGATGATAATAAGATTTATTTAATCAAGTCGAAATAGTTGTGATAAGACACGTAAGTGCTATTTAGAGTCCTCTTGACTCTCAACACTTGAGATCTAGTAACCCCGAGTGCTCTTCAGAGCCTTTTAACTCAACACCCTCACATGGGCGTTACACTAGTGCAATTCTAGAGCCTCTGCTCAACACTAGAGCTAGAATGTGGTTGTGAGGCACATCTAGGATATTGAAGTGGCCTCGGATACGGTAATCATTTCTTTCAATCTTGGAGTGCTCCAGGGCGCATGCCCAACACTCAATGTGCATCGGGGCTTAGGCCCAGTACGGAATAGAATCCTCTAAATACATTGGGGCTTAGGCCCAGTATATAGGTCATTCGTGTGTTTCTGAGTCCACGCTCAACACACTACATAATCATCCATATAAATCATGCTCTGCACAGTATAATGTAACAAAAGAGAAAATCTCAGTATTTCATAATTTGTAACCAATTCTCATAATACAACATAGTTTATTCATTCAGGCTTTCCTGCCCAGTATATATTTTCAACAACGAAACAATCAGGGTCCATGCCCAATACATCAACTGATGAAGGAATAAATCAAAAACATACTAATGCTATGTCAAACATAATAAATCACATATATTGGGGCCGTGACCCGATATAACATCATAACATAGTTAGTCAAAAAGTTGGGATATTACACTTGTTTTCAAACTTGTGCAAGATCTACACTCTGATGCTGATATAATCTTTATACTTTTGGTTCGCCACATATTTTAGTAGTTGGCGTGATTCCTATATATGTGTTGATTGGTTAATGTTTTGTGTGCCGAGGTTGGGATTACACGTCTTAAATGCTTATTGAGGGGGTTAGTGTTACGCGGAGCTCATTGTATTCTATCACTATATTCACTCATGTTACCATTATATGTTTGAATGTTTAATTTGGATTGTTTGCTCCATGTTTTATTTTTCTGTCATAGCGACAAGATCAGGGATCTCTAATTGATCTATGCTAAAAATATGTATAAAAATATGTCCTGTACAGTATTTGTTTTTAATTAGTTCAACGTAGGGAAAGGACAGCTTGGGCATAAGCTCGATCCCTGGTTGCACAAGATTTGTTAGATAATAAGTTAAAATCTATTGTTCTAGTATAGAGCCTTTGGGGTAGATAGCTCCCTGAATATTTTCATTTTGAATTAATTCCCTCGGAAATAATTACTAATGTATGAATTATGCAGAGATGTGCTCGAGGTATCAGGTTGTTCCCAGTTGGTAAGATGGGGTTGCCAAATAGAAATATCAGCTGCATTTTATCTTCCATATGTTTATTATGCAGTATTTAATATGTGCCGATGGAATGTATACTATATTAATAATGACTACAGTTTATAATACTTACAAGTGCTGGATAGAAATTCTTGATAGATGAAGGTGATCTGGGTGATTGTTATATGAATAAGAAAAAGACAACTCCAGAGGGAGGAAATGTTGAAATCTGGATCCCCGTTATTTTTATGGAGATAGCTCTTTGTCTAATTAGATGGGAGCTGGATTGCCTAGAGAATGCTCTAAATATGAGAGACTTTGAAAGTAGAAAGTGAATAATGTAACAATGGGGTAAAAAGTATTAATCCTCCTATTATAATATATGAGCTGACCTTTGTGGACATAGCCCCAGAGTGGGTGAACCAATAGATATCTTGTCTTCTCTTGTGTGCTCTTATGCGTAAATGATGTTGGTGTTGTAGTCTTAATTTTTATTGCAAATATCCTAAGTTTCCATTGGTGTATGAAAAGTCATCTTCATCAGCTAAGCAAAATCTTGTGTTATGAGGTGTAAGTACCTTAACAATAATGTGTGTATCGATAGGCATGGTATACGTGTTAAGAGACCTTCGTATCGACATGCATTGTCTATAATAATATAAATGATGGAAGATGAAATATGAATGGGTATGTAGTTTGATTATTTCTTTCAATTAATAATCTTATGGAACTATGCAAGAATGAAGGATGTTGATTCTTATCATCTTAGTATTCGTTCAAAAGCTCTTTTATACTATGAACATTTTAATCTTTTAAATATTTCACTAAGTACTAACTCGGTTAAATGGGTATGTTACATCTAAGAAGAATTTTTTTTTTTCTTTTGAGTATTTTGCGGGACATTACACTTCGATCTTTTCACCATAGGTATTCAGCTGATTAACAATCCCCATGACTTGGGTCATGAAAGAATCTACTGAGTCTGATTCTTTCATCTACAGATCTTCAAAATCTGTTCTTAGGTTTTGGAGTGTAGCTGTTTGTACCTTACCAGCACCCTGATAAATGGTCTCCAAGGTATCCCATGTTGCTTTGGCATGTAATGAAGCTGATATCTTTGGAAATACGCTGTTATCCAAAGCGTTCATTATGAGATGCAGTTCCTTTGCATCCTTCTTCATGTGCACTCGCGCGACATCCTTTTCTGCGTTTGAAAGGGCTTGAAAAGCTGCGTCATCTGCAGGTTCAGAATAGACATTCATGACATATTCCCACACATCTTCTGACCTGAGATAAACCACCATCCTCGTGGCCCAAACATCATAGTCTTTTTTTCCTGTAAGAGGAGAAATTTGAGATTGATTGCTGCTACTAGAAGCCATAGATGCTGCGGAGTCTTTCACTAGCCTTTTTAAAACAATCTCCTTTTTTTTTTTTTAAATACTCCTCTTCTCTTCCTTAAAAATAAAAAAAGACTTTTGTAAAAAAAATCTCTTCTACTCTTGTAAAAGACTTTTGTAATAAAAATCTCTTCTACTCTTGTAAAAGACTTTTGTTAAAAAAATCTTACTTAAAGAATCTTGTAATAGAAAATAACTTCGTGAAAGTAAAAAACAATCACTCTCATGGAATAATGAAAAAAAAAGACGTCTTGCCCTAATTTTCGTGGATCTTCACGAATTATCACGCCTTGGCCTATAGAGAGGCCGCAATAATTCCCAATTTTTTTTACTTGTTCTCCCTAAATTATCGCGCTTCTATGCAAGGGAAGGGCACGATAATTTCTGCAAAAAAAAATAAAAATTATTTGCAAAATTCTTCAAAGCTATGGCTTTGTCTTCTCTGGAACTCTCACGATCGATCTTCTCCTAAGCTCTGATACCAAATTGAAGGTTGGAGGTAGAAAATAAACAAAAGATGATGCAGAATGAGCTACAACTCTTCAATCTTTATTCATAAATGGAAGATCAACTGATGTAATAGAAACCAAAAAGTAATGTGTATTTAAACACTTATGGAAACAGTAAAAACTCTAACCTAGCTTTTGCATGCATGCAAAGCATGATGTTGCATTTATTAACTGGACTTCAAAATAGGAACTAAATTAAAAGCTAAGTTAACTGAAGCAATTACTATTTCTAACAAATATGCATAATATGTAGGCAAATGGATCGCAAATGATGACTAAAATTACTCAAATAGTAGTACGATAATTGTTAATTTGAAATGGTTCAAATATTTGTACATTAAAACATGCATACATTCATGAGTAGTTGTAATGGTACTTACAAAATTTCACAGGGCTTCACTAGAAGGAAATATAATATCATGTTCATTCATATTGCAGTATTAAATATTCATTAAAACCTAAAAATTATATTGCTTATATATTAAGGGGCAAAGGGATTTTTTTTATTTAATGTAACAATACAAAAATACTTTGGGGTATTTTTTATATGGGCGGGCTGACAAATATCTGCAAAATGGAGATGGTGGGATCATGACCGGATGATAAATCGGGTTGAGGCAAGGCTCAGGCTTACCAGTCTGTAGGGAAATCGCATCTTGAGGCATGCTTGAGGCCAGGGGTTTCATGGTGAAGTGGGTTGCCAGTCAATCATAGTCGAGAGACAGTGGTCATTGACAACGAATTGTTACCAATTGCACTCATCCAGTTGTTACCAATAGTCTTGGGAGGCTCTAAGCATCCAGGGCCTGTTATAGGCCCTTGATAGGCCTTGGGGGCTTGAATACCAAACCACTCATGCCTATTATAGGCCTTGGTAGGTTTAGTCAGCCTTCTAGAGCTTGTTACAGGCCCTGGGGGCTTGGATACCTAACCCACAACAGGCTTAGTCAGCGATTGGGGAACTGCAACATGCAATCTAAATGTTGTAATATGTGCATTGGCTCTAGTGACATACAAGAAGTGATCTCCTATCTCTTCATTAGACCATTAGATGTTGAAAATCATAATGATATGTGGTTGAGTAATTTGATTATGGTTGAAGTAATGTGCATCCACAATATACATCGAAAGAAGCAAGGTGCATTGTAGAATGCATGTGGGGTCATAAGAGGGGTATCATATCAATATACTAGGTAGAAATATAAAGGGGTATAAAAAATATTAATGAAAAAATTGATACATATAATATCTAGTGAAAATAGGGGTTTTTTTAAATTGGGAGGGGGTAAAAAAAAAAGATTTTGGAAGGTATTTTCCAATATATAGTGAAAATAGGGGTATTGTTTCATATGCCACGAACGAACGTGTTATGATAGTGGTTTATTGAGTGAAGCCCCTGTGCAAAATTGTCCTTGACACCAAATTCCAAAAAATGATTGGATTTTGTTGCCATGCAAGCTTCAAGGTTTTCGTTGCATAGACTTGGAACAAGAGCTGCTAGATGTCAAGCACGATTAATACATGTGGCTTGCTTAGTTTGTTGGACATAGTTTTTTCCATTTCCATGTACTTGGTAGAAACCCTCTATTCGATTGTTCTTCCAATCAACCAAATGAAGCGAACTGAATTAAACCCACTAATTCATCTCATGAATCAAACTTTTGAATTTTCTTTCAGCCAAATTTGATAACTATGGTATATATTAGATTCAGTCTATGCATCCAAATTTATTAGCAAAATTCCCATATTGAAAGTATATCTAGATGTCAAGTGATTGAACTCCCATCTTGTAGTGTCATAATAGATCTATGGTTTTAGGTGTATGCAAACACCCATAGGATCCAATAAATGTTATAATCATTTTCTTAAGATTATGGATATTATAATTTGTAATATGTTAGTGTATTGGTTTTGGGAGTGGAATGTTTTAAAGCAAGGCATGCATTGTTTCTCTTGTAATAGGTAAGTAGAAGTTGCTATAACCTATTAGGAAACAAGTCAGAAGTTAACAATCAGAGCATCAGTAAAATCAGGCATGTATAGAACTACATCGATTATCCTTTGCTTGCCCCTCTAGTTCCTTCTCAGAGTGTGTACCCATCATCCACACTTACACCATTGCCTATTTTTCCTTCTAGTGCCTTCTCCAAGTGTGTTCACATCATTCAAAGTTACAAAATTTGCCTACTTTTCCTCTTAGCACACCCAACAATCTTATTACTTTACCTATTCTTTCTCTTCCTAGCACACCCACCTCTTTTTTCTACATTTTTTAATGAAACCCAACATTCATTGTTGTACCCTCTTTGTCTCTGTCCTTAAGTCCAACACCAAACTTCACACTAGCTTCAAGTCCATATTTAGCCTCTCCTACGACATTATCACCTAATCATGTTATAGTCCCAATTGCAATACCTGCACCAATTTTGGGATGCCTTTCACCATCATTATTTATTTTCCCTCCTATTTCAACTTCGACCATCAATTGTTTCATCAGTAGCACTCTTGAGAGGCTTTGGCGAAGTTGAGATAGATGCCAACACAACACTACCACTTGCCAAGTCAAGTGAAGCAGTTGTAAGAAAGCTCGCATGCTACCAGGGTTTTGTTGAACAACTAAATTGAAAATCAAGTTATATCATGTTATATCATGGAGGAATTCACTTGGTTTGTTGTATGACACTATCCCTACAAAACACAAAGATCCCTTATGCATTTTAAAGATCTAGTAACTCTTATAAAATGTTTTTCTTCTATATCATAATATATTTTATTGCTCATTGTGTAGGGTGAAACAGGGAAGATCAAATAGTCTCCATATTTGAATTATCTCTCTTAAATACGACATCATTAGGGGATTTTAGAGGTTTAAAATGGGCCTTCTAAGGAATATAATAAAATAATAGTTAAACTAATAAAATAAGAGTTATGAATAGTATTCCTATTCTGATCGATGGGATTTATGACCAACAAAGGAATTATAACTTTAGGAGCTCTAACCAACAAGAAATATGGCAACCATAACTATGACTAGGAACTCTAGCTGATATAAATTATTACTAACAAAGAAACTATGGTAATAAGAACTTTGACATTTGAAACTCTATCCAACCAGAAATTTGACCTGCAATAGCTCTAATCAACAAGAACTATGACCATATGAACTATGATAAATAAATTATGACCATCACAACTCTAACCCAAAAAGATGGAACGATGACTTTGTTCCTATCAATCAAAGTTCATATTGGTCATAGTTCCAAGTGTTCACCTATTAAAACTCTAGTCAAAGAACATAAACAGTCAAAATTGAAATTATTCATTAATAGTATGTCTTGTAATCTCCAAGCCCAATAGCTCTCTCTTGATATCAATGAAATGACCCATCTTTTCCCAAATTCAATTCCCTTTCCATCTATAGTGAATGAAGATACCTTGGGTTGGAATTCATATCTACTCTACTAATTATATTATATTAAGTCATAATTATGTCATTAAGATCCCTAACAATTGAAATCCTAGATGATTTATTTAGAGAGAAGGATTAAGAGACAAACTATAAAGAAAGAATAATTTCTCCCTTGCTTATTCGAGTTATCCTTATAGGTTTTGGAAAGGGGTTAGTTGTATATTCATTTCAATAGAAGATTCTTTAGTGTGTTGATATTTTTAAACTCTTAGCATATTGTGGAGGAGTGCTCATGCAAAGCCTAAGCATGAATCTCTTTCAATCGATAATATTTTGTACTATAACTTTCAATATTCATCCCTATTTTGTTAGATTTTTAATAGAAAATATGTTATTTGCATTTCTTTAAAAACAAATCATAATGGTTTATATTCAATTATAGCTACATCTGTCAAATTTATAATTGAATATAAATTAATATTCCTAATATATTTGCATGGATGTTTTTGTAAACATATCAACAATATTTTAGATTGTTGGCCTTAAAAGGATTTCAACAACAAAAACTTCGTTATAATCACATATCTTTGTTTTGTAAAGGAAAATGTTTTCTTTAATCTCTCGAATTAATTTCTATTGGCCTCAATTCTTTAAGATTTCACCTATTTTGAGAAAATGTATTAAGTTTCACTTACAAAGGATACATATTTGTCAAAAGCATTTGATAGATTTGTTATCTCCATATAGTTTCCATTTCCTTTCTCCACATTAACAATGTCCATGTACAATGGGAAACATGTATCAATTGTAGAAGATATAGGTATTATTCATGTGGTTGTATCCACAAAAACCTTCCTATTGGTTGCTTTTGCTTGTTGCACAATCTGTACATTTTCATTTATTTTAAAAGTGATTAAATTGAATTTGTGTGAAGTATGAGTAATGACATTTCCATAAGTGGGTTCTACCTAGCTAAAGGAAGAGATCCTCTTATTCCTAGATGTGTGAAATTATCCATTCAACCCTACACAATTTGGCACAACAAACAACTCCAAAATACTAGGGTCTTTATGTCAAATCAATTGATCTCTAATGGTGTTGCTATGCTTGTCATAAGTCATAGATTCAAATTTGCATGTAGAAGTTCAACATCTAGATAATTGGTCACTTTGATATCGAATGTGTGCTCTTTTCCATCCAAAAAGTTCCCCAAAATGATGTAACATCAATATTATAGCCATCCATATCAAGTGATCCAATATCAATAACAAGGTGTAGAATAGTGGATGGGTCTCTCTTGTGTAAACTATAGGAAAAGGCCAAAGAGAACTTGCAATAACTTCATTGGTAAAATCCACCTCTTATCTAAAAGGCCCATTACTAGTTTTACCAGTTGAATTGTTTGCCCTAATGTGGCCTCAATATACACATTGATGGGATTAGAGTACCATAAATCATCATCAAAATGGAATGAAAAAAAAAATTCCAACTAAACTATCTTATAATCATTAGGTGGCATTCTTGATGATTATGATTGCACATCACATTATTTTCTATCTAAAACCTAGATCCTCCAGTTTGAGAACTAGGGAGGAAAATGGGAAAAATTAGACCTACAAACCCTAGGTTATGTCACCCTCCTTTCCTATAATCTCCATAAAATTGGAATGTTATATTGACATGATAAAAACTAGTATAAGTCTTAACAACTAGGTTATTAATTTGGAATTCAAGGGTATGAGGATTACCCTAATAATGAAGAATGGTTAGTAATAGGTAAGAGTAGTTAGAACATACTACAAGAATCATGACATGGTAATAGGTAAGAGTACTCAGAACATATTGACAAGCAGTATGACATACAAGAACTATGATGAAGGAACTCTCATCCATACTATGGTTGGGTGAATCCATGGATATAGATAACACTTTTAAATGAAATGTGAAGACGAAAATTTGGTATTTTACATATTGTTTAGATTGAAGCCACCAAAATTATATGAGCCTTGTGAATTCTGATGTATAGTAAAAAAGACTTGTAGGAATTGTGTTGTCTTTCTAATGGTATTTTTCTCAAGAAATATTATTGTCATTTAATTGTCCTTTCAAATTTATGGAAAAATTAACTAGTGAGTTTTGTTCTGGTCAAATAGTTCAATGTTCAATATATAATTTTTAAAAATAATAGAGGATAATCTACAAAAACACAGTATATCCTAGATATTTTTTGTTTTAAATTATATCTTTATTCATAAGATTTCATAAAATATTACACTTTTTTTTATAAATCTGATCCATCAATCTTTGAATCATATTCTACATACTTTTGTGTTTCTATCAATTTTTTCCATAATTTGAAAAAAATAAAAAAATATATATCCATGAGAATCCAACATATTTTTTATAATTTTTTGGTTGTGCATGTTTTATGCTATTTATTTTTGTGAGAAATCCCTAAATTATAGAAAATGATATGTCATTCCATAAATAATTCATCTTTTGCAAATTAAATGCTAGATTGAATAGTTTGCAATATTTTTAAAATAAATAGCTCGAAGGTTCAGTTAGCCAATTGTTGTAATATGTGTTCGATTACATATTATTTATATTTATTATGTAGCCAAAGCAATGTCTCTTTGGCTGAGTGGTTAAGGGATGTGTTTTCTAGGTAGATGGGGATGGGGTTTTCCTGCAAGAGTTTGAATCTCTCATGTAATTTTTTCTCTTCATTTGATACTCTTTTTATACAACTATTTGTCTGGATTTTTATTGCTCTTTCTGTTATGATAATAACCTTCCAAGCCATAGACCTGTGTTCGATTCTTGGGAAGATTTTTATTGATCTTTCTATTACGATAATTTCCCTCTAATCCATAGACATGTGTTTGATTCCTGGGAAGGTGTTTATTAGTGTTTACCTTTGCTTCTAGGCTATGCATGACAACCATTAATGATTGTTGATGATTATGATGATGGT
Source organism: Larix kaempferi (assembly GCA_027924585.1). Taxonomy (NCBI): domain Eukaryota; kingdom Viridiplantae; phylum Streptophyta; class Pinopsida; order Pinales; family Pinaceae; genus Larix; species Larix kaempferi. The sequence continues at coordinate 2,204,456 of BSBM01001073.1, forward strand.
ATTTAACATCCACTAAGACCAAATTTGGTCTATCGGACGTTAAGAGAAAACACAAGATGAGATTATTTGATTTTTTTTAAAATATTATTCCTATGCTCCAAAATATTAAAGGGGAGTGTCCCTAGATTGCTATAGTTTTGAGGAGCTAGAAGGTTAGAAAGGTTAATTTTGGAGAAAATAGTTTGGAACTGGGATCTAATGTGGGTGTAAGTAGGGCATTCTAAGAGAAAGTGATTTTCCTCTTCAATGCTTATAGATGAGCACGCAGAAGGAAAATCCTTTCATCCCATGGCATTTTAGGGGTTGTCCAATGCATAGTTTCACTATGAAGCTTATGAGAGTTCATTCTAATATTGGCAATACTAGTTTTTTTTCTTTGAGATCATTAAGATAGAAACATAATTTTGATCCTCAAGATTAGGGTTAATGATCTCTTTATAATATCTTAATTTTATTTTAACCTCTAAATATTCTTTTTAATGCATTCTCTCTTTGAAAATAGAAGTACTAATGTTTTTAATGTTATCAATATTTTGTAGAGTGGAAGTTTCGTTAATACCCCAATAATTTAACGAAGTCATGGCATCATTGAGCCATACCATCTTGAGGCATAGGTGGTTTTGGTTGGAGTTAAGAGCAATTTAAGGAAGCTGGTGGTCCCATACATTGTTTAATTTGTGCTTGTACATTGGATATCTAATACTTGACATAATTTCAATGGGAGAGAGCCCCACTTCTAAGAGGATAATAGGATAGGGCGTGTTGCTCTTAATTTTAAGATTATAAGTAATAAAATGTTTCTATATTTGCTCAATTCTTCTCCATGACTCTACGGAAATGTTCCATCCCCAAGCTTCATAGCGATATAATATAATGGGAGTGATGATATTTATAAAGAGGAATTTATTTATGTCCCACATCACAAGAATTGTTGATTTACAGTTGTTTTCAAGAATGAAGTAGGTTTTTTGCCCTCCATTAATGCTCTTCTTGATGCTATAATTCTAGCTGAGCTTGTCATGGAAGTCAATTCCTATAGATTTATAATAATTTATTTCCTTCAAGTTTTTATTATCATATACAAAATTTCCAGAAGTACCCATTTGATAATCATGACTTTTGTTTTTGTCAATTTTAATGGTCATGCCCATATTGATGTAGAAATACTTGAGAATTCGTAATTGCTTCTCAAGATCATAGGGGCACCTTTCCATAAGAACGATATCATCAGAATATTAGAGAATAATCATGATGACTATTCCTACTAAGGTCATGCCAACACAACCTGCTTCTTCTAAACAATCTTCTAGCTTATCAATGTAAATCCAAAAACGGTAGGGGAGAGGGGGCACCCTTGCTTAACCCCAATATTAAAATTATTATCTTGCAACCATCCTTTATCGTTTTTGAATTTGGTAATGATGTTCTCATGTAAACGTATAGTCGCGGCCCTCGGCTCGAAAGGAACCTTTAACTCTTCTAATATATTCCATAGGTTCTTTCTAGGAATTGTATCAAAAGCTCTTCTAAAGTCCACGAAACAACAAAAAATATTGGATTTATTATTACAACACTACTCTGTGATGATCCTAAGCATAACAAGGTGGTCCATGGTGGAGTGATTCCTTCTGAATCCTACCTGACCTTTAGCCTATTTTCCTTCATTTTCTAGCCATATTCTAGTCTTATTTTCAAGAATAATATTGTATAGCTTGGATAAACGAGGAATAATCATAATGGTTTGATAATTAGAAGGTTTATTTTTATATCCACTTTTAAAAATAGAAACTATAAGGTTCTAAGTCCAAGGCTTAGGTAAGCCATGCTTGACTGCTAGATTAAAGAGATTGTGAATGTAGGGGACGAGGATAGGTGCTCCAATTTTTAAGATTTCCACTTGGTACCCTTCAATGTCTTTAGTTTTTCCATTAGCTAGGTGCTTAATCCCAAAGTCTATGTCTTCTAATGAAAATAATTGCTCAGTTGTAAGGAGGGATTCAATGTTATCCACGGCATCTAGGGAATCGTAAATCCTTTTAATATACGAGTTCTAGTCCTCCAAAGAGATCTTATTATTTAATTTACTTTTACAAGTTAGAATTTGCCTCCATAATTTCTTAGGAGCCATCTTAGATAAGTGTAAAAGTTTTTCCTGTATTTTATTTATATAGTTGGTCTTTTTTTTTAATTAGTGCTTTTTACTTATTTATCTTGTGATATTTTAGAGACTTGTTAGTAGCTTCCTTAATTTCTATATGCACATGCTTACATTCATTATCATACCAAGGGTTGGTTCTTCTATTCTCTTTTTTAATAGAAATTTTGAGAGAGAACTTGTTGATGGAAAAAGAGAGGGAAGTAGTAAAATTATGATAGAGATATTTTATATTGGCCTTATTAGAAAGAGGGAACAAATTCTTCATTAAATCATTTATAAAGCCATCTGTATTATTTCTATTGAAGACCAAGAACTTTTGGCTTTGATAATTTTCCTCTATGGGATCATTATGCATGGAAAGACTAAGGGTTATAATTAAAGGTCTATGATTTGAATCAGTCTCATGGTCATTTATGATGTCAAAATTTATTATTTTGTTGTACAGCATGATATCAGAAATGACATAATCGACCACACTACTTCCAGGACCATGAATGCAAGTCATCCTACTCAAATTTTCCCACTTCTTTAGGCCATTGCATATTGTAAGATCTTGAGCACTACAAAGCTTGACTAACTCTGAGCTGAAAATATTTTCGCCCAGATCTTTATAACGAACTATTGTACCTTCTAGCTGGAACAAGGTCTTCATCTAACCCGCCCGAGTATTAGGGTTGGAGTAGTTGCTTAAAATAATAGCTTGGTTGCTTGAGGTTCAAGCATTGAAGTCTCCCATGAACATGTTATTTCCATCATTTTTTAGGCTAGAAATATTGTGCTCTAAGCCATTACGGGGACAATTTTATCGATATTGTAATTCTTATACACGTTAAAATTTATAGGAGTGAAATAACATATTTATATGTAGGTTTATCTAACATTGATGTCTGTGATTTCCAGCCAAATACAATGATTAGAAGGGTGTTTTTTATAAATTCTAACATTGGGAGAAATTATTTTTTTCTGATGTAGCAAGCTATGTCTCCAATCCCTCTACGAGAGGATTGCTTGTTCCATGTTGAACATAGGACAAAACGATCTATGTTAGGGACCTTAGATTCTTCGTGCTCCCAAGCTTTAATGAGGAATATAATATCAATGCCTCCTAAGATCCAACTTAACTTGGGGCCTCTATTCCATGGGATGCCTTGACAGTTCCAAGAGAGGATCTATAGGGTGTAAAAGGTCTATTTAGTGGTATATTTTTTGTTTCGATCTCGAATGACAACTTTTCTATTTCTAATGATCGCCCATTTTCCTTGTTTCCTGGCTTCTTTTACCTTTTGAACCTCCTTTCTTAACTCGACTTGGTATTCTAAAACGAGGTCTTCGTTTATGAATATTCCTGATCCTTTTAGGCTCAAAGTTTTACTAAGTATCCCAAATGTATGGTCATTAGAGCTAATCTTAACCCTGATTAGTCTATTTTTATTTTCAATTAGTTTTCCCAACATCTTTGCTTATGTGAGACAAGTTTTTTCGATTTGTAACGTATTATGTAGCTCTGTCTTGACTACGGTTAGTGTATCCTATTTTGCCTCTTCTTATTTAAACCAAAAATAATGAGGTTTAAGATGTATTTGTTTTGCTCATGTTCTAATGCTAATAGCTTATTCATCTCTTCCTTAATGGGTTTGATATCTAATTGACCTTCTAGAGTATTTAGGTCATATTTGTTGAGTTACTTTTTCTTCGAGATCTTTGATCATGTCCTTCAATTTAAGATTTTCTAATGCATCAACATCTCCTTGCTGGGTTGACTACTTGGTTTCTTGGCTTTGTTTTTCCATAACATGTATTCTAACCTCCATTAACTCCATCTTGTTCTCCATTGTTTTTATCTTACTATATATTTGTCTTTAAATCTTCGAAAGATGCAAATTTATTATCGAGCAAGGCAGTAGTTTATTTTCAAGCATGGCTGCAAATCTATTATCGAGCATGTTTGCAAGCTTATTTTCAAACATGGTTGCAATTTTTCTATCGAGCATGGTTGCAAGTTTATTTTCGATCATGGTCACAAATTTATTTTCAAGCATGGTTTCCAACTCTATTTGAATTCTAGCATCCCTTTCATCTTTACCTTTCTCTAATGAGTCTATATGATCACCAAGGATTTGTAGTTTGTTACATACAACTTGACTTGGGAAATCCGAAATAAGTACTTTGTTTATGTAATCACGACTCATTGTCTGTAGAGAAGTAAAGAATATTTATTTCAAGCTAACATTTAAACTCAAATGCACACCTTTGTAGAAGCTATATTATAGTTAATCTTTCAATTTGTTATTATGTTTTTTTAATATTTAGGAATGTTGGTACTTAGTCAAGATAATTATGGTGAAATTCATGTCTAAATCTAGCTACCACTATAAACCCTATACTATTGTGAATAGCCACAAATCAATTAGTAAAAACGTCATAACTCAATTTAGCATTGAAATGTGCAACATGGGGTGCTTAGCCTCCTTAACAATGATTGAAACTAAGTAAAGGAAGTGATTTAATCCCTCATTTTACCACTTGAGCTCCAACCGTTAGAATCCTTTTACTACTTGATCTCTAACCATTGGATTGCTCTTATTATGGATTTTAAAGTTATACATTTTATTATCATTTATAAATATAAAGTTATTATCTTTTTTCTAACTATTGTTTTATGGATAATTTTATTCATAATAAAATGCTTTTTAAAAATGGATTTATTAAATAAGAAAACAATTTAATAGATTTAATTAAAGTTGGTTTTAAGAAATAAGGAACAATAATGTCTTAATTAATTAAATTACTCTATGGGAAATAAATAAAAAAAACTTATTCCATCTAATCAATAAATAAATAAAATCTCTTTAAATACTATTAATTTGTTTTTACAACTATTCCTAATACTTTATATATGCTCACAACTACTCTAATAAATGAAATAATGGAGCTTGCTAGCCATCCAAACACTAAAATAAATTTCCCCTTTTTTAACAATTATTGCTAATGCTTTATATGCTCACAACCATTCTAGTAAATGGATGGTTGATTCTACTTTCTACACTCATAACATGGCTCGAGAGGCTTCATTGTGTTTTGCCTTAGACATTTCCAAAATTTGTGAAGATCTTTTTTTTAATATTAGATATACTATTGCACTCTCTATCTATGGTACTAGTAATAATAAGGTTAAAAATGGTTTTGTAAAATGTTTATCATATTTTAAAACTAAGTACACATTTTTCTAATTCATTAAATAGTCCAAATGAATAAGAATGTTGAGTTTTGGTTAATCCATTTTGTTATCAAAATTATTAATAATATGATAATGAAAAATTATATAATTTCTTCAAGTTTACTATAAATTATTCTCACCAAGGTTGTTATTGTTTTGTTACTAATACTAATGAAGTGAGTCATTTGTGACATGGGTAACGTGATATTCAAATCATTTGAATATGATTCATGCTTATCATTTTTGTTATGAAGAATGTTCTTTGTGAAAGATGGATTCTTGAGAAGGGAAAATCACATCTCACACTTTATTGCATTTTTTTGCGATGAAATGTGTGATTTAATGTATAAGATACCATTTTCAAATGAAAAATATGTTTTGATTTTTATTAATAATTTTTTTTATAAGTATATATGTATATTTAAAGAAAAAATGAAATTTATTTATGGAATTCAAATCTTTTACTCAAAATCAATATAAAGGATTTATTAAAATTCTTAAGACTAATTATGAAAAATTCATGTATTTTAAGATTTTCTTAACCAAATTTAGCATTCACCCTCAAATAGAATGATGTCCTTAAAAAGAAGAACAAAATTCTTGTTCATATGGTTAGGTGCATTATCCACGATGAAGGATTAGACTTCAATTTTTACATAGAGGAAGTGTGTTATGCATCATATATATTAATTCACATTCCTACGATGGTTGAGAAATTGGAATCCACAAAGTAAAAAATGTAGATTTTCTTTGTCTTAATGAGAAGCATAAGGTATTTATCTTATATGATCTATGTATTAATTTTTCATAATTCAAATGGATATTGTATTTGAAGAGAAGCCCTCTCTTTTAGCATTTTATTATGTTTTAATTTTACTAATGTTCTATTGTTTCATAGTTTAGATGTTTTTAGTGATAGAGTATAATGATGAGGTAGTATTTGTAGAGTCTCCTTAAGATGCTTCATTTACACATTTAAATATTCTTTTGTTTGTGAAGAATGTTGTCGAAGTGGGTTGCAAAAACTCATAAGGCAACATGTTATGGTATTGATGATGTTTTGTATATTCAAAAAAGTCAAGCTCAAAGCAACAAGCTAACTTTGATCTTATGTTGCTAGTTATGGCTAGATGTAATCCTTAGTCATATTAAGAAGGCCATGTTATGTAAAGGTGAGAAGATGTTAAAGAAGATGAATACAACTTTTTAATTTAGAATCATACTTGGAAATTTGTACCTATTCCATCAAAAATATGTTGTAAAATGTAAATAAATGTAAAAAATAAGTTTCAATTAATTAGTAAGATTAAGAAGCACCAAGAGTAAGATTAAGAAGCACAAAGTTTTCTTTGCCCATGAAAAATTTGCTAGAAAGAAGATATTATCACTATACTAAAATATTTATCCCTATTATTAATATGGATAAAATTTATATTATACTTGTACTTAGACTTGCTAAGGAAAACAAAATATGAAAAAATATGGATGTAGAGTTTCAATTTTTCAAAACCTTTAGGTTTTGCTTATATAACACTTTTAAATTTATTTATAATATTTTTAAATTTATTTTTAAATTGAAAAAGTCTCTTTATGGATTTATGGATTGACTCATTGGTTACTAAGGCTTACGTGGAGAAAATTAATAATTTATTTATGGTTAATGTTAATTTATTTTCATTCATTTTTAAATTTATATATAAAACATGTCAATAGTAAAATCTCATGCATATCTTATATGTGGACACCTTGATTTTTTATTAAGGTAGCAATGACATGATCCATGACCTGATGAAACAAAATTATGAGCAATGCATGTCTTATATGTGGAGACTCTTTCCGTCCTCATACTTAGTAGATCCCCTTTTAAAATGAATCTATGCTATTTTTTACTAAGATAGCAATGAGATATCTATATCCATGACCAAGTTTGGAACAATGGAGTTAAGCCCCGTCCTAGTCTCCTACCTATTCAATAATCGCTCGGGGCTGCCGAGTGCTACGATTCTGGATCAGTATAGTAATACCTAAATTCCTGCGGTGCATACAGAGCCAGCTGGGGGTGAACCTCATTCTTCAACAGGCACGCGGTCAGAGATCTAATTTTCCTCCAAAGCCCTATCTACCTAGGCGCTACCACGTGCCCCTTTGAACTGGATAACCCAGCTAAGAAAGGAATTAATAAAGGAAGTAATCAATACAAGTAGATAACAAACTGCTTAAAATGGGTCCTATAGGGTAGAATAGCTTCAGCAAGTTTGGAACAAAGGAGTTAAGCCTTTTGCATTAATATTCATATTTGCAATTTGAAGATGAAATCGTGATTTGAAAGATTAAATATACAATTGATTTTGATCAACGTTTTCATCATCTGACAAATTGTTCAATCGAGCTATGGATGTACGCTGCATCAGACGTTCCAAGTGAGAAACCATAGTTTCGGTTTGTTTATCCATATGAGAATCACGGTTTGTAGGTCGCGTGACCCGTTCCAGTAATGCAAGAATCTAGAATAACTGGACAGTGGACAAACAATAGGAAGCTGGCTAGAATTATGAACGCAGCAGCAGAAGTTCCAATTTAATGAGAAACCATTGTTTCGGTCTGTTGTTCCATAATGAAACAGCTATTTTTGTATATTAAACTCTAGTGCGTTTCATCTTGAACTGGGATTCGTCACAATGGTTGGGATGATGTAGGTTTTCTATGGACGATATTCCCATTATAAGCATTTACAAGAACAACGAAGGGAGAGGAATCAAAGCATGAGAATTTTATTTACTCTCAAAGAGTTTGTGCATAGTGGATTTAACAAGCAATTATTAGCGGATATAAGCGTTAGATCAGCCATAGAACATAATACACACAATCTTAAGATCAGAGGTTAGAAATAACTGGTGTCTGAGCCCAGTTGTATAGCTAAAACATTTTAAAAAGTATAATTTAGTACAAACAATATATATATTATGAGATCTAACCACATGCTACATTATGCTTCAAATTACAAGTCAATCATAACGTTTTCTATTTCAAACCACAATATTATGAGATCGAAGGCACCAACACAGCGTTAGAAATAGCAGATTGCGAAGCCATTATATAAAAAAAAGCTTCATGCTTCGGTTCTCAGAACCTACTGCTTACATCACCATATTTTTCCTTTTATCTCTTTGCGCCATAGACGATCTATGTTGCAGCATCGGCCATGGCAGCGTTATTCTCTCAGACCAATATATCTGCGCAGGATTTAAGATGACACTGGCCGCCGCTCGGGGTTGAAGCAATTGTGAACCCCCGGGCTTGCAGGTTGCGTATCGGCACTCTCTCATTAAATAACACGAACCATGAGTGCCCGGGCCTGCAAATTCTGAGGAAAAACTCTAAAGTGGTAGGTCCGTATTGAAGTATCTTGGCCAAACAAGTCGGTTTGACCTAATGAGTGCACAAATAAGTCTATGATTCTGTGTTTGGTAAACTTTTGTCTTCTTTCTAGATTCTCGTTCTTTAATTTGGACAAATAAGATTTTGGGTTAGGTAAAATAATTGTTAAAATTCTATCGGCAAACTATAACCTTTTGACCATTCTTTTTAGTTATTATGAAGCGCATATTGCAAACCCACCAACCCACACTAATGAACCACTTTCCTGCCTCATTGGTGGGGAGTTATGTCAAGGTTAGTGGAGAGGTTTTAGATCATTGACCACGAATTTCAAATGCAAAGTTATTTTAAATTCTAAATAAATAATTAAGAAACTGATATAAGAATAACTAACAATAATATACAAATTAAGTAACTATATTCATTTAAATTTTTATTTAAATTATTAATTTTCAAAAAAATCAATTTTTTAAAAATTGAGTTATTAACTGATTCCTCATTCAAACTGTAGTAGCATAGCTCTATTGGTATTTTGTGTATTGAAATTCGGATCAAATTCCAATTATATTCGGTGTAGGTCTAATTTTTATTGGTGGACAATTAAATTATGAAAACCAATTTAAAAAAAAACAAACTTTAATTAGTTTAAAAGTACAAAACAGAAATACCATTCAATTTATTACTTTCTTATTAAAATAATTATTAATAATTAGTTTCCCTCTTTCACAATGATCATATGTCAAGTTGTTGAGATTTTATATTTTATTTTTTAAATATATGTTTGATTTTATTATATAAATTTCTATGTACATTTAAAGTATATTTGTGATTATTGGATTAAAAGTATTATATATAAGGAATTTACTTCAGTATTTTATTTAGGTTAGATTTTTTCATTACATATATTTTTTCCATTTTCCATATCAAATAGTATTCATTCTCAATCTTCTTTTTTCCTTTTGTAACTCAAAATGGTGTTTAAGATTTATGGATTGACGTGGTCAAATAAGCTCCACATATCCAAGGTCAAAAGTTTTTTATGCAGTGTATATTGCCAATAAGCCTCGTCCATCTCCAGCTCTTCATAAATTCCAGCTACCGCGTTTTGGTTTTATCGGTGGTGGTCCACTTCCAATGGACCGCTGCCAAGTGTAGAATTTTACTTTATAAGCGTGATTTCCGGTGTTTCCATCACTATCAGAGCTTTCGTCATTTTTTTAAATTTCTAAATTATGTTGGAAATTCTTTCATTGAACAATGGACTTTCTTGGACTTATGTTGGAAATTCTTTCATTGAACCATGGATTTTATTGGACTTATTTTAGAGGTGTTGTAGATATTTTATGAATTTTATTTAATTATAATGTTATATATATATTTTTGGTGAAAATAAATGTTGGAAATTCTTTCATTGAACCATGGACTTTATTGGACTTATGTTGGAAATTATTTCATTGAAACATGGACTTTATTGGACTTATTTTTAGAGGTGTCGTAGATATTTTATGAATTTTATTTAATTATAATGTTATTATTTTATGTGAAAAGAAAATCATTGAGATGTGTTTTAAATATGTGTTAATTAATTAAAAAACAATTAATATCGCTTTTTTTTTTAAATGGTAAAATATTTTAATATTATAATTTAGTTCTTAAATTGGAAGTGAGAATAGTTATCCTATGATTAAATTGTTATGTGAAATTATTTTTTGGAGTTTTGGGTTGTTACTTAGGTTAAGAAAAGAGAAAATTTTAATTATTTTTTTCCAAAGAAAAAACATATATTTTATTTCTAGAGAGGAAAAACAAAAGTGCATTATTTACCAATTTTGTATTTCTGTAATTGGTTATTTTTTCCAAAAGCTTTCTATTCACATCACAAAAAATAAAAAATAAGATAAATTGACCATCTTGGTCTCAGAAAACCCTAATCTTGTCGTGGTAATTGACGTTGTCCCTTCTCTGAGAGTAAGACCCTCTTTTGACAGGGAGTTTGCTTTCTCATTTAATTCCCTGAAGATGTGGCAGATTCGAAAAGTGTTGTATGCTCCTGCTAGCCTTTTAAGTCTTGTGATGATACCCTGAAGATTGATATTCCTTATCTGTTTTTTTTTCCATTCATATAGTCTATCCAAACTGTTGATTCCCCACACACCTGCAACTCTTCAATTCCTTCTTCCAAAGCTAGAATTAGGATAGTTCCTAAAGCCAAGCCTTCTACCTTGTTGTTTTTTCCTTGGACTCGATTTGCTTTTATTTCAATGTTGTCATTTGCATAGAGGGTAATGGTGCCTCCCAGTCCACAAAAGCCATTTTCACAAGCTCCATCAAAATAAGCTATATTGCCCTTGAATTTGGAAGTTATTGGATTGATGACTCTTGTTTTTTTTTTGTATCTTTCTCTATAAAACTTAAATGTAGTGCTAGTACTTGAGTGTGAAGAACCTACAGTAATTAATTAATGAAAACACACAAAATAACAAAAATAACAAAACTCAGAATCACTTTTATATTGATCGCAGGCCACTTCGAGGGGGAAACCTCTTTTGAGAAAGCTCAATACAATTAACTTCACGGTACCTTCATTGGTCTCAACACAAACTTATATACTAAGTCTAGGCACCAATACCATGGGTCAATACCATGTGTCAATAAAAACCATGGGCCAATACAAAATATGGATCAACAATTACTACGAGACGACTTGCAAAGCATATGCATTCAACAACAATAATACAAACGATGGATCAACAAATACTATGGGACGACTTACAAAGCATATGAGTCCAACAACAATATACTAACAAAGTAAATAGAAGGGTTGACATGGATTCCTAACATCCCCTCTCCCTTAGAAAAAGCTTTGTCCTCAAAGCTTTAGATGTGGAAATTGATGCAGAATCTGAAGGAGTGGTTCCCCTGTAGCATCCCTGGGTTGCATTCCGTCCCACTGATTCCTTTTAAGTTTCAGGGAGGATTGCTTGGAAGGCTGTAGACGAAGAAGGACCATATCAGCTGCGTGAAAAGTGCGCTCAGAACGTTGTTGATCGGCTTGTTGTTTCAGTCGAATTCTTTCCATGTGAAGATTGTCCTGCAAAATGAGAAGAATCTGATCACGATTTCGAAGAACCGAGTCAATTGCCTGGACTGGGGAGCTTCTGAGTGTGTATGGAATAAGAACTAGCAGTGCCTGTCCATAAACTGCTTCATATGGTGTCCTTTTAGATGTGGTATTGTACCACTGGAGCCCTTCTAGGAAAGCCATAGAAATAGATGTCCACGTCTATGTAAGGATGGGCAAGGGTTCGAGTAGTACCAAAAGGAGTGTCGTTTAACCCTTGTTGACCTGGCAAGTATCACACTCAACCACCATCTGGTGAATTTTCATTTTTAGTCCCTGCCAAAAGAAGTTACATTGTTCCGGGTCATAGGTTTTGAGGAACCCAGAGTGCCCTGTCAATGAAGAAGCATGGAGTTCATAGAAGATATAGCCCTGTTGAATAGATTGCAACCAATTTGGAACAAGCAGAGAAATAGCTGTAAGAGAAACTGGGTCATCAAATTGGTGAGAAGGAGCATCTACCACCATATTATCCTTACCCTTCTTGTAAGTGATCGCATAGTCATAACCCATGAGTTGGATAACCCATTTTCGGTGTGCTGGTGAGGAGACCCGTTGTTCTAGAAAATGTTCCAGACTCTGGAGATCAGTCTTGATGTAGAAATATTTTCCTAGTAGCGATGGCTGCCACTTCTGTACTGCAGGAAAAATAGCCATCATTTCCTCCTGAGATGTAGATGCAGCTAAATGCTTACCAGAAAGGTCTCTTGAAGGCGGAAAGCCCACTGGTGCAACAAAGACACCTGCATATCTATCCAAGGAAGTAGTGGAGGTCGTTGGTGGGTGCATCTGGATGGAATGGAACTAAGCGATGACACTATGTGAATTCTTCCTAAGGATCTTTTCCAGGCGATGTGAACTGATGATGCGGAGAGACCCTATTTGTAAGCCCATAAATTTGTGTTGTGTCCCATTGACTGAAAACTGCATCCAAAGTTCAGCAAAATCCCATAAGATGGGGCCAAGTGTACGTAACCATTGAACGCCCAAAACCACATCACATCCACCTAAGGAAAAGGCAAACATGTCAGAGTGCAGGTTATAATCTTCTAGAGAGATACGCACATTATGACACTTTCCCTTGCAAGGTAAGGTTCCCCCATTGGCAACCATGACTTCAAAGTTGGAGCAAGGATGGACAAAACAATCAGCATGTTTGGCGATCCAAGGGTCAATGAAGTTATGAGTGCTACCAGAATCAATGAGTATTGTAAGAGGAAGCTTCTTGAAGTAACCCCTGACCCGCATTATTTGGGGAGTGGTGACGCTGGATAAAACATGGAGAGATATCTCTGGGTAGTCTTCCTAAAATGGGAAGTAAATAGGAGGCTCTTGAATGTTGACCTGATCATCCGATGTATCTGGAGTTTCTTCACCAACTTTAGAGGTGGACGGAGAATCCACATCCAAGAGATAGAGCTTTTGTTGAACACATCTATGTCCCCAAGTGAATTTTTCACCACAATTATAACAAAGCCCATTTTCTCTGCATGCCTGCATCTCTGTTTCAGACAAATGTTTGATAGGAGTTGGTCGAGGAGCTGGCAGGATGGGAGGTCGTTGAAACCCATATTTCGGAAGGAAAAAAAAGTGGGTTTGGAGAGCTGTTGGGTGGCAATCTTGTCTTCTGCCAACTTAGCCAACCCTGGGGCTTCCATCATTGTGTTGGGACAGAACATTTTGACCTTTGGGTAGATTTCAACCTTAAGACCACTGATAAAACAACTCCTGTAGAAGTCATCAGACAATCCTTCTGTGTGGTTGGCTAGTTTCTCAAATTCTGTCTGATACTCTCTCACAGTGCCAATTTGACAAAGTTTAGTGAGTGCTCCAGTGAAGTCATCAAAAGCACTAGGACCAAATCGTTGCAAAAGGATTTGGAAAAAATCTGTCCATTTGGGCTCGTCATTAGCCTTGATGTACCAATGGTACCATTGAAGGGGTTCCTGTTCCAAATGAAAGGATGCAAGTGGAACTTTTTGGACATCAAAAGTATTATGCAGACTGAAATACTGTTCTGCACGATATATCCATCCAGTTGGATCAGTACCATTGAAGTGAGGAAATTCAAGCTTCGGACAACGGAAAGTGCTGGAAGAAGAGAACCCATTAGCTGCAGAAGAATCTTATTGTCAGCTATTGTTCATGGCTGAATGATAAAGATGGAGGCTGAGAAATTTTTCATCCAGATCTTGGAGTTTGGTTTGGATGGCTGCAAGTGCTTCCTCCATGGTTTTTGCTCTTGGACGGGTGACAACCATAACCAAGAGTTTTTTTTTTTTTTTGCAATGGATAGAAAAACACAAACAAAAGCTTATTTAGTAAAGGGAAATTTGGATTTGGGAAAAAATTAGATGGGTAATTAGGGTTTGACTAGGTTTTGGACACTTTCTAATGGACAAGGAAGAAAAAAATGGGAATTTCAGAAGCCAGGTGAAAGAATGAGAAAATTTGTCAAAGAGGGACAAAGAAGTAGAATAGGGAATGAACACGGTGGAAAAATTTGGATGCAAGTGGGTAAAAATTGAAGAAGTAATGGAAAACCCTAAAAATAAACAAATGTGAGATTTGTGGCTTTGGGATGTAGAATTTGGGATAGGGTCTTCAGGAATGAAATATGCATAATGGGATTGCAGGGGTATTCGGGAAGTTTCAAGGGAAACAGAGTTAAAACAAGGGAGATATGGAGAAAAAATGTTTTTTTTTTCCCGGAATTGATCTGCAACGGCACGGAAGAAATCAGAAACAGATAGATATGCAATGGAACAGAAGGGATCAGCAACAGATGGATCTGAAACGATCCTGAATGGATAAAAAATGGTTGGATCTGAAACGACTTTTAGAATAGATTTGAAACGGCTGGATTTGGAACGACTGTCAGAATGGATTTGAAACGGATGGATATGAAATGAATCGGAATGGATCTAAAACGAATGGATCTGAAACGATGCGGAAGTGATTGGCAACAGTTTAGTTGAAAATAGATATGGACTCCACGTATGTGCGGCTTCCTATCGGTTCAGGGGATTCACTTGGCCACCAATGTTGTTTGACGGCTTGCATATTGGGGTAGTACCCCTCACTCCATAGCTCAAGTAAAACTTATAACCGCTTTGCCACAAACAAAAGCTCTTGGTTTACCTCATGGGTTGGAACTAGTCATTCAGGTAGAGGTCGTTGCCCTTTTCGCTGGCAGGTCCTCTCAATGGGCCAGCTACTTCGGGGTTCCTGTGGTACTCCTCACAATGATTTTTAGGGCTTATGCCCAAGTACTTCCCACAATTAAGCGGATAGGGATTATTTCCAGATCTGAAGCTATGACAGATGCGAAAAAAAAAAATTGGCAGAAATTTCACTCAGCGAGCCCAAGAAAGTGCTCTGACACCAGATGTGAAGAACCTACAATAATTAATTAATGAAAACACATGAAATAACAGAATTAATAGAATTCGGAATCACTTTTATATTGATCACAGGCCACTTCGAGGGGGCAACCTCCTTTGAGCAAGCTCAATACAATTAACTTCACGGTACCTTCATTGGTCTCAACACAAACTTATATACTAAGTCTATTTGCCAATACCATCTGTCAATACAAACCATGGTCCAATACAAAATATGGATCAACAATTACTATGGGACGACTTACAAAGCATATGCATCCAACAACAATAATACAAACTATGGATCAACAAATACTACAGGATGACGTACAAAGCATATGCGTCCAACAACAATATACTAACAAAGTAAATAGAAGGGTTGACATGGGTTCCTAACATTGAGCTATTACCTACAAAGCTGTATTATGTCGGTCCTCACAGATTCTATCATTTTGAGGTCTCCATATTCTCCAGATTGTAAGGAAGGGAATGCATTTGACCTTCTTTAACGCCGATCTCTCAAACCAAGGGACTAATTTTTGTTCAAATGTGTTTTCCTTCCATTGTTGTTCCAATTTTAGACCATCACATATTTATGTCCATACAGTTTGTGAGTGAGTATAGGAAATTAGTAAGTGCTCCAATGTTTCTTCATTTCTCATACACAGCATACATATGCTAGGCCCACAAAAGTTTCTCTTTAGAAGATTATCCCAAGTCATCGCCTTCTTTTGCAGGGTTAGCCACATAAAATTTTTACATTTATGTGGTGCTAAAAGCTTCCAAAGTGCACTCCACCACCACTTTTTGTTGATGTTTAGACTGTTCCATAAAAGTGCACAGCCCTTTTTGACTGAGTAGGTTTCTTCTACTTTGTTTCTAGTCCAAATGAGAGCATTTAGGTCTTCATTTAGACTTATAAAACCCTTCTGTATGCATATTCTCGAGCTCTTCCATTCCTTAGTACATTGTTCATTTAGGTTCAGTTCATGTGCCAAGAGCGGCCATGATTGTCTCTGCAAGTCACCTTTTCCTAGAATGGATACATCCTTAAGCTTATAGATCCCCCTCTATTAGTTAGTGAGTCCGTGAGTCCCTAAGATAATTTTATTTCTGGTCCACACCCCATGATGCCATCCTTACCAATCGGAACCTTCTCACCCGATCCTACCTTCCATGCTAGCAGATCCCCAATGATCGGAAAAGCCTTGCAGATGGCTTTCCAAAATAAAGATCCCCCTTTATGATACTTTGTAGGTTGTCTAATCCAGATAGTTATGTCTCCTCCTCCCATATACTGAACCTTCAATACTAACTACCATTTCCCATATTTTGTCAAAAGATTCCATACTGACTTTGCAGACAAGGAAGAGCCAAAACAATTAAGTTCCTTGAAGCCATAGCCTCCTGTCTCTTTTGGTCTTGCTTACTAGGTCCATGCTGACCAATGGATCCATTTTCCATATTTCCGTCGCCATAAGAAATTGACACATAACTTCCTTAATTTAGTCAAAACACCTTTGGGTATATGGGCTATTATCAGCGAGGAAACAAGAATTGCATTCAAAAAAGCCTTAATCATAATTGATTTTCCTCCTCTCGAAAGAAAGTTGTTGCACCAAAAGTTTATTCTGGTTTCTACTCTAGAGATCAACCAGTCCCAGTCTTTGATGTAGTAGTCATTTGGTTTCAAGTGAAACTATGAAACCCGAAATACTTAAACCCCCAGACAGTGTATGTTGTTCCATAGGGGAAGTACCATTGAAGGCCTGTAAGTCCTGCTCTTCAAAAGCTTAGTGATAGACTGTTGATTTGTCATAATTTATTAGCATTCTAGTTGCTAAACTGAACTTGTCAAGGATATTCTTAACTTCATGATCTTCCTCAGCACTATCATTAAGAAACAAAAGCACATCATCAGCAAAAAGAATGTGAGTAATTTTTACCTATTGCCCGAAATGGATGCCTTGGATTTTCCCATTTTTTTTTGCCACCTGCAAAGGTCTGGTCTGCTCAAATATTTTTTTAATATAATAAATCATAAAAAAATGTTTAAATTCAAATATATCCTCTATTAAAATTCATAATTTCAAATAAAAAACTACTCATGCATTGAAAGTATTTAAAACTATTAAAAGTATATTTTAAAAACAATCATCTTGGTCCATCCATTTTTAACTTCTTCTCTTAAAAAAAATCTATTAATCCAAGATCTCATACTTTTTACAAAACAATAATGTCATCTTAATACCTTCTTCATAAATTTTCCATTTTTAACCATTATCATAAATTTTCCATTTTAACAATTATTAAATATCCTCTAAATTTCTTAATGTGAGTATGTTGACGACATTTAGAAAAGATCTGTAACTTTAACTTTGTTATAATCCAAAGGTAGGTTTTCAAAAATAAAAAGTACATGTGACAAGATTTGCATGGCTACATAAATCATAGGTTTGTATGTCGCATAAATTAAATTTATTACATGGTCACATATGGTTCATACTAGTTACAACCTGAGACAGTGGATGGGAACATAGAAGCACATTTGCAGGGGCCTAGGGCCTATCAATGGTCTCACCAAAACGTCCCATTGGATCACAGATAGGCAGTCTATATTGGATTCGGCCAGAGAAGTAACTGCATTTGAGAAGAGTACATGAAGACAGAGAAGCATTTTTGGGTTTCTTAGAGTAGGTAAACCTAGTAAGGGGTTTCCGTGATGTTAGTGATCTCCATTAACATATGAGGATTAGGGATACCCTCTAAGAAATTAACCTTCAAAAGGATGGTAGAAACATATTGGCCTCAAGTTCTTTTGATTCAAGAAATCTTGGCTACTGGTGAAAACATCATTAATGACCTCCAAAATCTCCTACACGGTTGGTCCTTCATTTGTACTAATGCCTCTAGTTGCTTTGGTGGCCTGATATGGTTATCCTCGCACATTCTCGTCCTTAATAGTTGGGCCATACCATTTTTTTTGGGTGTTATTCTTTTCACCTGTGAGTCTGGGTTGGCTTTCTCCTTTGTAAACGTTTATGCCTGGTATCAAAACAAAGAGGCATTATGGGAACGCTTCTGTGAGGTTAGCCTATTGAACATGGATCATCTTGTTATCGAAGGGGACCTAAATTTTAATCTGGGGGAGGAAAAAATATGGGGACATGCAGTTCACTGAGACCCCCTTTCTGAGTTCTTCAGCAACATGTTAGCTACCCGGTCACTTATTGATATTCCTCCTATACAACTACGACCGACTTGGCACAATATGAGGAATGGTGATGATCAGATTGCAAAACACCTAGATTGTTTCCTCATAAATGAAGCTACCCTACTCTCAGTTGCATCTGTGCAGCAATGGGTTGGGATTGGAGGTCAATGCGACCACCACCCCATCCTTCTTGAACTCAATCATATGGCCAGGAAATAGCCGAGTCTATTTAAGTTTGACATGAGATGGCTACAAAATACAAAATTCAAAGAGATGGTAGTCAAAGAATGGTCACCATATGACAAGAATAATGGAAGTTCGATAATAATCCATGTTAATAACAACCTTAAAAAGATAAAAGAACTGTCCATTCCATGGATTGCAAATCAACGACTGGTCATTACCAAACAGGTCAAGGATATTGAAGACAGACTATAGATATTCTATGCTAACTATCCAGTGGGTTTTCCATTGCCAGTTACTTCACAATAATTCTCATAGTTGGAAATTTAGATGAAGAACATACCAATGGATGAAGAGGCCTCAACAAGATTAAAGAGCAGAGCTCTATGGATCTAGTAGGGTGATGAAAACACAAGTTTCTTCCACAAGTTCATTCAACATAGAAAGAATGTCAAATCCATATGGGATCTTCAGGATGATACAGGCTCATCACATACGGGATTCCAAGGCCTCGTTGAACTGGGGGTAAAACATTTCAAGACAATTTACTCACAGGAACAATAGATTCGTATCCTCCATATGATGAGCCTGGTTGAGGACTACCCTATGATGTTCAATGAGGAACAAGCCATTGGCTTACAAAACATTTTATCCATTGGGGAACTCAGGTCGACAGTACATTAAATGCAACATGAGAAAAGCCATGGTCTAGATGGATGGTCCAACGAATTCTATGAATCCTTCATGGAATTATTTGAGACAAACATCTTGCTTGTCATTGAGGAATCTAGGTAGAAGGGGAGAATTATTTCCATCTTCAACTTGACCTTCATTGCTTTCATTCCTAAAAACTATAAATGGGTTACCTTTGAGGACTATCGACTGATCTCCCTGTGCAATAGCATTTACATGTTAACTGCTAAGGTGATAGCTAACATGAGATGAGGGATATTATCGGAGGGCATTTCAAAGGAGCAGCATGCATTCCTAAAAGGAAGACTCATACGAGACGCCATTGGAACGACTAAGGAAATTCTTCACTCTACCAAGGTTAAAAATACCCCAACTGTAATTCTCAAGATCAATCTATGACAGGATTACAACCAACCAAATTGGACCTATCTTCGACTGATGTTCTTGCAAATAGGATTCCCCCTAGCGACTCTAAATTGAATAATGTCTATTGTTATGACGGTGTCTTTTGTTGTACTCATTAATGCATCTGCATCGACCTTCTTCGATCCTAAGAGAGGTCTATGCCAAGGATTCCCGCTAGCTCCTCTACTTTTCCTTCTTATTGTTGAAGGACTGGGCCATTCTATCCTATGTGCAAAAATCCTGGGCTCTTTCTATAGCTTCAAGGTTGTGGAAAACACCAGCTTAACCCACGTTCTCTTCATTGATGACATTATGATCTCCATAGATGGTACCTGCAGGGATATTCTCCAGATCAAAAATATTCTTGACCTATTTGAGTTCACCACTGGTATGTCCATCAATCCTCACAAATATTCTTTATCTTTTCTGAATATGTTGGATGAGCCTGTTGTTGGATTCTACAACTCTTCCCTTTCAAGCCAGGGCTTCCATATTTGGGTTTTATCATCAAACCTAATGACTACGGGATTAAGGACCAACAATGGATGATTAGCAGGATCAAAAAATGAACACAACTATGGTGTAATATCTGGTTTTCTAAAAGAGGTAGGCTCGTCCTCATCAAATCCATTTTAGAGGCCTTTCCGGTATACTGGATGACCATTGCACATATCTCAGCATCCACCCTTAACACTATTCGGAAAATTTGCTGCAACTTTTTCTGGAAGAATTCTGACAATTCTTCCTCCTTTCACTAGATTACATGGGATCACCTTACTCTCCCAAAACCTTGGGGAGGAAGGGGAATCAAGCATTTGCTGAGTTTTGCGACTACCCTTGCAACAAAAAGTATATGGCATATCATCAAGTGCAACAACCTATGGACCACTGTAATCTACCATAAGTATATCTACCCACTCTATATAGAGGTATGGATCAAAAGGAGAAACCTTTCACATAAGAATATTTCCAATATGTGCCATGCCGCTATTGATGCTTTAGATATTGTGGTAGATGGTCTTCGATGGAAAATTGGAAATGGGGCTTCGGTATGACTTGGCATCGACCCATGAATAGGAAATGAGGATGGTTATAGCCTACCACCACATAAGCATGATCACTTACAAGACATGGGTTTCTTCTTCTTGGCACAAGTACAGGATCTGACATCTACCAAATTTTACAAACAAGGATGGATGGAAGCATCCAACATTGGATTCAACGACAAGGATCAACTAATCTGGGACTCTTACATCGTGAACCTTCATTCCTCCTCTATACGTCTGGTTAATAGGCCAGATGAATTATGTTGGATCAGGAGCCAAGATAGAGGTATATACACCACCAAGATCGGCTACAGAGTCTTATGCTTTGAGAGGGATCGCCCAGAACCAAACTAGTGGTTTTCATAAATATGGTAGTTGGATTTCCCATTAAAGATACGCTCATTTGTCTTGTTATCACTTATGAACATGATTCCTGTCTAGCACTTCTTACAGAGCAAGATATATGCAAGCCTAGGATTGTGTGCACTGTGCAATTCATGTGAAGAAACTATTGTTCACCTTTTTATCTCCTACTCATATATTAGAAGGATCTGACACACCATTGTATTGATAAAAGTCATACTCTATGACTGGACTGGAAAAAATATTTCAGAAGCTCTGCGCACTTGGAGCCATGACCCAATAGTAAAGGATAGAATGGTGTTACCATACATCATTATTTCATCTACATGGAAGGCACGAAACTTGACAATCTTCAAGGATAAGATTATCCCTCCATAGATATATGCACATAAGAGTCTCGGTCTCTTGGAACATACGCTACAGAGATTCGTTGTCAACCTGCTTCGAAGGATCACGATTGAAGTCGTGGATGATACTACACCATGGTGCTTCTTTGATGGTGCCGCCCAATGAGACCCACGTATGGGTGGTATTGGCAATTTCATACACCATTCTACTCACCATTGGACAATATTTGTAGTCTCCACTGGCCCTGGTACAAACAATCGGGCATAATTATTGGCAATGAAATATACCCTCCTCATGGATCTCTCTTTTGGAGTCCGCAGACTACAAGTCATTGGTGACTCCCTTCTAGTCATCAAATGGCTCAAACATGAATGGAGACCGAGGAATATCCTTCTTGAGGCCATCTTCAAGGATGTCAACTGCATTATGAACCTTTTCCACTTTATCTCCTTCTAGTATGTACACATGGAAAGGGATTATATGGAAGAGCGCCTATCCAAGATCAGGATACAATATGGAGTAGGTACATGGAAACAATGGGAATTCAACAATCACACATTAATTGAGGATGACACGGGACCATTCCCCTTCTGAATATGGCCACAATCTACATACTTTAATGCATATTTCTGATGATAGTTTCTTACAGATATGATGGGACAAAAGCACTATCTAATATTTTTCAAAAAGATATAACTGAACAACATGTAATGGAAACTGTGATTAGGTTGGGATATACCACAAGAAAAATATTTTTGAAGAGGCCAACATGGGCTATGTAGAATGTGTTTTCTTAATACAAAGAAAGTACGAACTTTTTTCTGTAGAAAAAAAAAAGTTTTCATATTACTTAATTTATTTTACCTTTCATAAAAGCTATAACAAATCACTTCCAATATTTTTTACATCATTGGTTACATTAATTGGTTTCCTTTCATTGGAAACATATAGTTATAAATGAAACTCCACGTCTTATCTAATTGAGACATATACTAATTTATTTTGAAGATATTGTTTTTTAGTTTAAGCATATATTAAGATTAAATAATTTATTATATTATGCACCAAATACCAAATGTTATGCACCAAATACCCCAAATAGCATTAAAATAGAATAGAAGGATAAGTAACTACATTCATTGAGAATTAAATATAAATAATTAATGAGAAGTCTCTTCAAAAGGGAAGCCTCCTTTTACAATTAAAAATAAATAAATAAATACAAGATGCTATAATTTCTAAAACTAGGTCCTCTTATGGAGACAAAGGTAAAATTATAATTAAAGGGTCTAACTCACCAATAAGGACAACACTAATAACATAATAAAAATGTAATAACTCAATCTCTAAGGTTTCTTGGTTGGTATACATCTATTTATTCACGCATTTCATGAGTTTAGTGGATTGGTTGTGGAAGTATTGCTTGATTCTCTCTTATAGATTTCAACATCCATCCAGGGTGTGTGTGCGCCGGCCTGTGCATATAGTGTTCATTTTATCATTCATTTCCCATCCTTGGTAATTAACCCTTAAACCAAAAGCATGCCCATTCATAAGCCACTTCACGCTAGCATCAACATACTTGTATGCTTCCATGTATGGTAACCTAATGACATAATTTAGATGGCCTAAATAGCTTTCATTCCTAAATTCTCAAGAAAATGAGGAGTTTTCAGGAAACTCAATATATCATCTATTTTGACAAACGAAACATGCGACTCTTACACGTATACTTATCCCACACTTTTCCCTGTGGTATTCCTCTGCATCTTGTTATAGTCTTATTTGTTCGACTTATTTTTCGGTCAACCATGCCTTTTTATTTTGTGGTTTGTTTCAATTTTCTGTTAACATTTAATATAATGCACTCTATAGTGCAAATTTCAATATAGTGACCAAAAACCAAAAATTTAATATAAGGCTATGCCACTCAACATTTTCCCTAATTGACAACATTGACATACAATTTTATTTATAGAAATTTAAAATCATCAATGTACAGAACTCTATCTTGAGGTTGTTGGGATTTATTTAAAATCATCCATGTACAAAACTCTATCTTATCTTGAGGATGCTGGGATTTATGATTTCCAATTCACCACTGCTACAAACTTAGTGTTTTACATACGTGTTGCTTTACATTTCCAATTTTAGACAAGTCTTTCTGCAATAATTTCCAAACTCCTCTCTTAAGGCCGACAGTGTTATATATGGTAACTACTTAATTTAGTGTTATAATTTGAGCTTAATAGTGGTATAAATGAAAACCCCATAATTTGGGGTTAGATCCAATGGTTCATATGAGCAAAATGGAGTATGGTACACTTTGTTCAAAATTGTTAGGAAATCATTTTTTTTTTTACTTAAAAATATTATTAAAAAACATTTTTACCTTGCATCTTTTTTCCATGTTCTAAAGACCAATCATCCTCTCCTAAACCTACACAAAGGCATTCGTTTTCCAGGTTCCAAAGGCTAAGGCATCCTCTCCAGCTAGATCCATCCAATATCCTTATGGCGGTATTCATGTATTCTCCTATAAAGAAACATGCAATATCTAGAAATGCCTCTCCAACCAGATCCATCTATATATGAAGAGAAGTGTTTTGGATATTTTGAGAGATTGCTCTTTCCAATGGTATAAATCTTTAATTTCTAGGAAGAATCCCCCAATAACTTCAAGAGATAATGAAAATCCATGGTAAGCATCCATAAACTCTTCAACCACTTTGTCAAAACCTCCAGACCAAATGCATGCAAACATAAGATCTATTCACAATGTTGTGGATCTAGTTCTGTTAGATTATGAATGAGTGAATCTTCAATTCCTCATTTTTCTAAAAATATTTTTATTGTGAGATGTAGCTAAAATTAAACGACATGAATGAAGGACATCTTATGAATGCATTCGTTGTTGAATATTATCCAGATCATCTTCTGAGCTTCTCCATACATTCATCAGTGTTGTTTATTTGAACATTTGATTAAACCAAGTCTTTGAGATGCATACTTCTACAAGAAATTTAAATATTTGTGCCTCACATCAAATAAAAAGAACACTAATTGTTATTTGAAACATGAAGGTTATTTATTTTGCAAGAGTGGTTGTCCAACCCGACATCCCACAATTCCTATAACTCTAGTGTTGCCATTGCATGGCCCATTGTGATGCACTATAACATTTTCCTTTCGAAATATTCTAACCCAAAGTGATTGCATATTTGGACACATGGAATTTTATTGAAAAATTTTACATCAAATTTTCATATTAAATCAGGTTGCAGTACTTGTTGAAGGTTGGAGGCAGAAATAAACAAAAGATAATGTAAAATGAGCTATGGTTCTTCAATCTTTATTCAAAAGCAGAAGATCAACTCATGTGATACAAACCAAAATGTAATGTGTATTTAAACACTTATGGAAACCCTAAAAACTCTAACCTATCTTTTGCATGCATGCAAAACATGCTGTTGCATTTATTAATTGAACTTTCTAACTAGGAACTCAAGTAAAAGCTAAAGCTAACTGAAGTAATTACTATTTCTAACACTCCCCCTTAATTACTACCGCTGACTACTGTAGCTTTTACAATGCCTAAATTATTTCTATGGGTTTCAAAAATTTCTTTTGCCAATGGCTTTGTGAATATGTCAGCCAATTGGTCAACCGATTTACAATGCTGAACACGAACTTCACCATTGTTCACAAGTTCTCTTATGAAGTGATATCTAGTATCAATATGCTTGCTTTTCTGATGAAAAACATGGTTCTTGGATAGAGTGATTGTTGAATTGTTGTCACAATAGACTGTGGTTGGTCCTTCTTGTTTCTATTGAAGACCTTCTAAAGCTCTGCATAACTAGACTGCTTGACATGCTGCTGATGTTGCTGCTACATACTCTGCTTCTGCTGAGGAAAGTGTCACAATGGGATGCTTATTGGATGCCCATGAAATCACCCCTGATCCAAGATGAAAAACATGGCCGGAAGTGCTCTTCCTGTCATCCAAACTTCTTGCAAAATCACTATCAGTGAAACCTATCAAAACATCATACTCAGTGTTTGAGTATAAAATTCCATAACTTGAAGTCCCTGAAACATATCGTAAGATCCTTTTTCCAACTTGCCAATGCGAGTCTTTGGAAGACTCCATGAAACTCGAAATCAAGCTTACAGCAAACATAATATCTGGTCTCGTAGTTGTGAGATACATGAGACTTCCTACAAGTCTCTTAAATAGTGTTGGATCTACATTAGGACTTTCATCTTCTTTGCTCAACTTTGTACCTGTTGCCATTGGTGTAGGTGTCGTTTTGCAATTAAGCATTCTAAATCTCTTAAGAACTTCATTAGCATATGTATTTTGAGAGATAAATATACCTTTTTCTGACTGTTCTATTTCTAAGACAAGAAAGAACTCCATCAATCCAAGATCTGTCATCTCGAACTCTTTCTTCATAGCTGCCTTGAACTCATATACTAACAGGTCACCTGTAAAAATCATATCATCAACATATAAACAAACTATCAAAATATGTCCTTGTTGATTTACCTTTGTGTAAAGTGTTGGTTCGCTGCTGCTTCTGCTAAAACCATTTTTTATCAGATAAGAATCAATTCTGCTGTACCAAGCTCTTGGAGCTTGTTTGAGCCCATATAGAGCTTTCTTCAACTTGTAAACTTTCTCTTCATGTTCTTTTATTTCATACCCATGTGGTTGCTCCACATAAATTTCTTCTTCAAGAATGCTGACTTGACATCCATCTGATACACTTTCCATTTTTTCTGGGCTGCAATTGCTAGGACTGCTCTTACTGTGTCCAATCTTTCCACTGGTGCAAAAGATTCTCCAAAATCACTTCCTGGTTGTTGCGAGAAACCTTTTTCCACTAACCTTGCCTTGTACCTATCAATCTCACCTTTTTCATTGAGTTTGGTCTTATAGACCCACTTCACACCAATGGGTTTCTTATTCTTTGGCAGGTCAACTAGATCCCATGTATCATTTCTCTTAATGGAATCTATCTCTTCGTCCATAGCTTTTACCCAATGCTCTTATTTTATAGCCTCTTCATAAAACATAGGTTCACTAGCAATAAAAACATAATTGGTATTTGCATCCAATTCATCATAAATATCTTCCAATCTTCTAGTCTTTCTATTACTGTGATCAGATTCATTACTTGATTGCGGACTTGATGCTTCACCTTGAGCTGAGTTTGTAGGTGTTCTTTCTGGAGTATTTTCTACAGGTGAAGATGCTACTAGACCCTGTTGTCCAATCAACTCCTCTTCTTCTCCATCTTCTATTTGGGGTATTGCAGCTCCCACACCCTTGTCTATGGTTCCATTCCATGACTCTTCCTCCTTGAACAAAACATCTCTATTGAGGATAACCTTTTTGGTAATAGGGTTATACAACTTGTAAGCTTTAGTTTCTTTATCGTATCCAAGAAGTATACTATTTCTCACTCCTGTCATCTAGATTTTTTTCTTAGATGTTTAGGAACATGAGCATAAGCAACACAACCAAATATTTTGAAATGAGAAACATTACAACTCATACCTATCCATGCTTCCTCTGGTACCCTGTTCTTCACAATTTTGGTGGGAGATCTGTTCATCACATGAACATCACAAACCACTGCGTCTCCCCAAAATTCATGGGACAAATTTCTTCCTTTTAGCATGCTCCTTGCCATTGCCATGATGGTTCTATTCTTGCGTTCTGTAATACCATTATGCTGAGGTGTATATCGTGTATTGAATTGCCTCTTGATTTGATGATGCTTGCAATAATCATGAAATTCCTTTGAGTCATACTCTCCCCCTCCATCTGATCTCAATACTTTGAGTTGATAACCACTCTGTTTTTCAACCAAAGCCCTAAATTCCTTGAAATTGCCAAAAGTTTTAGACTTTTGACGACGGAAACACACCCATGTTTTTCTACTGAAATTATCAATAAATGTAAGAAAATAATAGCTTCCACTAATTGACTATTTCTGCATTGGACCACACAGATCAGTATGAATGAGTTCTAGAGGTGCATGTTCCCTTCAAGACATACCTTTAGGAAAGCTATCCCTATGTTGCTTTGCAATGATGCAACACTCACAACTGATTTATGGCTCCTTCATAGGGGGTAATCCTTTTACCATCTCTTTCTACTGCAAAAACTTGAGTCCACAAAGTGAATATGTCCATATCTAAAATGCCATAATCAATAATCATCCATGCAAGTGGTTTTTTGAGCAAAAGAGGTTACCTTGCTGCTACAATTCATGACTAGTGGATACATCCTATTCCTAGTCACTTGTATTTTGATGATCAATTGTCTATTTGGGGGTTTGTCATAAATTTCATAGCCTGATCCATCAAAGACAAGTCTGTAATTTTTTTCAGTAAGTTATCCAATGCTAAGCAAATTATGCTTCAATCTTGGAGCATAATATACATCTGTGATTGTCTTTTGTTGGCCTTGTTTGGTCAGAATGTTGACCACTCCTTTGCCAAGAACTCAAACTACCTCATCCATGCCGACTTTGACCTCTGTCCTCACTGATCCATCTAGGTATGCAATTAGACCTCTATCACATGTCATATCGTTACTGCAGCCACTATGTAAAATCCAAAGTCCCTTTGGGCTTTCGTGTGCAGCATGACATGTAAGAAATAACATATCTTCTTTATCGTCAGAGGTATTAGTCACATTAGTATTATGATTTGCTTGATCAGAATTTTTCTTTCTACATTCATGAGCATAATCAAGCATAATGCCCAAATTTATTGTAATAATAACACTTAATATTAGATATCTGGCCTTTTTTTTTCGTAGTTCCCGCCTTCATGGTTATGATGGTGATCTTGATCTTCATTTCCATTACTTCGGCCACTTCTTCCTCTTCCTCTTGATCCTCCTCTGCCTCTGCCTCTTCCTCTACCTTTTGAGAATGAGACATGTACTTTGAAAGCATTCTCTAGAGAGGACTCTTCATTCCTATTGATTCTGGATTCGTATGAAAGTAGAGATCCGGTCAACTTGTCTATAGAGAGAGTACTTAGATCCTTTGCTTCTTCAATCGCTGCAACTTTCGGATTAAATTTGTGGGGTAGGGATCTCAGAACCCTTTCAGCCACCCATTGATCTTCAATCTTTTCACCATAGGCATTCAGCTGATTAACAATCCCCATGACTTGGGTCAAGAAAGAATCTACCGAGTCTGATTCTTTCATCTCCAGATCTTCAAAATCTCTTCTTAAGTTTTGGAGTGTAGCTGTTTGTACCTTACCAGCATCCTGATGACTGGTCGCCAAGGTATCCCATGCTGCTTTGGCATGTAATGAAGCTGATATCTTTGGAAATACGTTGTTATCCAAAGTGTTCATAATGAGATGCAGTGCCTTTGCTTCCTTCTTCCTGTGCGCTCGTAGGACATCCTTTTCTGCGTTTGAAAGGGCTTTAAAAGTTGCATCATCAGCTGGTTCGGAATAGCCATTCACGACATATTCCCACACATCTTCTGCCCTGAGATAAACAACCATCCTCATGGCCCAAACATCATAGTCTTTTTTCCCTGTAAGAGGATAAATTTGAGATTGATTGCTGCTAGAAGCCATATATACTCCGTAGTCTTTCACTGGCTTTTTTAAAACAATCTCCTTGCTTCTTTCTTTTTAAATACTCTTCTCTTCCTTAAAAATAAAAAAGATTTTGTAAAAAAAATCTCTTCTACTCTTGTAAAAGACTTTTGTAAAAACAATCTTACTTAAAGAATCTGGTAAAAGAAAATAACTTCGTGAAAGTAAAAAACAATCACTCTCGTGGAATAATAAAAAAACAACTTCTTTCCCTAATTGTCTTGGGTATTCACGAATTATCACGCCTTGGCCTATAGGTAGGCCATGATAATTCCCAAATTCCCTAAATTGTGGTGCCTCTATGCAAGGGAGGGCCGCGATAATTTCTGTAAATTTTCTTTTTCTTTGCAAAATACTTCAAATCTATGGCTTTGGCTTCTCCCGGACTCTCACGATCAATCTTCTCCTAAGTTCTAATACCAAACTAAAGGTTGGAGACATAAATAAACAAAAGATAATACAGAATGAGTTACGGCTCTTCAATCTTTATTCAGAAACGGAAGACCAACTAATGTGATACAAACCAAAATGTAATGTCTATTTAAACACTTATGGAAACCCTAAAAACTCTAACCTAGCTTTTGCATGCATGCAAAGCATGCTGTTGCATTTATTAATTAACTTTCTAAGTAGGAACTCAAATAAAATCTAAAGCTAAGTGAAGTAATTACTATTTCTAACACTTGTCACCCATTATAAGTTTCCATATCGAAACCTCTTATGTATGCAACATCAAACAGAGCTTTCCTCCATTTTCCAATAATGTATGGCTAGTATTGATGCTTCTATTTGACTAATTTGGGAGTCGAACATATGCATAGGAGTCCCATTTTTTCCATGCAACCACTGAAATTATGAAGGCTGGAAATGGTAAAAGATCAGAATGATTACTGCCCTCGAGGCTCTACTACTACAATGCCACTACGAGATCCTTCAAACGTAAACTTGATTTTGCATATCAATTTCAGAGGTTGAACTGTCTCCCTTTTGCATTTCGTACTTGTCCAGAAGTACTGGTCATTACTGGGTTGGAAATTGAAATGAGTTGTCCCTTGACTGAATTCAGATTAACCTAAATCATTAATGAACACCAACAACACTTCCTGCCCCGCCCTGTGTAATTACTTCGTATGTTATAAACTATAATATGGATAGTTATATATATTAAAAAAGCATGACATGTAACCTAAAAAATGGAACGTCAATTTGACAGTTTGGAAAATCTTTAACCTGTACTTATTGACGTGCTAATTTTGTATGCACCTGTCAAATACTTTTTCAAATGAAAAATACATCCTACAAACCATCAAAATCCAGGCCTACGTACAAGCACTCCTCCCCCATCTTAACTTTACATTCAATGATTGATTTAATTGGTCAATGAAGGTATATTTCTTTCATTCAAGGCACATGCGTAAAACCTAAGGTTGACACATGTAGTAGAGAATTCAAATTAAAATTATCTCATTAAGGATATATCATTAAAAAAATTATATAACCTACCCTGATGAAAATAAAATCAAAACAAAAATAATATAATATTACAATTTTAATCATATGTGATCGCTTTGTTAATTTCTCATATAACCTATAGAAAAGAATATTGAAAGAAAAAATTATTATAAAATTTCAATTAAAAAAAAGAAAATGAGTGTTATAACTTAATTGTAATATGATATAAATTAATTATTAAACTACAATAATTGCAATAACAACCATTGAGTGGTTGTCATATTCAACTACATTAAGAAGCTCGGTTCCTAGCATACATTTTAGAATCTATCGCTGAAGGCAAATAACGTGTGGTAGTTATTCACATGTGACCCATTTGGCATTGTTTTGCAGTAAGATGAATCAAAGGTACTGAAATAAGTCACTGTCATCAAAGTCATTTGATTATAATTTAAAATCCACTTCAAGGTAGAATGGTCTTCATGAGGAGCATAATCACAGAGGAAATGGTTATATTTCAATTTCTGGCCATAAAGTTAAGGAAGTTGCTATAGTATATGAGAAGGGTGCAGACATTGAAGCAGTTATGCCTAAACTTTGGCACTTAGACTACTACACAGAACCGAAGATACATTAATTGGATTCCAAAGAACGTGTTGAGCCTAGTTACTGTCATGTTGGGTTCACCAGGATACAGGCTGTGTCAGTCTGATGTGAAATAGAATTGCTATTCAAATCAAAGACACACCATCTAATAAGTTGTCTTTTTTCTATTCACAATATTCCACTGTTATCTAAGTTGTCTGAAAGGTTTTATTATATTGATTTGATTGGCAGCCACCGCATTCCGCCCTTCCTAATTTCAATGTCATCTTTTACTTAAGTAAAATTTATATATGTATATTTAGTTATTCATTTTTAGGAAAAATATTGTAACAATATTATCTCATTAATTCTGAAAAGTTGAAACAAATCAATAATTTCATAAATATAATAACAAAATTAAAATTGTGAAAAAATTATTGTATTAACTCTCCAACAAATATGCTTTTTTGTTTTCAGTCAAATAAATTCAAATTCTAATCATTAGATAAATATAAATAAAATCAAAATTATGAAAATGTTATTGTTAACTCGTGCAACATATATACTTCTTAGTTTTCCATCAATTAAATTCTTCAAAGTCTATTTCTATTGTATTTATAACTGCAACGATATACTTTTGTGTTCTTGATTTCTCAACTTAGCTTACTCACTTAACGATATGCTTTTGTGTGTTTGGTCTATTAGCTTATATCACATACTTAACTCAAGATATATAATTTTTTTTTTTCAAAATAGATGCATATTAATTTTCAAGATTTGAATCAAAATCTATTGAATGACAATACTCTCGATAGGTCCCAAGCCTCTCAGCAAATTCTGCAACACATCCGCAAATTAATCACTGAGGAACATACAACAATCTTACGAGTCCTATCTCACTCAGGGAAGTTGAAATTGACGTCATGGATTTGAAGCCTCAAAAAGCTCCTGGATCGAATGGCTTCACCATTGTCTTTTTCCAAAACTTTTGGGAGATTGTCAAAAATGATGTATGGAAAGTGGTTGAAGACTCCCGTTCCTCTGGCTCTATTCTCCCTGCTTTCAACTCCACCTTTCTTATGCTCATTCCCAAAACCTGCAAGCCTGCTGATCCTCCGAATTTTCGTCCCATCGCCGTGTGCAATGTTATCTACAAAATTGTCACCAAAGTAATTGCCAACCGCCTCAAACCTCTATTGCCCCTCCTCATCTCTCCGGAGCAGTCGGGTTATGTCGAAGGACGCCAAATTATGGATGGCATTATTACTGCGCATGAAGTCATTCACACTCTCAAATCTTCCACCCTTCCTAGGATGCTCATTAAGTTGGACCTCTCCAAGGCATTCGACAAGACCAACTGGAACTTCCTCAAAGACACCCTCTTATCTTTTGCCTTCGCTCTCCCTTGGGTCTCCTAGATCATCTCCCTTGTCTCCTCTTCTTTCTTCTCCATCTTAATTAATGGTTCTCCCTCTCCCACCTTCTCCCCCACAAGAGGCATCAGGCAAGGGGACCCTCTCTCCCCTTACCTCTTCATCCTTTTATCAAAGAGTCTCGGAAGAAGCATCAACTCTGCGGTCAGAAACAATCAATTGCAGGGCATAAAGATCAATGGACATGGCACCCCTCATTGCAATTTTTTGACGACACCATGTTGATGGGGAAATCCACTATCACAGAAGCCAAAGCCTTCAGGAAGATCCTTCACTCCTTTAGTGTTGCCTCAGGTATGACTATCAACAATCTGAAATCCCAAATTTTCTTTTTCAATACTCACCTGAAGATCTAGAATCGCATTATCAGACTGTTAGGCTTTCTGAAAGGCTCCCTACCCTCCAAATTTCTTGGATCCCCCTTGATTGCCTCGACCATCAAGCATTCCTCTTGGAAAGACCTTCTTACTGCCCTTGAGCTCAAGCTTTCCTCTTGGACCTTCAAAACCCTCAATTTTCCCAGTCGCCTCATTCCACTCAAATCTGTCTTACAAGCCATGCCCCTCTACCTTTTCTCTGTAATGGTTGCCCCCAAATTCATCCTCAAATCCATCTGCAACCTGCAGAGAAATTTCCTTTGGGTAGGCTCCACTTAGCACAGAAAATGGGCCTTAGTGGCTTGGGACAAGCTTTGCACTCCAAAGATGGAAGGAGGTCTGGGAATGTGAGATCCTTGCACTATAAATATGGTGCTCTGCACCAAGCTTTTCTGGCGTTGCTACATGGAAAGCCACACCCCCTGGACACACATCTGGCTTCAAAAGTATACTGATAACTTACATCATCATGAGCTCATAAAGAAGGACTCCCTTCCGAAGGTATCCCTAATTTGGAACTCTGCTTGGGCCCAAAGAGAGCTCATCCGTAAGCACAGTTTCTCGGAAATAAGAAAAGGTGACAGAGCCCTCTTCTGGGAGGACGCTTGGAATCAGTTACCCCCTCTCACTAACTTCTCAAACACTGAGGCGATCCAAAACCATGCTCAGTTACTCAGAATGCATCTTGTGAATCACTATTGGGAACCACCGACTAGCACCGACACCTGGAGAACCTGGGTTGTTCAGAATAATGAGACTACTACCCTCCTCACTAACAAAGAAAATGCTTTCTGGACTTCTCTTAACTCCAGAAAAATCCTTGTCTCAAATCTCCCGGATAAGCTCAGAAAGGGTCACCAACAGAATGGCTTCTTCACGATTAAGGAAGCCTATCAGCTCACTCATGCTCCACCTCCTCCTAAAGATGTTATCTGGACTAAGATTTGGGACTCTCACTTTTGGTCGAAAGTGAAGACCTTTCTCTAGCTTGTGGCTAAAGGGAAAATTCTCACCTGGGATCAACTGATAAAGAAAGGTTTTGTTGGACCGTCTATCTGTGTTTTATGTAATCAACACGAGGAAAATCAAGAACATCTCCTCAACTCGTGCCTCTATGCCTCCGCCATTTGGGACTCGAGAGAAACTATTTTTCGCCGCTTTGACCGCAACAAGACTGACATTATTGATTCTATTCGGATATGTCCCACTGATCCCTTCACTAATCCCGTCCTCAACCGCACCTGGTGCCTCTTCCCAAGTTTTGTTCTTTGGAACCTTTGGAAAGAGCAAAATAGAAGGATCTTTCTCAACTGCTCCCTCCCTGAGTCTTGCCTTATCCCTCGCATACACTCCAATAATCAGGAAACAGTGAGATTGGTCACCTGGGTTGCTTCAGACCTCATCTGTCAGCCCCCGGAAGGACTCATCCTTGCAGACTGGAACTTCATGCTTCACCCAATTCACCCTTCACCTCCTACCCCTCCACCTTCCTCTCACATTCCCTCCTCCTGGTCCCTGCCACTCCATCCTCCCCTTAAGCTCAACTTCGATGGTGCCTATAAGGGAAACCCTAGTCCAGCTGGCATCGGTGGAGTCTTCAGAGATCACACTGGGAAGATCATTCACATCTTCTCGGAAAGTATAGGTATCAACACCAACAACGTGGCTAAGCTCCTTTCTCTCTTAAAAGGTCTTAACATTGCTAGACGGGAAGGTTGGTCTGTCATCACCATTGAAGGTGACTCTCAAATCATCATCAACACGGCTCTCAGACTTCATTGTGGCACAACCCTCGCCAAACTTTCCAAGCACTGGAGATTAGATTGGCTCAAAGAGTAGCTTCAAGATATTATCAAATATTTCCAGGTTTTCAACATGAGCCATGATCGTCGCACGACCAACAACCTCGCCGTCCATCTAGCCAATAATGGAGCTGACATCTCCCAGAAAAAAATAGATTCCTTATGGCTCCATTTTAGGGAACAACCACTCAGAGATCAACTCAGCAATATAGCCCATCAAGACTTTTCCCCCCCACAGCGGGTGCACATTTTGCCACATGGCCATGTAAAGGGATTGCGGGCCTCCAGCTCTAGCTCGATTCTTACCCACATGCCCCAACCATATACCACGAGCACCGAACACCTAGCCCTTCCTCACCCCACCTGCCACGAGATCCTGCCATCTGCCACTGGCTGCAACCACCTGCCTTCTTCCACCGAAGGTGCTCATAATTTTCCTGCCACCCCCATCGTGTCCCATGCAGAACATTAATAACTCCTTAGCCCGTCCTGTCCGGAGCTTGACCCTTGGCAGTGGGATTAATTTCTTCTCCGTGTGGAACATCTTGTCTATTGTTCCAGATCCAATGCACATACTACTCAGAGTAATGGATCTTACGACTCCGACGAGTCCGTCTCACTGGCTCTATCCTTTCATCATCATTTTTCTTACCAGCACTTCAAGCAATCATGCTGGGGTTCAACATCTCAATAGGTCGGTGGACGCCAGGCTTAAAGACCTACTCAGAAAAGGCTCCACACACTCAAGCATTCTGCTTGTTCCTTCCGACATTCCCAGTTTTTGTTCTCGCCACCTTAGCTCCAGCTCGTTTGACTCCATTCTCAGCGCTTTCTCTGCTCCTTGCCTCTGACTCTGCGTGGTCATGGCCCCCCCTAGGAAAATATGCACCCACAGTACTGTATTCCCTACTCTAAGGTCAAGGGAATGTATGCTAGTGAAGTATGTGATGACACACACCTGCTTCAGACCTTTATATTCAATAAATTTCAATTGCTGGTGAAATCAAAGATCCATGTACAGACACGACAAGGACAAAGAATCATCATAAGGAGCATGTACACCAAGATGTGGGATCCCTCATATCAGCCAAGATTTCGACACCCATATGATGATATGATCGATTGGCCTTATGAGAGGTCGGATTACAATTTCTTGATTGATTAAATGGTTTCCATGGGATTCTTTGAAATCTCCACTTTGTTTACTTTATTTTGGTTTCCGTGGGATTCCCTGAAATCTCCACTTTGTTGTACTGTCAGGTTTGGAGATATTTTCTGACATTATTGTTGTTCGAATCCTGTTTTGAATATGTTCTAAGACTCAAGACACTTTCCTGACTTTTGGTGCGGTTTGACCCACATCTCAGATAGCTTTTATGAACAAGCAAATCGGAAAGACGATTCGTTTCCTGCAGATTGCTTGATTCGAGGAAATTCATTGCTTCAACATGAAGGAACGATATCTATCTAAAAAATCTATAAATAAAGAGTTCCTCCTCTCTTATTGCATCGCACATTCGAGATTAGAGAGTCTAGAGTCTTAAGTCTTGTTCGAGTATGTTCTACAAGTGCAGCTTAGTTTGATCACATTGCATCAGAAAAATTTGTTTTAGGAAGTCGAGTCTAAAGGAATTGTGATTATGCTCTGCGAATTTCCCTATGGGTATAATATCGCATCAGAAAGCATTCTGATAATATCTGCTCTGTAATATTTCTGATGCAAAATTAATAAAATTTCTGGGTACCATTCCCAGTTTGAAGTTTGTGTATTAGTGGTCTATCTAAAGTCGTATCACCCCTTAGTCTGGATCTGTAATTCACTAGTTATCTCGCAAGATTCTTCACTCTGGTCATGAAAATCATCCATCCACGAAGTAAGTCCCAGGAGAGGCCGTAGTGCATGTTCTACATTACAAGGAGTGATTGAAGAAAGGTAGCATGCTTGTGAGTTGCAGATATTCAGCTAGAAGGAAGCAATCCCAACACTATGATTTCTATCCAGTCTACCAGGTGTAGAAGCCCCTGCATCAAGTTGTGGTATCAGAGCCATCACGGTTCCCAATTTTATCATAGACTCTCATATCTCTTATAATGACACTTTAAAATGAAAATCAAATGATGGTTCTACTTCATCTTCTATGGATGCGTTGTTTCCTAGCAAAGATATTCAATGGATAAATCATGGTAGTACTGATTTTGTTAATAATGCTCCTTCCAAACCGTTTGAGCTACCTCACCTATCAGCTGATCAAATATATAAATATATGTCTATGTTTAATTTAAAATCTAGACAATTGTTTAAAGTCCGAGAAGGAGTCAGGGAAGTTACTGTAAATACTAGTTCTATAGGCCAAACCCTTGGTCTGTTAGATCCTGCAGAAGTCAAGTATTACAAGAAAAAATATGGAAAAAACTTTGTTAATTTGGGAAGGGATCTTATTGGGGTCGAACCCCTGGTTCGACATGGGATTAATTCCACCGCCCTCGTTTGTTGTTTAGACAATCGTCACAACAAATTTATGGATGTGATAATCGGAGGAGTGTAGATGCCACTCTCTAATGAAATCCAGTACCTGGACATCGTCCTTGGTTTTAACATCTCTCTTAATGATCCCTATATTCACAAAGTTTTAGAAGTGAATATGTTTACCTCTAGTTTTGACATGAAACCTGGAGCTATTAACCTCCGTATCCATCATTATCTTGCTTTACGGTTCACAAACACTGAAAACCCTATCAATCCGCTCCTTCCCCGCGATCAAGATACTGCCGCAGTCTTGGTCAAAAGTGATCCCAGGAATGGCACCCTTGTGCCTTCCAAAATAACATGGAATTAGCTCAGTTCCCCCCCAGAATGGGTAATAGATGCCCCCAAGAAACCTCTTTCCCAAACTATTACCACTTCCGATATCCAGAAAACTTCATCTTCTGTGATTATCTCTTTTCCTGCTTTCACAGCCCAACGTAGTGGAAATATTCCTCTTATCAAATCCAAATCCCTATGTGCTAACTCATCAAAACCACCTCTGGCCAGAACAATTTCTCTCAAAGAACCAGCACTCAGAGATCCCATCTTCCTACATGAAAAGGTTCCTGTAAATATTCCCCTTACAATTGTCTGCCCCGACTACCAATGCATGGTACCCCATAAACAACCAAGCAATAATAAACCTGGTGACAACAAACAGTCACAAAAATATCCTTTCCCAAACCCAAATTGTGAGCCATCACCTTTGAGTCAATATCCACATGGCACACATTTTATGTAGGCATCCTCCCCTCTAGGATGGTGGGAAGAAATTTTTCAAAAAGCATCCAATAGTATAATCAAAATCCAAAAGGATGAAGTCTTAGATTCTACCTCCCAATTAGACCAAATCTTGTCAATCCAAAGACCCCATCAAGATCGAACAGGACTTGGGTTTTGTCCTATCTCAATCCAGACAAAACAACTGCTTGACCTACTTGCTAGAGAAATGGAAAAGGCTGAGTAGTATTGGTTGGTTGCAAAAGAAAAAAAGATACAACAGAAAATGGCTCTTCCCCCGTCCAGACTGAAACCCTGTTCATTCAAAGATATCAGAGAGCCATCTTTAGCCTAGAAAGAGATCTTTGAGACCATTAAGTATGGTCATTCCCCTTTTAATCCCAAAGATAAAATGATGAAGAATTTATTTTATTGGGATTTACATACTCATCCAGAAGTAGAAGAATTCTGGAATCAAGATCTCCCCAAAGGAGCAAGAAGAAGACTGTCTGAAAGATGGAAATTCGAAATGGATTTCCGCAACCAGTGGTATCCTTTTATGAATGGATAAAGGAGTTCCAACAAACTCTTTCTATGATGCAATCTAGTCCGCTACCGAAACCCAAAACAACATAATCTAGAGCAGAACGAACCTCAAAAGGACATGTATGGAAAACACCAACATGAGAAGAAATATATACTGAAGCCAATTTCCCGCCATTCAGGCCAATCAAGTTAGACTATGAAGAAGGATCTGCGCATGTAGCTTCGGTCATTCTCAATAATGACAAAGCAGAACAGGCCAATTGGTCAAGCCTTGCATTGAAAGGACTAGCCATACAAAACATAGAACTCCAAAATAAAATGCCACAGGAAAGTCAAATTGATTCCCTGCAAATTCTTTGCAGAAGAATACATGATGAGATTCAGCACCTCAGAATTGAGAATCCAAAACATGAACATTCTCCAGTCTCTGTTGAAGAAGTCAAGTCTATATGTGAATCTATCAAAGATGAACTTACAGATTCCATCTCAGACCTAGATAAGGATGTTGGAGACGCATTTTCTTACATAGCAGATAATGTAAATGAAAATGCTAAAAAATTGGGGAGAATCCAGAAAGATGTGGATAAGCCCAAGCTAGAACTGTCGAAGCTTGGACACTTTGGACAATTCTCAGCAGCCAGCTCTTTGGGTATTCCATCCTCGGGATCCAATCCCATTGGTAAAGAAGTTGCCCTTATGGCAGTATATTCAGGGTGGGACTATAATAAAACCCGCAAATTTGTTCCCCTGACCTTTATAAAGAAGATTCATGCTACCAGGAGTCCTACAACCCAAAGAATTTCTATTCTTGGAATCTAGACGAAAAAAATGAGGGAGAGATTCTTGATATGGTTAATAAAATGATGATATTTTTTGAAGCTTATATGTCCACAGGAAAATATGAACATGTTGATGCTGTTAATATTATCGTTTCTAGTTTTAATGGTAATCTGGGTGTATGGTGGAACACTCATCTCCCAACCGTTCAAAAGGTTGAAATCCAAAATAGCATCCAACATGATGAGCCCAACATCATTGGTGCTCTATTGGCATCAATTATTGCATAATTCTGCGGTTATAGTGCCACCATGACTGATAAGCACAAACAAATCCTCCTTCAGCTCTGCATCAAGTCCGTCACTCAGTTCCATTGGTACCACAAGCAGTGGATTCGTTGCATCTACCAAATTGAATTTGACCGCATTGAAGAGAAGGTGTTCAAAGAAAAATATTTTGCGGGTCTACCTTCCGGTTTCTGGGAACAACTCAGAGATAAATTCCAGGAAGATCTCTCTCGCCACACTTGGGGACAATTTTACACTGCAGCTAAAAAAATCTTTCTCCAATATTGTGAAATAAAAAAGCTTGATAAAGACCTTGCTCACAACACTTTTTTTTGTGGCAATAGGGAGGTTTGCAGAATGTTTGGTATAGAACCACAGAAAGCTCCATATAAGAAAAGAAGGCACCATTCAAGCCATAGGCTATTCCATAAGAAGCCTAAAGGACGACAAAATAACAGATGGAAACCAAAAGAAACCCACAGAAGAAAAGAACCAAATTATAGAAAAGAACCAGGAAAAAGGAAAATTGAATGCTTCTACTGTGGTAAAGAAGGCCATACTGCTACTGAATGTTATAAAAATAACCAATATTACCAAAGGAAGCAAAAGGGAGCTAGGACATGGAAAAATAGGAAAAGAATGTTTCCCAAGGCCGAGCCATTTGATGACAATTTCAGAGGTCTCCCAGAAGAGGAAATCCCAGACACTAGAATTTGATGCATGCAGAAGTACTAAGTCTAGATACTTCTGAATATGATTCCAACACCTCGAGAGATGTTGAACTCATGCATATCCATCAAATGTATGATAGGCCATGTAAGTGTGGAGGAGTAAGCCAAGAATGTCAGGAAGAACAAGAAACATATGAGTCAAAAAGTTCTCCCCAATCAGATGAGCAAAGGCTGTTTGTTGCATGGACCAAGCAACATCCTAAGAATGAATCTCCTTTTGAAACAGAATCAGAAGAAGTAAAATGCTTCATGGTAGGAACAGAAGAAGAAGATCCAAAGGTTCTGATGAAGAGACCAATAGCCCAAATAAAAGAAGGAAATAAAAAGGATGAACTGGTGAACAACTTTAATAAAATTTTCCTTGATGATCGAATGGGAAAAGGAATAAAAGGCGCCAGAGAAAAATTTAGAAGAAAATATGTACATGATTCATAAGAACAAGAGCAGGAGGATTCAGACAAGGAAGACAACAAGTGGACATGGAAGGAAGTAGACCTGCCTAGTATGGAGAAAAATGTTTATCCCCTCCTTATAAAGATGCACCAGGAGCCACAAAAAATAGATCTGGCAACACTTCACAAGGAACACCTTAAATTAGTACAAGAAGTCAAAGAACTCATAGTTATAGTTGAGAAGCTGAAAAGACATGCAGAAACATTTCAACCAGAGCTACCACGGCAGGAAGATGAAATGCATGTCATGATGGTTGTCCACCAGAAAACTGTAGTAAAGTTGCAAATCAAAGTACATGAAGATGACATAATGGTGCTAGCATTGATTAACTCAGGAGCAGACTTGTGTTTTCTCAAGAGGAAGTATGTTGACCCAAATTACTGGGAACCATGCCAAGCCCCAGTCAAAGGTTTTGGAGGAAGAAAGGCAGTAGAATATAAGACCAGCCACGGAACGGTATGCCTTGGCAATTTTTGTATAAATTGTATTTTCCTACTTGTAGAAGATGATTTTGCACATGAATGTGTAATAGGAACTAGTATGTTGTCAACCACCATCCCTCATGGAGTAAAATATGATGATAAAGGGAAAATTGGATACCATTTTACTATAATAAAAAAGCATATCTTTCTCCCACTGGTATCTACAGAAGAAATTACACATATCATATGGAACTTAGAACTTGATACTATGAATCATTTCAAAGCCCAAATCAAAGAAAAAGGAGTTCAAATCAGGGCCATAAAAAGGGCTGAACACTTACACAAGATTGAGGATGAATTGAAGGCACCTAAGAAGCAGAAAAAGATTGAGGAGATCAGAAAATAATATGCTAGTAAAGTATGCCATACCACTCCTAATGCATTTTGGCATACAAAGCAATTTTGGGTAAACCTAAAATATAAAGAAGGATATCAAGGAAATCCAAGAAGAAGCAGAGCAATCCCCATGAATAAGGAATACCTAAGTGTATGCAGAGAATAAATTCAAGACCTACTTAGCAAAGGACTTATCAAGCATTCAAGAAGCCCATGGTCCTGTTCAGCTTTCTATGTAAATAAACACTTTGAACAACTTCGTGGAGTACCAAGAATGGTGATCAACTACAAGTCGCTCAATGACACCCTGGAATGGGGAAGGTATCCAGTCCCAAACAAATCTGATATGATCAAGAGGATTCCAGGAGCAACGATCTTCTCTAAGTTCGATCTGAAGTCCGGTTTCTAGCAGATTGGAATCAAACCAGAAGACCAGTTCAAGACGGCCTTCAATGTTCCACAACGACAATACGAATGGAAGCTAATTCCTTTCAGATTAAAAAATGCTCCTTCAGAATTTCAAAGAATCATGGAATCTGTGTTAAACCATATATGGATTGGCTCCTGGTCTACATTGATGATATTCTTGTATTTTCAAAATTTGTTGATGAGCATATGAAGCATCTTAGGACCTTTCTCCATGTCCTATACAAGAACGGATTTGAGCTATCTGAGAAAAAGATGAAGCTATTCCAAACAGAGATCGAATTCTTAGGGAAAAAGATAAAAAATGGAAAGATTGAAGTTAAACAACATGTTGTTGACTTTGCTGATAAATTCCTAGATGTCATCTTAGAAAAAAAACAATTGCAGAGATTTCTAGGCTGCCTGAATTATGTGACATCATATTATGAAAATTGTGCGCAAGATAGAAAGCTACTAAATAAACGACTGGGAACAAGTCCTCCACCATGGACACAGAAGCATACAGAAGCAGTCAAGAGGATAAAAGTCAATGTAAAGACTCTCTCGGTTTTACACATAATAGATGAAAGACTGATGAATATTTTAGAGACAGATGCATCAAAAGAAGGATGGGGAGCAGTCCTGAAACAATGTTGAAGAGATTGCAACGGTACTGATGAAGAAGTAGTCTGGTATGCATCAGGACTATGGAATGATGCCCAAAGAAAGTATCATACTATTGACAAAGAGATTAAGGCATGTCTGAATGCCATCCAGAAGTTTGAAATACACTTAATGAATAAAAAGTTCCTAATCAGAACAGACAACCAGGTAATGAAATTTTTCCTAGAAAATCCCATCACAAACTCCACTGCCAAAGCCAAGTTCGCCTGATGGCAGGCCATGCTTTCTCAATAGGAATTTGAAATTAAGCACATCAAAGAAATCCAAAATTGTATTGTAGATTTTCTTACAAGAGAACATCTATAGGATAAATATGGGATTGCACCCCCTAGTTGCATGATGATGATAACAGAATGGCATGAAGGAAGTGACTACTGCAGATGTGTAGATGATGAAATGAGCTGGGAAGATTATACGGAACAATGGAATCCCACTTGGTAGCTGAGGTCAACAAAAGTCTTGGATGAGAATTTACAACACCCAAACTTGTTGATAAATTTGGTACCAGAACACAGGAGATATCCAACATCAACCTGTGGGGTTCCCAACATGGTTTATGGCCGACAATTGAGACAGGCCATTGATTCCTCACATGTGTTACAAACAAATTTCCAGGACCTAAGACTCATCAGCACTGAATTAGAACTAGGACAAGTCCTAGAACAGTATTATTGTATCAATCACATGCGCACCTTAGCCTCCTGGCCAGGAAATAACCCTATTCTCAATTTTCCCCTCACTGATGTAAATTATGAAAATTACAAAAAGTTGTGGTGGAACTTCCTAAAAAAGGATAACTGGGACCATGAATATTTCACAAAAGTAAAGTTTGGTCTACAAAGGGCACATGTGCTTAATGGAATCCTAGACTAGACGCATTGCTGGTGGAATGATTTTGGCCTAAGCAAAAGCAGAGTGGACCCTG
Source organism: Larix kaempferi (assembly GCA_027924585.1). Classification (NCBI taxonomy): domain Eukaryota; kingdom Viridiplantae; phylum Streptophyta; class Pinopsida; order Pinales; family Pinaceae; genus Larix; species Larix kaempferi. Next base: position 2,248,128 of record BSBM01001073.1, read on the forward strand.
TCATTATATAACATGAGCATGCACAGTACTGTATTCCCTGCTCTAAGGTCAAGGACATGTATGCCAGTGAAGTATGTGATGACACACATTTTCTCCAGACCTTTTTATACAATAAATCTCAGTGGCTGGTGAAAGCAAAGATTCGTGTATAGACACGACAAGGACAAAGAATAATCACAAGGAGCATGCACACCAAGATGTGGGATCCTTCATATCATTGAAGATTTCGACACCCGTATGATGATATGATCGATTGTCCTTATGAGAGGTCGGATTACAATTTCTTGATTGATTAAATGGTTTCCGTGGGATTCCCTGAAATCTCCACTTTGTTTACTTTATTTTGGTTTCCATGGGATTCCCTAAAATCTCCACTTTGTTTACTTTATTTTGGTTTTCGTGGGATTCCTTGAAATCTCCACTTTGTTGTACTGTTAGGTCTCGAGATCTTTTCTAACATTATTGTTGTTCGAATCCTCTTTTGAAGATGTTCTGAGACTTGGGACACTTTCCTGACTTTTGGTGCGGTTTGACCCACATCTCAGACAACTTTTACGAACAAGCAAATCAGAAGGACAATTCATTTGCTGTAGATTGCTTGATTCGAGGAAATTCATTGCTTCAGCATGAAGGAACGATATCTCTCTAAAAAATCTATAAATAAAGAGTTCCTCCTCTCTTATTGCATCGCCCATTCGAGAGTAGAGAGTCTAGAGACTTAAGTCTTATTTGAGTATGCTCTGCAAGTGCAGCTTAGTCTAATCACTTTGCATGAGAAAGATCTGTTTTAGGAAGTCAAGTCTAAAGGAATTGTGATTATGCTCTACGAATTTCCATATGGGTATAATATCGCATCAGAAAGCATTCTGATAATATCTGCTCTGTAATATTTCCACTACAAAATTAATAAAATTTCTGGGTACCATTCCGAGTTCGAAGTTTGTGTATTTCTGGTCTGTTTAAAGCTGTATCACCCCTTAGCCCAAATCTGTAATTCCCTAGTTATCTCGCAATATTCTTCACTCTGGTTGTGAAAAGCATCTGTCCGTGAAGTAAGTCCTAGGAGAGGCAATAGCGCATGTTCGACATTACAAGGAGTGATTGAAGAAAGGTAGCAGGCTCGTGAGTTGCAGATATTCATCCATAAGGAAGCAAGACCGATGCTAGGATTTCTATCCAGTCTACGAGGTGTAGAGGCCCCTGCATCAAGTTGCGGTATCATAAAAAATTGCACACTATATTAAGCTCTTTAGATAAAGCATCATGTAAAATTAATGTTCATAACATCTCTCTCCCTATGGTAGGTCGTGTGTTGACGTTCAACACCTGTCCTCTTTTAACAACCAATTGCTCAATCTCACTTTCATGAAAGCACTCGGTTTCATGCATGAAAGCAAAGTGTCATGGGGAAAGACGAACGACCACATTCACACTGCTTTCGTGTTGGATTAAGGTTTCATCCATGGGATTAATTTCAAAAGGATTTTGGTCCATCATGCAGAAACCCAAGTGAGGTAGGCAGAGATGCTAAATTACACAATGATTCCTCATTCTATAAAGCATAGAGGGAGGATTGCAACAGATCTTATATGAAGCTTAAGTCAATATTTCAAGCTCCAAAATTTGTTTTTTTGAGATTCGATGGTGATTTCATGTTCAAGCAAAGTATTGGGAGCTTCAATCTATTTTCTTTTATCTTTACAGAATGAAGAAAAATTAGAAAGTATTTTCTAGGTTTTCCAGTACTTGATCCATCCTATGTTGAACTCGAAAAAATGGAAGGATATAACACTTCTAGTCATATTTCAGAGAAAGAGCTATGATCAGAGATTGAAAACAAAGAGAAGCATGCTTTACCTATAGATCAGGAAACAAAATCCGAGACTACGAGTCAGACAGCCAAAAAATGTAGGAAAATTAATCACAAAACTGTCAATTGCTACAAAAAAAGCGTGTGAACGAGCAAGCTGATGTCAAGGATCTCCAATCTAGCTAAAGAATTTGTATGACTACTACACTATGCGGATCAACGGTAATATCGACTCTCACAGATGACCTATTTTCCATCCTAAACCATACCTCGAAACAGAACCTCGACGTCTACTAATTCACTTAGCATTGGGAGCATGGCTGGGATCACGGTGAGCTCTATTGCTACTGCTATGTTCTTTTGCTTATAGTGATCCCCATCCAAAGAAGAGTTGATGAGGGAAAGGTCGGTTTATCGATTTTCCAGAGAAAAAATTCACGGATTCAGAGAATCATTATCGATCGATGGATTCAAAGCCTCATTCCAAACATGTATGCCTTTGAGTCTTTATCTCAAGGAACCTAATATTATTTTGTCAGGTGTAGGATTGGAATAGCCAAGGGTTGTAATCATGACCAAGAAATTTACTATGTAAATCAAAGTTTGAATGGGCAAGAGTTCAAATCATGGGTGAGAAGTTTATAATAGAGAAAACTAGTGCTCCGAGTAGAAATCTAGAGAAGGATAACAGAGGACGGGTCTAGGGTTGGGCTCCATGAGAAGGAGGGCAGTTCAAGGGATGGGGCGGCTAATAAATTTAGAAGGCCCTCTGATTCCCAATAAGGAATATTGCAAGATGTGAAAATTTCATAGAGAACACATGCATTCTGCAAAATATGAAAGGATGAATGATAGAGCAAGCAGTGGAAGTGGTAGAAATAGCAGAAGGGATGAAAGCGGAGAGCTGCTGCTCATCCTTAAACATAAAAATCGTAGAAGCATAGGCCATGACTTCCAGGTGGAGCATGGCATGCACCTCAACTATTGTATCCCACCGAGGTGCATGCAGTCAAGATCGTGGCAATGAAAACATGCAGGTGAACGATCGTGACAATGAAAAACATGCAGGTGAGCACGGGAGGATGGCACGCGACACGAATGTGCGGGCGTAATTATCAACGCATGCAAAATAATAATAATAAAATGACCTAGCCTTGGTTTGAGGCCAAATAAGGCTGGAATTTTTTCTTTGGCCAGAACAAATTTATGTTAAAAAACTTTGGTTAAAACACTCTATAAATCGTGCCAAACTAATAAAAGTAGAAAAAATCGATTTCTATAGTCCCTGCACTGCCTGCGGGCAGGGACTAATAAGATAAAAAGTAATAATCGCAATTAAGAGTTAAAGTCATATATTCTCTAGATAAACAAATAATGACTATACTTGAAAAAATTCTATAAACCAAATAATAACATAAAATATTAGACTAGTAAAGGTAAACACATTAGATAGAGAAACAACATAAGTCATTTACTTATATAATTTGTGATAGAAATTGCGAGAGGATTTAGGGTTAAATTGTTTTTTGAGAATGTTACATTGTGTGACAATATTCCTTGAAATATAGGGAACTTAAAATTTATTTACCTCAAAAGCACCAACAAACATGCATGGATTTCAAGTTGTACAGTAGTATTGTTGTCTCTAAATGGGTAAACTTTGACCATGTCCAATGAAAGGAGTTGTGGAAGTAGATTTTATGCTTTCGAAGAAGGTGTCATTGATATGAGCATCATCCCCTAACTCATCTTGTTGAAATGAATATAACAAAATTTCCTCTGGGGCTCTCATATCTCATAAAAAATCATTCATATCAACCTCTATTTCATTTACTTCATTGACAAAATGTGAAGAACTAGTGTTATTTCAGACTCCTAACTCATGACGTAGTGGGAATTGAATAGGTGATTGATTCAACCATGATAAACATCAACCAAAGTCAAACAAATTTCATTAGGGAAATTTTGAGGTAAAAAATGGGCCTCAAAACAAAAAATGTACTATCAAAATCAACTTTACAAGAGCCAATAACATTGTAGAGTATGACATCATCTATCATGGTTGAAGTGACATTGGTTAAGTTAAAGATGCTTATTTGTCAAATTCTAAATAATGAATAAAAACCGATAATTAAGTACTCATAACAAAGTTGCAAATAAAGTACTCATAATAACAAAAATAATCATAAATTACTTTTAAATATAATATAAATATACTAAGATACTCTTAAAATATCTTTTAACAAAAACTAAATTATAAATATAAAAAATAAAATAATTATTTAAAACCAAAACTCTTTAATTACTTTCCAATATATAATAAATTATCAAATAAAAAAATTAAAATAACTTTATTGGAAATAAAAAAAAATATATAAATATTTTTCAATATAGTATATATATTTAATTCCTAAACATATAATATATATCATATTTAATTCACAAACCTACAATATATATTATATTTAAATCTTAAACATATAATATGTATTACCTAATAATACATGTACTAATAAAATGTACTAAACTAATAAAACTCAAATCACATAAATTATCGCATCAATAGTACACGTACTATTGATATATAGTAAACTAATAAAAATCAAATCACATAAATTATCAGATGTGTGATATTATGATGGACATTAAACACATCTATCGGATACGTAATAGGTAGTAATATGGTTTCAAGCCAACACTTTTTATGTTAATATATATATATATATATGTGTGGTATTATCTTATTTAATATAAAATAACAGTTGTATTAATTTAAATAAGATTAATTTTAAATTTTAATGATGGACATATTTGGTTAAAAATAATGTAAAATAAAAAAAACAAATTAAACTAAAAATTCATACTTATTATAACATAAATATTATAGAATTTTGTTTAAAATAATATATATATATATATATAATACTTGGTTTCTTAAAAATGTAAAAATATGTTTATATAATATAAATATTTATATAAATAAACAATTTTTATATTTAAATAAAGTTAATATTTATATCAAGAAATGATGAATTTTTTTAATGAATATAAATTAGGTTTACATAATACATTATTACTTTAAAAAAAATGACAATTTATTCATATAAATTTAATTTATGTTTAAAATTAATTAAAAAACATGTTTTTATAAACATATTTTGAATATTGAAAAATTTAAAACCAATACATTTTGTTTTATTTTATGAGTATTATAAGTACATTTATCATATTATATTCAAAAGTAATTTATGTATTCAAAGTACTCTACTTTTAGTCACATCAAGAATGTTTTTTTATTGATTTTATTTTGAGACATCTTTTCAATTTAACTGGACCATAGTTATATTGGTTGTAGTGTAAAAGGTGAGTTGTAAATATACCTCCCCCACAAAATGCCTAACTCATAATATTTTATTATATCTCTTATGAGACCCATTTTAGACCTCAAAATTTTCCTTATGAACCACACTTAAATGAAGTCAACCATAGTCAACCGAAGTCTACCATAGTTAACCATAACCAACCAAATTCGAACGTCAAACAAGTTCGACCAATAGTTAATTATTGCCAAATAAAGTCAGCCATGGTAAACCAAGTCAACTACAGTCAAAAGTCAAAGAAGGTCAATCAGTAGTCAATAATAACAAAACAATCAACCATAGTCAACCATGGCAATCAAAGTAAGCCATAGTCAAACAAACTCAACCATAGTCGAGCATAGCCAACCATGTTCAACCAAAGTCAACCATGGACAACCAAAGTCAACTATAGTCAAACAAATTCAACGATAGTCGACCATACCCAACCATGGTTAACCAAAGTCAAGAATGGTCAATCATAGTCAACCATATTCAACCAAAGGAAGCCATAGTGAAATTGTAATTAATCATATGATTTTAAATTCAACCCTTATGTCAACCAAAGTTAGCCATAGGAAAACAATAGTGGAATTATAATTCGCCATATGATTTTAAAGTCAACACTTGTGTCTCCCATAATCAAGTGAACAAGTCAACCACAGTAAACCATATGATATCAATATCCACCAAAGCTAACCAAAGTCAACCATTCCTAACCATTCTCATACATAGTTAATCATGATCATATATAGCGAACCATCATCAACCATGGTTAGCCATAGTCAACCATAGCTATATACTCAATCAAAGTCATCCATAGTCAATTGTGGTCAACCATATCCTACCAAAGACAACCATAGTCAACCATGGTGAGTAAGAGACAACCATCGTCAACCATGGTCAAGAACAGTAAACCATAGTTAATTAGTAAATTAGATTCACCCATAGTGAACCAGGGTCAACCATATCCTACCAAATCCAACCAAACTCAACCATAGTTAACTAAAGTCAACCATATCCAACTAAATTTAAAAGTTAAATAAGTTCAATTAATGGTTATTTGTGGCAACAAAATGTTTACCATAGTCAACCATAGTCAACCATAGACAAAAGTTAAATAAGGTCAACCAATAGTAAATTACGGCAACCGCAAAACAAAGTCACCTTTAGCCAACCATGAGAAACCGTAATCAACCATAGTCAATTAGTTAGCCAAAGTCAACGATAGTTAAACAAAGTCAACAATAGTCAACCATGTTCAGCCACATTCAACCAAAGTCAGTTAAGGCCAACCAAAGTCAACCATAATCGATCATGGTCAAGTATGGTCAACCATTGTCATCCATAGTCAAACAAAGTCAACCATGGTTAAACAATGTAAACCGTGGTCAACCATAATCAACCATGGTCAACGAAATTCAACCATGGTAAACGATAGTCAACCATATTAAACCATATTCCACCATAGTCAACCATGGTCAACTCATAGTCAATTATGGCCAAACTAGGTCAACCATAGTCGACAATGATTAACCAAGTTAACCAAATTCAACCATGGGAAACCATAGTCAACAACAATTAATCGTCATTAACCATAGTCAACCATATTCAACCAAAGACAATCATAGTCAACCATGGTTAACCATAGTCAACCATGGGAAACCATGGCCAACTAAAGTTGACCATAGTCAACCATGGACAACCAAAGTTAACCATAGTCAACCATGCTCAACCATGGTTGAGCATGGTCAACTAAATTCAACCATGGTAGACCATAGTCATCCATGGTCAACGATAGTTAATCATCGTCAAACAAATCCAACCATGTTCAACCAATGCCAACCATAGTCAACCATGGACAACCATACTCAAGTATGGTCAACCCAACTCAACCACGATCAACCATAGTTAACCATCCTTAACTAAAGTCAACCATATGGTTGAGCATGGTTAGTTAATAATAATAATAATAACCAACTACGATTGTAAAAAATAATAATAATATTAATATAAACCATGGTTGGCTAATAACTATGGTTGACCATGGTCGATAATAGCCAACCATGGTCAACCATATTCAACCATGGTCAACCAAAGTCAACCATGGTTGACCATCTTTAACGAAAGTCAACAATGGTCAACCATAGTCAACCCTCATTAACCAAAGTCAACCATAGTCAACTCTCATCAACCAAAGTCAACCATATGGTTGACCATCTTCGATTATGGTTTCCTATGGTTAACCATGGTTGGTTAGTATTAATAATAATAATATTATTATTATGAATCATGGTTGACTATGATTGTCCATGGTTAAAGAGTTAATTACAGGGAAACAAAGTGGGTAATCATAATCAACCATAGTCAATTAGTGAGGCAAAGTCTAACATTATTAAAAAAAGTTAATAATAATCAAACATGGTCAACCATAGTCGAACATGGTTAAGCATGGTCAACCATAGTCATCCATATACAAACAAAGTCAACCATAGTTAAACAATGTAAACCTTGGTCAGTCATAGTCAACCATGGTCAACCAAATTCAACCATGGTAAACCATAGTCAACCATGGTCAACCAAATTCAACCATGGTAAACCATAGTCAACCATGGTCACCATATTAAACGATATTCCAATATAGTTAACCATGGTAAACTAATAGTCAATTATAGCCAAATTAGGTCAACCATAGTCAACAATTGTTAACCAAAGTCAACCAAATTCAACCATGGGCCACCATAGTCAACCATAGTTAACCGTAATTAACCATAGTGAATCAAAGTCAACCATATTCAACTAAAGACAACCATAGTCAACCATGTTTAACCATAGTCAACCATGGGAAACCATGGCCAACTAAAGTTAACCGTAAGTCAACCATGGCCAACCAAAGCTAACCATAGTCAACCATGCTTAACCATAGACAACCATGGTCAATAATCGTTAAGCATGGTCAACTAAAGTCAACCATGATTAGCAATAGTTAAGCATCATCAGCCAAAGTCAACCATATGGTTGACCATGGTTGGTAAATAATAATAATAATAACCATGGTCAACCATGGTCAACCACAGTCAAACAAATTCAGCCATGCTCAACCAATGCCAACCATAGTCAACCAAGGTCTAGCCAACTCAACCACGATCAACCATAGTTAACCATCCTTAACCAAATTCAACCATATGGTTAAGCATGGTTATTTAATAATAATAATAACCAACTACAATTATTAAAAATAATAATATTATTTTTATAAACCATGGTTGGTTATTAACTATGGTTTACCATGATCAATAATAGCCAACCATGGTCAACCATATTCAACCATGGTCAACCAAAGTCAAGCATGGTTGACCATCTTTAACAAAAGTCAATAATGGTCAACCATAGTCAACCCTCATTAACTAAAGTCAACCTTGGTCAACCATAGTCAACCCTCATCAACCAAAGTCAACCATAATCAATCATATGGTTGACCATCTTTGACTATGGTTTCCCATGGTTAACCATGTTTGGTTAGTATTAATAATAATAATATTATTATTATTATTATTATTAATCATGGTTGACTATGGTTGGCCATGGTTAACGAGTCAATTACAAGAAAACAAAGCGAGTAATAATAGTCAACCATAGTCAATTAGTGAGGAAAATTCAAACATCCTTAAACAAAGTTAATAATAGTCAAACATGGTGTTGGCTTCCTATTTTGACTATTCAGCATCATATTTCTAGTTTCAAGTCACATGAGATTAAGTGTTAGTCAGCCTTTTTTTAGTGTTGTTTTGTACATGATTATGCCTTTTTGAAGATCAACATTGATAGGTTTTGGTAAGTGACTTTTTAGTTGCTTATTCATTACTTTGCTTTGTTTTTATGTGTGTAATGCAAACTTTAAGTTTTCATTTAAATATTTGGTCAACTAATGAGTCTTTGTTTCTTCCATGTAGTGGTATCGGCGCTCAGAAGATATGTTGAACCAGCGATTTGGGGGATTCGGTCCACAGTGGAGATGTTCTCTTGGATTCGCATCACCTTCCAGATACTTATGAAGATTATCCAGTGTTGTTCTGAGGATGTCATTTGCTCAAAATGGCATTTCCGTCCTTGATCAGGAACCTAATTTCGGGTTCAATTTATGAACAATCGGTTGGGAATTGTTCAAAACGGTTCGAAACCCACTTCACAAATGGCCCCATTTACCCCTAACCACAGGAAATTTTCAGAATTTATGAACGAATGTGGAAAAATCCCTTCCGGAACAGACGTGGTTTTGCGAGATTTGGTGTTGGCCGTTTTCTGGGTAGTTGCTCGAATTTCTGAATTTTGGGATGGATCTTGTCCATCTGTTCATGTATAAATAAAGCTTGAGAAGGAGATATACAGAGAATACTGTAAAACTTTATTTTTATCAATAGATCCAGCGTTTATCTTCTTGAAAGCTTCGACTTAATACTGGTAGGCGTTCAAGGGCAGGGCCCACCTTCAACACCGATCCTTCATACTTCAGTATTATGTATTTTGCAGTAGTAGAGTAACGTTTTTTTATCCTTTGACACTGTTTTATGGAATGTTAATTGTTTTGCTCATTTGTGAATTGAAATACAATGCATGTCTACAGATTATTAGTTAATATCATTTGCAATTGATCTAGTCTGTTGAGTAGATTTAGAAACAGTCTGTATTTAAAACCCTCTTTAGTTTTCAGCGTGGATTGATGGTTATGGTATTGGTAAGCCGTGTGATGAACTTGACTTGGTTTGCTGTAGAATTAATTTCATGAAGAGAATAGATTGGATTTCACATTTCCTTTTGCTGTTAGCGTTAGAGTAACTAGTGAATAGCTCCATTCTTTTGACTTTTGAGCTCACAAAATTGTAGGGTTAATGGTGGAATTTTCAAATTAATTGAATATATTCATTCTAAAACTAGGCTTTTACTTATTAAGTTCTTTTATAGATCATCATTGCTGTAGCTGAGTGTAGACTGTTGATTTTTTTAAAAGATTGTTGTAGCTTAGTATTGTTTTGAAGATTGATGTAGTTTACCATTTCTTTGGAAGATTAGTATTGTTTTGGAAGACTGATGTAGGTTGCTGTAGGTTAAATTGAGTTTGACAGTAAGATAGTGGTCAGTAAATTGATTTTCTTTTCTCTAGGACAGACCTAGTAACCTTAGCATTGATTACTTAATAAAGTAATAGCTTCATCAATTACATTTTGTTTTTGGTTTGTGAGTAGACTAGAATTTCTTTAAGTTACTATTAGCATGAGCATTGAAACTACCTTGCCCTCACATATAGTGTAGCAGCTCGAATTTTACGCACCCTGGTTGACAATTAATTGAAGGTAAATTAACTAGTGATAATTTTACCCAACATTTTGGCGCCGTTTCCGGGGAGTTGCTCCAAGGTAAGCTAGTATTTTGCTAATTTTCTATGAATTTGTTGGCTGTGAAGTTCAAGTAGATAGGGGTAGATAGGTTTCCTTTACATTACACAACAAGGTGGAGGGGAAACGATAAGACGCAAAGATGAATTCACTACGGGATTCCCATGGTTTAACAGCCTGGGTTGCCCCAAATCTTTGTTGTTTCTTTCTCGTAAGTGTGTTTACTTTTTCACATGTTTGACTTATTTTGCTGCAAAAGTGTGTTTACATTCCTGTAAGGCGTGTTTACTTTCTTGCAATTTAATTTCATGCAAGTGTGTTTTTCTTTTTTTTGCAAGTTTGGGTGTGTTTACTTTCTGCAATTTAATTTCAAGAATGTTTTATTTTATGCAAGAGTGGCGTGTGTTTGATTGGTGTAAATATGTTTTTAGTGGTAGATAGTCTTGATTAGAATTATTTAAAACACACAAAAATAAAAACTTGGGTGCTGTAAGATCCCCAGACATTGATCCTTGTGCAAGACATGAACAAAACAACCGACAGAAATTGACGCAGAAGTAACCATCAATTTGGGAAAACTTTCTCAAATCGTAGCTGTAGTTGGGAGTTCTTCTTATCAGGTAGAACACATACTGACAGCAGTTAAGAGTTTATCTACCTCTCCTGAGATAACAAATGAACGAAAGTCCCAAGAGCCACAAAAATATATTCCTTGCCAAATTGCAGAGTAAATTGACAACTTGGGGACTACATCTGATGGAAAGCAGCCTAAAATTGAGGAGGTATCAACAATTCCTCTATGTACTTCCGAAATCAATCAATCAGAAGAAGGTGATCTACATGATATGATAAAGGAAGGTGAGTACCAGGACTACTTTGAAAGTTGGCTCCAAGAGGCAACCAGACTACAACACCATTTCCTCCTTCAACACCTTGTGTTGCAGAAGCAAGTAGGTCAGTTGGTTCTCCTTATCCAGGTAATCATTGCAACAGTTTTTTTGGATAAAGGTATATTTTTAATTTTACTTCGCACTTGGTTACATTGGAAGAATTCCTATACTTGAATAGAAATGTTTTCTTTCTTCTTAGGTAGAATAGGAAAATATGCATATAAATAAAAAAGTTGCATGTTTAGTTTAGAAATTAATGCAACTTCGTTGTTTTTCTTTCTTTTCAATAAAATGATAAGATCTTTAACCAGAATTTATACCTTCTCTCCAGTCCATATTTTCAGAAAATTTATTATAACAGCAGCTCATAGCCTATAAAAAGGAAAAGTGCCAGAAGGATGCAGATATTTTCTGCAGTGAGGCTCAGGATGTTTTGAAGGCATAAGGGGAGTCTTTCTGTTACTACCCCTATTTCAGCCTTTGATTATTTTTGCAAAGCTTTTTTAAGGACTGTGTTAATTTGGATTAAATTTTTGAGTTTCACTAGCTGATTGGAATGCCTGTATCAAGTAAATAGATGTGTGCTGATAGGTTTTTCAGACTTGTCCTCTTTATTCATATGAGTACTTTTCCACCTGGCATTGTCCCCATCAGTGATTTAAGCTTCCAAAAGTGGTTTTTACTTATAAACTTATGGGTTACTAGGACCATTTGACTTGGTTTCACACTAGATGGAATGAGGAAATTGTTTTTAATAATGACAGCTATGGTATTGAATTATTCTTCTGTCAGGCACCATTTTGTAAAAAGGTATCCAGGACTGGGCAGTCTGGTGGTTATTATCTATTGGCTTCCATAATATTAAATACATATATATACTTTTTTGTGCAGCCACTTTATGACTTTCACTTTATACAGTTGCAAAGGTTAGTTGTTCATTTGGGCAAATTTTTACAGGCATGTACAAAGAATACTCTTCCAATTCTGATACCATCCCACTCCTAGATGGTTTTCAGAGCTGCTCCCCCACTCATCTATGCATGATCAAATCATAAACTTTATCTTTAAGATGAACTTGGGACAAGGGCCTCTGATAGAAAAAGGGTGCAAGAGGTTAACCCGCTGGGATACTGAACAGGTCCGCTGGCAGCAGGTACCGACCTATGGTATAAACAGGCAAACCCATCAGGGTACTGAACAGGCCTGTTGGCAATGGGGCATCTACCTGGGGAAGAAGCTTCTTAGATGTTACAGTTACCCCACCGGAGTACTGAACGGGCTCGCTGGCAGTGGGTTCTGACTCTAATATCTCCTTTAAAAGCCTCATCTATACTTGTTTGTATGAACAATGTACCTATGTAAAGGTAAAAGAGAGGTCATAAGGGTGGTTAAATAAAATTTAAAGAAACTGTTTGAAAAAGTCAGTTGATAGCCAGTTGATAATCATCTCCAGCTGCTCTGAATTTTGGTTACCTGATTCTTGTGAAAAAAGGAGTTTATGCTTGATATTTTCTCAGTCCTGAACATAGCTGAACTGGTTTTTGGCACTACTCAAACTGTCCTGTGTGAAGCTGAGTCAAAGTGGACCAGTACCCCATTAGCTTCTGTTAGTATTCCTCTTGTCTTATGACACGTCTTGGTGAAAAAAGTTCTATATGAATGACGAGAATGAAGTCTGTGTTATGATTGAGGTGTGGAATATAGGAGTAAGGTTGACAATTTGTGAATTGTAGTTACTTTTGTTTTTTTTGTATTGTTAATAAAAAATGGTTTCATCACTCAGCTCAGTTTCCTATGTGATCGGGTGAAGCAGCAACCTTGAACTGAGGTAATTGTGCCACAAGCTTGTTGGGGTAAAACAAATTTTCAACCAGTTTTACTTGCTTTTGCAACTCACACAAGTGGTATATTTTCAAAGACATTTATTTGCTTTAACATCACTATCATGCTGGCAATGAATTGATCCCTATAGAATTTCAGGTGAAGACCTTTCGTACTGCTGCACAATTGAGCCTGAATTTAGATGAAGCTGAGGAGCAGAGGTTGATGCAATTAAATGGGCTTGATGAAATTAAACAAGATGCTATCCATGAACTGATTTGATACAGAATCAGAGGACTAAATGCCATGACAAATTGTTGAACAAGAAAACTTTCGAAGAAGGTGATAGGCTCTGTTGTTTGACTCACAGTTCAAACACTTTAAATCTTAGGACGCAACCACTGAATAATGGTAGATGTGCAAGGAGCCTGCTGATAAAACATAATTTTCAGGCTGTTATTTAATTTTCCAGGCAGTTATTTGATTTTTTTGTCTTTTCAACTCACAAAAGTCGGAAAGACAGTTATTTGCCCTTACTGATAATATTACTGCTATGCTGGTAATTATTGTTTGTCCTTATCATCCTGGAAGTACCTCTGTATTTTAAAATTTCTGAAGTGCCGGATTGAGTGCCGGATGGGGTGTCGGAATAAAAATTGAAAAATTGGCATGTTCAATGGTAAGGGTAATGAACGTAATGAACGTTGCATTATTGGGTAAGTCCTAATTGTTATATATTAAGGATTATTATTATTACCAATTGCTTTTTCCTTTAATACAAGGATTGATGAGCTATGGGTTGCCATATAACCTTGACGTTTATTTAGTTGAGATTCCACCATTTCTTCATAAATTATTTTATGGCATTTGGTACTATTTTATTTCCTTATTATTAATTTGACATTTTTAATAAAACTTATGCCATTGATATATTTCAATTTGGGTTCGTAACTCGCCATGAGGTGAAGGTGAATTAAACGTGTGATAAAATGGGCATAATTCATTGCAACGTGAGCAGCATGTGCCAACGAGAGAAAGATTGATGCAATTCTCTTCGAATTTACTGTCTGATCTCTGTTAGTTTGTTGTCATTTCTTTTCCTGTTTTTCACGATGCTTATTCTAGCTGAGTTAAAGAAAAAGGATTGGGTATGGGAGCAATTTGTATATGAGTTGTCCAATTCTCATCTTAAATCATCCCTCGGCAATGAACCATGTGAGCCTTGTATTCCTGATTTAGTGGATAAAGCCTCCTTTATAAATATTTCTGAACATCAAGTCAGTCATCCTCAGGAACCAGCTGTTAAGAGTTGTAAGAAGGTTGCCCCATCCCATACTAAGAAGTCTCCAGTATCTAAGGGGCAGCCTGTCAGCTCTCAGTCTGGGGGAGAAAAGGGTCGTGAAAATTTGTTTGCTTCACCCAATCGAAGATTTGCCCGTAACATGACTGTTAAAGAAAAAAAAGGAATCCAAAGGTAAGAGCCTATCCATGTTGAATTGTCCTCATCCACTGCTTCTTCTGCCCATGATAACTCTAATATTCATGGCTCTCATCATCATTCTTCAATGCCTAGTCCTGTCAGTGAACCTTTGGTGGCAGCATCAACTTCAAAATCTAGTTTAAAATCTGCTAAAGCATCACCTTCCAAGTCAGGTCCAAAGTCTGTTAAATCTCATAGATCTGATACTTCATCTCGAGGAATTGATTATTTTAGGCAGAAGAATTTTAAGCTGACAAAGAAATGGCAAGAGTATGTGAGATTGGACCACTATATTAAGCAGGAAAATGCCATTTTGAAGGCTAAGGTAGCCTCTTTACAGACTTTAGTTGATGATATCACAGGGTCTAATCGTAGTCTTAGGAAACAGTTGAAGCAAAAGGATAAACAGTTTGAGAAGTTGATTAGTGTACAACAACACACTGCTCCATCTCCTCCTCAGGTTCAAGTTCTGTTTAATACTTCGGCCTCAGTTTCTAGGGTTTGATCCAAGGCTTGATCATCTATTATGAGTTTCAAATTTTGTTTCTTTGAAACTTTCTTGCATAGGGTCATGCAAGATCTTCAGTTTGGGGGAGATGTTGGCTTCCTATTTTGACTATTCAGCATCATATTTCTAGTTTCAAGTCACATGAGATTAAGTGTTAGTCAGCCTTTTTTTAGTGTTGTTTTGTACATGATTATGCCTTTTTGAAGATCAACATTGCTAGGTTTTGGTAAGTGACTTTTTAGTTGCTTATTCATTACTTTGCTTTGTTTTTATGTGTGTAATGCAACCTTTAAGTTTCCATTTAAATATTTGGTCAACTAATGAGTCTTTGTTTCTTCCATGTAGTGGTATCGGCGCTCAGAAGATATGTTGAACCAGCGATTTGGGGGATTCGGTCCACAGTGGAGATGTTCTCTTGGAGTCACATCACCTTCCAGATACTTATGAAGATTATCCAGTGTTGTTCTGAGGATGTCATTTGCTCAAAATGGCATTTCCGTCCTTGATCAGGAACCTAATTTCGGGCTCAATTTCTGAACAATCGGTTGGTAATTGTTCAAAACAGTTCGAAACCCACTTCACAAATGGCCCCATTTACTCCTAATCGCAGGCAGTTTTCAGAATTTATGAACGAATGTGGAGAAATCCCTTCCGGAACAGACGTGGTTTTGCCAGATTTGGTGTTGGCCGTTTTCTAGGTAGTTGCTCGAATTTCTGAATTTTGGGATGGATCTTGTCCATTTGTTCATGTATAAATAAATCTTGAGAAGGAGATATACAGAGAAGACTGTAAAACTTTATTTTTATCAATAGATCCAGCGTTTATCTTCTTTAAAGCTTCGATTTAAGACTAGTAGGCGTTGAAGGGCAGGGCCCACCTTCAACACCGATCCTTCATACTTCAGTATTATGTATTTTGCAGTAGTAGAGTAAATTTTTTTATCCTTTGACACTGTTTTATGGAATGTTAATTGTTTTGCTCATCTGTGAATTGAAATAGAATGCATGTCTGCAGATTATTAGTTAATATCATTTGCAATTGATCTAGTCTGTTGAGTAGATTTAGAAACAGTCTGTATTTAAAACCCTCTTTAGTTTTCAGCGTGGATTGATGGTTATGGTATTGGTAAGCCGTGTGATGAACTTGACTTGGATTACTGTAGAATTGATTTCATGAAGAGAATAGATTGTATTTCCCATTTCCTTTTGCTGTTAGCGTTAGAGTAACTAGTGAATAGCTCCATTCTTTTGACTTTTGAGCTCACAAAATTGTAGGGTTAATGGTGGAGTTTTCAAATTAATTGAATATATTCATTCTAAAACTAGGCTTTTACTTATTAAGTTCTTTTATAGATCATCATTGGTGTAGCTGAGTGTAGACTGTTGATTGTTTTAAAAGATTGCTGTAGGTTAGTATTGTTTTGAAAGATTGTTGTAGTTTACCATTTCTTTGGAAGATTAGTATTGTTTTGGAAGACTGTTGTAGGTTGCTGTAGGTTAAATTGAGTTTGACAGTAAGATAGTGGTCAGTAAATTGATTTTCTTTTCTCTAGGAAAGACCTAGTAACCTTAGCATTGATTACTTAATAAAGTAATAGCTTCATCAATTACATTTTGTTTTTGGTTTTTGAGTAGACTAGAATTTCTTTAAGTTACTATTAGCATGAGCATTGAAACTACCTTGCCCGCACATATATAGTAGCAGCTCGAAGTTTACGCACCCTGGTTGACAATTAATTGAAGGTAAATTAACTAGTGATAATTTTACCCAACACATGGTCAACCATAGTCATCCATAATCAAACAAAGTTTACCATAGTTAAACAACATAAAATTTAGTCAACCATATCCAAC
The DNA here is from genome assembly GCA_027924585.1 of Larix kaempferi. Classification (NCBI taxonomy): domain Eukaryota; kingdom Viridiplantae; phylum Streptophyta; class Pinopsida; order Pinales; family Pinaceae; genus Larix; species Larix kaempferi. The sequence goes on from BSBM01001073.1 coordinate 2,265,240, forward strand.
CATGGTCAACCAAAGTAAACCATAGTTAAACAACATAAGCTTTAATCAAGCAAAGTCAACCATATCCAACCACGGTCAACCATAGTCAACTATATTGAACCATATTTCACCATAGTCAACCATGGTCAACTAATAGTCAATTATGGCCAAACTAGGTCAACCACAATTAACAATGGTTAACCAAATTCAACCATGTTCAACCATGGCAAACAATAGTCAACTATGGGCAACCATAATCGACCATAGTGAATTAGTCAACCATATTTAACTGTCATTAACCATAATCAATCTTTGTTACCACATTCAACTAAAGACAACCATAATTAACCACGGTTAACCATAGTCAACCATGGCCAACTAAAGCTAACCATGGTCAACAATGGCCAACTAAAGTTAACTATAGTCAATCATGGTCAACCAAAGTCAAGCATGGTTTACCATTGTCAACCAAAGTCAACCATAATAGTCCATAGTCAACCATGGTCAACGATAGTCAACCAAAGTCAACCATATGGTTGACTATGGTTGACCGTGGTTACTTAATATAAATAATAATAATAATAATTAGCTATGGTCAACCATTCTCTACCATTGTCAACCATATTTAACCATGAAAAATTATTGTTAACCGTAGTTAAGCATTAATAATCATGGTCAACCATTGTCAAGAAAGAAAAACCATACTCAACCAAAGTCAACAACCCTCAACAACCATAGTCGACAATAGTTATCCATGAACATCCATGGTCAAGCACGAAAAACCATAGTAAATCATGAACAACATTGATCATCCATACTCAAAATAAGCCAACCATATAAATGTCAACATAAGTCAACCATGATAAACATCAACTAAAGTCAAACAAATCCAACCACATTTAAACAAAGTCAACCATAACCAACCAAATTCAAAAGTCAAATGAGGTCGACCAATAGTTAATTATGGCCAAATATAGTCAACCATGGTAAACCATGTCAACTATAGTCAAAAGTCAAAGAAGGTTAATCAATAGTTAATAATGGCAAAATAAAGTCAACCATGGTCAGCCAAAGTTAGCCAAAGTAAACCATAGTCAAACAAATTCAACCATAGTCGAGCATAGCCAACCATGGTCAACCAAAGTAAACCATGGTCAAACAAAGTCAACGATAGTCAAACAAATTCAACCATAGTCGACCATACCCAACCATGGTGAATCATGGTCAACCATATTCAGCCATAGTGAAATTATGATCAACCATATGATTTTAAAGTCAACCAAAGTCATCCATAGCAAACAATAATGGAATTATAATTCACCATATGATTTTAAAGTCAACACTAATGTCACCCATAATCAAGTGAACAAGTCAACTATAGTAAACCATATGATATTATTATCCACCAAAGTCAACCATGCCCAACCACCATCAACCATAGTCAACCATGGCCTTCCATATCCAACCATCATCAACCATGGTTAGCCATAGTGATACATATCTAATTAGTCAATCACAGTCACCCATAGTCAACTACGGTCAACCATAGCCTACCCAAGCTAACCCATAGTCAACTGCAATCAACCATAGCCTACCCAAGCCAACCATTGTCAACCATGGTTAACCAAATTCAACCACAATGGAATTATAATCAACCATATGATTTTAAAGTCAACCCTGATGTCAACCAGAGTCAACCATAGGAAAACAGTAAACCATAGTTAATTAGTTAATCATAGTCACACATATAAACTATGGTAAATCATAACCTACCAAAGCAAACCAAACTCAATCATAGTTAACCAATATCAACCATATCCAACCAAAGTTAAAAGTTAAATAAGTTCAATGAATGGTCAATTCTGGCAAAAAATGGCAACCATAGTCGACAATAGTAAACCATTGTCAACCATAGTCAATTTGTCAACTATAGTCAGCCATAAACAAAAGTTAAACAGGAACAACCAATAGTCAATTATTGAAAAACAAAGTCACTATTAGTTAACCATGGGCAATCATAGTCAACCATAGTTAATTAGTCATCCAAAGTCAACCATAGTTAAACAAAGTCAACAATAGTCAACCGCAGCTAACCAAAGTCAATTATGGCCAACTAAAATCAACCATAGTCGAATATGGTCAAGCATGGTCAACCATAGGCATCCATAATAAAATAAAGTCAACCTTAGTTAAACAACCTAAACCTTATTCAACCATAGCTAACCATGATCAACCGAAGTCAACAATGGTTAACCATAGTCAACCATATTGAACCATATTCCACCATAGTTAACCATGGTGAACTAATAGTTAATTATGGCCAAACTAGGTTAACCAAAGTCAACAATGTTTAACCAAAGTCAACCAAATTCAACGATGGTCAACCATGGCCAACCATAGTTAACCATGGGCAGCCATAGTCGACCATAGTGAATTAGTCAACCACACTTAATCATCGTTAACCATACTGAACCAAAGTCAACCATATTCAACCAAAGACAACTAAAGCTAACCATAGTCAAACATCGCCAACCAAATTTAACCATAGTCAACCACAGTTAACCATAGCCAACCATGGTCAACCAAAGTCAACCATATTGAACCATGGTTAAGCATGGTCAACCAAAGTTAACCATGGTAGACCATAGTCAACCATGTTTAATTATATTCAACCATCGTTAACAAAATTCAACCATATGGTTGATCATGGTTGACCGTGGTTAACTATGGTTGGTTAATAATAATAACAATAATAATAATTACCAACTATGGTAAACTATGGTGAACCATTGTTAACCATGGTCAACAAAAGTCAACCATTTTCAACCAATACCAACCATAGTCAACCATGGTCAACCAAAGTCAACCTTGGTTAACCAAGATCAACCAAAGTTATCCATGTTCAACCATGGTTATCCAAACTCAACCATGGTCAACCAAACTCAACCATAATCAGCCATGGTCTACCCAAGTCAACCATAGTTAACCATAGTCAACCATATGGTTGACCATAGTTGTTTATGGTTGAGCATGGTCAACAATATCCAACCATGGTCAACTAATAGTAGATTATGTTAACCATAGTTGACCATAGTCAACCAAAATGAACCATCGTTAACCATGGTTGACCATGGTTAAACAAAGTCAACCATGGTAAACCATAGTCAACCCTCATCAACTAAAGTCAACCATAATCAACCATATGGTTGACCATCATTGACTATGGTTTCCCATGGTTGCTTAATAATAATAATAATAAACATGGTCAACTATGATTAACCATGGTCAACGAGTTAATTATGACAAAATAAAGTCACCCTGAGCCAACCATGGGAAATCATAGTCAAACAGAGTCAATTAGACAGTCAAAGTGAACCATAATTAAACAAAGCCAACAATAGTCAACCATAGTCAACAATGGTCAACCATAGCTAGCCAAAGTCAACCATAGTCGAACAAAGTCAATCATAGTTAAATAAAGTCAAGCATAGTGAAACAATGTAAACCTTAGTCAACCATAGCCAACCATGGTCAACCAAAGTCAACCATGGTCAACCATATTGAACCATATTCCGCCATAATCAACCATGGTTAAGCAATAGTCAATTATGGTCAAACTAGGTGAACCATAGTCAACAATGGTTAACCAAATTCAACCATGGTCAACCATAGTCAACAATGGTTAACCAAAGTTAACCAAATTTAACCATGGTCAACCATAGTCAACAATGGTTAACCAAAGTCAACCAAATTCAACCATGGTCAACCATGGCCAACCATAGTCGACCTTAGTGAATTATTCAACAACAATTAGCTGTCATTAACCATAGTTAGTGAAAGTCAACCATATTCAACCAAAGACAACCATAGTCAACCATATCCAGCTAAATAAAACCATAGCTAACCATGGTCAACCATAGCCACCAAAGTTAACCATAATCAACCATGGTAAACCAAAGTCAACCATAGTCAATAAACGTATGCATAGTTGTTAATTTTTCACTCTAAATCAATGACAACCATGCCATGCAGCAAACCATAGTCAAGAAACGTATGCATAGTAGACCATAGTCAATGATAGTCAGCTAACGTCAACCAAAGTCAACCATATGGTTGACTATGGTTGGCTATGGTTGAGCCTGGTTGGTTAATAATAATAATAATAATAGTACTAAGCATCTATGATTGTTGAAAATAATAATAATATTATTATTAACCATGGTCAACCACAGTCAACCATGGTCAACCATATGGTTGACTTTGGTTGACGATGGTTGACTATCGTCGACCATTGTTGACTTTGGTTTACCATGGTTAACTATGCTTTGCTATGGTAAACTATAATAAACCATGATAAACATTTCCAAACATGTTGACTATGGTTTCCCATGGTTGACCATAGTCAACCATGTCAAACATTTCCAAACATGGTTAGTAATGGCCAATAAATATTTTATATAATATTAACATGCATCTTATTTACTAATTTATTTCTTATTTAATTTTAATTGATTTATTTAATATTTACTATTTAAATAGTTATTTATATCTATACATTTTAATATTTTTATTACAAATATTTAAATTTATTTATTAGATATAAATAAATAATTGTCATTTAAATAAATATACTATTATTAATAAATTTTATTATTTAATAATATTAATTATTATAAAAATAATAAATAATATTAATTCACAATTCATTTCTCGGATGGTTGATGTTAATCGCTCGGCGTATATAAACCATGGCCACACATTTAAAAGTGGTTGATATACGTTGATCAACAAATATCAACCACATCTGAAAATGTGGTTGTTGCTAGTGGTAATGTTAAATGAAGTTCAATGTATTCATTGGTTTCGTTCAACAATCATATGAGCTTATTAATATTGCTTGTCCCTTTAGGATTCAGGCGATTAATGGTTGAACTACCGATAATAGCAAGTGGATTTGTCCTTCGGATTATGAAGGTAAAATTGAGGACTTAGCGTAATACAAGAAAGATAATCTGATTCAAGGTTCTTAAAGAATACCAAGGTTATTAAAGGAGACCCTCAATCTTTTGGCATAGGTACCTCTAACAACTATGTGGGCCCTTTTGCCACCTAAAAGATTGCTCCTCATAAAGAGACTTTTCGTTAGAGCTTTCACATAGGTACTAAACGAAATCGTACTTAATTATGCAAATGCAATTTAATCTAGATGCAAGAAGCCATAAAAAAAAAGCTACATAAAAACCATTAAATCAATTATAGAAACATTGTTTAATAACTATAGAAATTATGTAACTATTAATCTATCTGAATCCTATCTAGCAGGATCATAATTTATAATGATCTGATGCCTAAAGGTTAATTATATTTAAAGGATAATTATATTTGTTGGTTTACTTATTGAAATTAAAATAAACAATAATACTTTAAAACTTATCAATAGAATGAAATAATAATTAATTAATTTTCAATGATCCTAAACATATTCTTAACATCAGATCCTGGAACCATTTCAGATAACTAGATAAGAAATATTTAAACCCAAAAATGAACAAAATATTAATATCTCATACACGTTCAACTATGCAGATGTAAAACAATATTACTAAAACAATTGAACATGTGAAATGAGTGCACCAGTAATCTTTTTGTTTTGATTCATCTTACACAAAATGATGTAGAGTTTCATCGATGTTGAAAGAGAACTGGAGGTGAAGACTCCTTTCTTCTTTTGAAATACAAGAATTACAAAAGAGAAATACAAGTGACAACGTTCAGGCAACATCCCTTTGTCACTATGGAGACCCCCAATGCTGATTACAAAAAAACTAACTCTCTCAAAAAAAGGAGTTTGACCATTTCGATTCAATCTCGCCAGAAATTTCTCCATTTTCACCGTCAATAAGTTGGATTCTTTCAATGTGTTGTCTTCTAGGAGATGATTCCATCACATCTCTTGCCTTAACGTTCACATCTCCACATCCAAAACACAATAAAAATTTAATAAATAAAACCAAAATAAAAATGTAAACATGAATACAATAATAGTCCTTCGGAGAGGCACATATATCGTCAAGCAATGCCTCCCAAAAGGTGCATATGTTCTTTCCTTCATGGAAGGAATTCTCGGCAGGCCCATCAAGGGGATTTACTAGAAGAAATTATATCCCTAGCTTGCATAACTATATTTTACCCTGCACATAAACCACACTTTTAATTTTATCTATTTTTAGCTTTCAATCTAGACCATTTTGGAATATGATTCCTCAAATACGTTGTTTCCCTTTGAAGATATCTTTATATATGGATTTCTATGTCATCGTCATCGAAGGCTTGAGTTATTGTCAAAGAATGTTTCCCTTTGTAGATATCTTTATATATGGATTTCAATGTCATCTTCATCAAAGGCTTGAGTTATTGTCAAAGAATGTCATATTTTCTACTTGGGCTATCTATACTACTTCAGCATTTGTCTAGAACCAACCACCAATAACCAAGTAGATTATGATGCCATGATTTGGCTCTTGAATAATGCAATTCACTTCCCCATTTTCACCTCCAAGTCCATCTTGATTCTCAACTCCTTATTGCATAATTGAATAATGTATTCCACATTAATGATTGATGTCGCTTCCAATTTCTTTTGTGAGTGCAACTCTTGGTTTATGTCATTACATGCATCCATATCCCTAAGGTTTCTAATGCATTTGTATATAAAATTACAAAAATAATTTTGGATTGGAATTTATTACATTAAGCCATTATGCATCACATGAGAGTAATTTTAATCTTGTATCATTTATATCTTAAGTTCATCAAGACATAAATAGACACATAAATGCAATCATAATTTATAGAAATTACACAAGCGACAACGAATTCAAAAAAGTTGTATATATATCATTATGATTGTACAAACTATGTCTCATTAGCTACAACAAAAATGGCCTTATGGGGTACATCAAAAACCTCCACCCATAGCTATATAAAAAATGATCCATATACAAAATGGGTCTTGTATCCCAAACGTACATAATGTCCTTCACTCCTATGGAGGAGGAGTGTTGGAATATTCTCACCATCATTTTTGGATTTTGCATGCCTGCATGCATCCAGTCATTAGTATGGCAGTATCCCAACACCTAGTCCTTATTTTGCACCCCCCAGGAGCCTGTTTTTGCTCAATTTTATCCCTCCTAGCCATTGATGCGCCCTTGTTTTCATCACTGGAGAACATGTGCACCTTCTTCCACCTATTTAGGAGTTACTTCAGTTAGTTAGTTGGTTGATCACTCAGTTCCTTGATTCGGGGGATGATTGATCAGTTAACTGACTGAAGCACTTAGATAGGCACCTATTGAGACTAGTTTGAGCTCCACTGACTACTGACAGCTCTTCATGCGCCCACATTGGAGTCTCCTTCCCTACATCGGTGTCGATGAACTCACTTAGACTCATTTGACTGACTAGTTGACCTTTATGACCATTGCCACTAGTTTGGATGATGTCTCCAATGCTATCCAAGCCACACTTTGAGGATAATTTGAATGACATTAGTGGCATTCGAATCTCATTGATTGTATTCAGTTATTATTCACATTACAGAGTTTCAGCTTACAGTTGATGTATGATACAATAGTTTTTCTCCATTTTCTGTGTAATGAGTGATTATTGATTCAACATTTCTTCTTCTTCTTTCCGCACTACATGAGTAAATTCTAGTGAGGTCTGCTACTGCTGAGTGATCCTACTTATGAAATATTACAAGGAGGAACTATAGCAAAGGGTGATACATATCTAGTCTGTAGTGTTAGTCCTTCTATTGCTTCATGTCCTATGGAAAGATCCCTAACCACCTATTCAACCATGGTTCCTCATCTCAATTAGTGCCACCACTCTCCACTTGTGCCCTCTGGATCCATGACACATGCTATCAACCAATGATCATCCATTTCTTCCCACTAATGATCATTGAATCCTAACAAGACATGAAAACATGATGACAAATCCACCAAAATATTGGCGTGAAGACCCCCTATTGGGTTTTCCTCCCCACCTCATCTCATATGGGTGCATGCAAGCTAATGAGGTTCTCTTTTGACACATTTTATGCAATAAAAAACTAAAAAAATAGGCATCCATCAACTTACATGGATATTTTGAGACACATACACAATGAATCTTACAATGAGTAAAAAGGATGAAACATAAGAAATTTAATGACGTTTCCAAATAGATAATTTTTTCTATTGAAAATGTTCTTAACTATCTCAACTTTGATCTTTTTTAATAGACACTTTTTATTTTTTGGAAAAATGATAAAGTATATGTTTTTGTGGCTGCATCCTTTGAGTACCTAAATGATGGAATCGAGTTACAAAAATTGGTAGACAAATAGATAACATCTAGTACACGTGGTCTTCACTAGGGGGGAAATATTATACCACATTCGTTCATATTGGGGGTATTAATTAAACATGAAAACCATAACATTATATTTCCTATATATTTGGGGTGGTTAGGGTTATTTTATTTATTTATGCAATATACAATATGTTGGGGTATATATTATAGTGCATTGCTCCCTAATGTCCCCCGAAATTGCTCTGCGAGAGTGTGGGAGTCCGCCGAAATTGCTCTGCGAGAGTGTAGTGAGAGTCCCCCGAAATTGCTCTGCGAGAGTGTGGGAGTCCACTGAAATTGCTCTGCGAGAGTGTGGGAGTCTCGTCGAAATTGCTCTGCGAGAGTGTGGTGAGAGTCCGCCGAAATTGCTCTATGAGAGTGTGGTGAGAGTTTTCTCTACGAGAGTGTGGTGAGAGTCTGAAATTGCTCTGCAGCAACTGGGTTTAAACCATTGACTTCCTTCTTCTGATGTGCATAAACTTGTCAGCCATAGGCGGCGCATTAGGGTTTCGTGTGAAGAGGCAAAGGCTTGAAGGGAACCAGGGTTTTGTGGGTTTCAAGGTATACACATTTGTTAGAGCTGTCAACTCTTAATTTATTTACTGTCATTCTGGTTTAGACACTGATAACGTTCCAATGTTGCTTGTATAGATATCCCCAATTGGGCGAATTTGGAAACTTCCATCATTTCTTGGAGACGCTTATCAGGTATGTTCATAAGCAAATTTTAATCTTTGTTTGTTTTGGGTTTTAGTCTATGTAATCGGGTGAAAGGTCTCATGTTGTATGTAATACCACGACAGGTCATTCCAGACATAATGAATTAAGGTTTTAGAGCTTTGAATATGATTTGTAATATGATTTTATCAGTAATACAAATGAATGATGTTAGACCTAGTTAAATTTTATGTGCCTTGTGTTATCTTTAATGTTTAATGTATGATTCAGATATTTGTTCCATGCATGATTGGATATGCTTAAGTTAAATATTTTTTGATAAGGTGAATATGAACCTTGTTGTGATATGGTAAATGTGACCCTGATCGACTTATCCCTGCAGTTAACCCTCATCATTCCACACAGGTCTTGGCTATGCCTCCAGTGAGACCTTCTCCTTCTCGGGATTTAAAATGCCAACACATTATACTACATCGGCACCCTTTATTGGCCCCTGTAAGAACCCGTTCTCTATTTTTGAGCCAATAGTATGTATTAAGTGTTGATGTTTGTTCCACGTCATTGGATATGCTCAATTTTGGCATCATGCCTTCTTAGTTGCATTATGTATTATTGTCTAGTGTGTATTCTTAACATAACTTGATTACATGGCGAGTTACATTGTTTAGAGGAATTAATAATGCTTGCAATGTCCTTGATTGCAAGTTTTATGCACTTTATGGAAAGTAGTATTATTTGGATGCACTAGGATTGAATCCAACTATACTTTGTAACATTACATGTTATTTTTGACAAATATTGCAATTGGTGCCCATAACAATGGTGGAAAATTTTTATTTGTGGGTTCCTCTGCAAATGAAGTATTTTTCTACCATCAGGTAACCTCTGCTATATTTGGCAATGGTGCACAAAAAGAAGGTACTATCTATAATTTTCTTAGTTTTTTATGTCTTCCTAATCATTTTGTGCATTTAATTGCAACATTATTTGAAACCCAATGATAAAACCTTAGAGCTAGTAGGGCACATAAATCTAGATGGGTTACTTCATGTAGTTCATTTCACAAATCATACATAGGTAAACAACTTTACCCAACTTTATCAAATCGATCGTCTCTATTTTTAGGTCTTTGCTTATTTTCTTTTAAATATTTTCAATTTAATTATTATAAATTAATTATAATCATCAATTACTAAGGATGTGCTAAAATGACCTAGATTTTGTTATAATACCTACATCCTAAGAAACAAACCAAAGCTTCATTGTGCTCTAACCTACAGTTTTTTGATACCAAATGTAACACTTAATTTCTTAATTCCATTTTAGTCAAAATGTAATATTTCATTTCTTACATGCCATTTTAATTTTACACTCGAATATTGTAAGAAAATGGCTTAATATAGATTTCAGATCCTTTTAAGATGGAATTTCACTATAGGAAATAACAAAAATTACTAAGATGTAATTCTAGTAGAATTAAATTATAAGACAAATACTCTCCTAGGATTTAACCATTAACAACTTGGATTAAAAATGATTGAAAAGGAAGAATAACTCACCTAGTTATTAGTAGCCCATGAGTCCAGTACATTTTCCATCCATGCATGGGAAATTGCATGAACATGAGGACTCTTATCCTATCCTAAACCTTACCTAAACCCTCAACATGACTATTTGAGGCCCCTTATCCCACAACCTCCATCCTTCAACCAACTATGAAGAAATATCTAAACAATCTCAAGCAAATTACCAATAAATCTCATACTCTGGAGCAATGAAAGAAAAGAAAAAAACACTAGACAAAGAAGAGGGAGAGAGAAAACATGAGACTATGAGGGGCACCATGTCTATTATGCACCAAGGTGTGTGCCACTACACTAGATCCATGCTTGAGTGTGTTTGTAAAACGCTTGGTTGCATACACCTATGTCTGTAGTACACACATTGTGTCTATCCTGCAGTTGGATGCACACACATGTTTTGGGTGTATGCTCAGGTGTTCATGACCTACACTTTGGTGTGTGTAGTGTGTACCCACAACAGGTGTATTCTTGGGTGCATCTGTCTCACAATCAAGTGTATGATGAAGCACCATAACCTCTTAGGGGACACACTCTGTCCCCCCCAATAGAATTTGGGGTGCGTCCCTTATGATAGTGACATCCCAGTTTGTTATGGTGGTGTTGACCTTGTAGTAATATGTGATAAATTTGTGGCCCATTAGATACATATATCCCATGTTTAGGTGAAATATATGAATTCATTGGCTCTGTGTTAGAAAATTAGGACCATCATAGATTAAAAGGATCTCAACCTATATCCACAGTAAGAAGAATTTATATGTGGGTGATGGAACAGACTAACACACAATTTTTCATATGGCATTTTATGTCTTGATTCCAAAATGGTATGATGTTGAGAAAATAAATAAGACACCAAATTCTAGTGACAGAGAGCTCATGAAGGGATTCATGATAGCAGCATAGAAGATTTATGGTCCAAATATAAAGGAAGCATCTTTATTTGAATTCAATTTGACCAATTTCTGAGGGTCCTAAAGATGAGCGGTTAAACCACTTCTCCTTGAATAATTAATATACAATCCTTGAGATTCGTTCCATATTTCCTTTCTTATAGATTCCATTTTTTCATTACCGATCAACAATTCCATAATTCAACAAAAGAGGAGAAGACATACCGATCAAATACCACATCTTCTCAATCAATCATGTATGTTGTTAGGAGAGAGGACATTTTTTACTATCAATTTTGTATCACATGGATCTGGCACTGAAGGTTAGATAATGTAGATCAGGGTTTCTATTAGAGTTTAATTTGTTGATTTGAAGATAGTAGTATGGATTCTAGTAGAAGGAACAATCTCCAATCTCTCCTTTAAGAAAATCTGGGCACACTTTTGGTAACCTGTGCTGGTTGTGGAAAAATATCAGTAGGAAGCAAGTTGGTTTAGCGAGTCTAGGTATTTTTCAAGTAGTTATGTGAATGTTGGAGTAATTTTAGGCTCTTTTCCCACCTTCTAAATCCTGACTACCTTGTCATTAGTCATAACCAACAATATGAAGACATTTTATTGTCCCAGGCATCTTTGGGAACATTTCTAGACACCCCTCTGGCCCAAAACAATAGTTAAAAGGAAAAATCTCAAACCTGGGTTGAGTGCAAGCAATTCTAGGAGGTCAACCATCATGAAATCAACATTAAAATTATACTTGGGCACTATTACACCATCCAACAACAATAAACATCATGGTTACTAAATATATGATAATTCTTGGCAGGTTTATGGACTAACACAACTGTTTGAGGTATCATGGGTGCATTCTAGGTTGATCTTAACATATGGAAGCCACATTCAAATCTTCAATCAGTAGTAATATCCCTAAAACTCAATTATGAGCAAGTATATTAGGTGAAACTAGCAAGGAGAAGCCTCAAAAATCAATTTTGGATGCAATTTTGAAGGTTCTATAGATTCCAACAAGATTTCAGGCAGACTTTGAGAAATTCTAGGAACTTTTCATGAATGTGTAAATAGACGTAAAAATTAAATCTGGGTTGAATATGAGCTTGTTCTAAGAATTTTTGGACATTTACCAGCCTCAATCAGTCCTAATAGAGCATGTTTGATAGTCTCAAAACATGGACCGACATAAGAACCAATTTTGGTCAATGTTGAGTAGTGTTACTACCATTTTGGCATGGGTATCCTTACATGTGGCAAAGAGGGTCAAAATGCCCTAGTTATAGTAAAGAGTATTGTTTGTTGAATTCTAGAATATTCTGAGCATATAAAACAATTAGATACACCAATTAACGCGATTTATGGACACTTTGGGGTTGTTCTAGGAAGTCTAACAAGTCAACTCCAGTCAAAGCAACAACATGTGGCCCTTCTCTTTTGTTCTGCTTCCATAGCTACATCATTTGGGTCCACGATGTTGAGGGGCTGGACCATGTCTACCCATGATATGCCTGATTCTACACTTTGAAGAGTCCCATCAGTTTAAATTTTAAGAGTAACCCCTACGATAGCCAAATTTTTCATCTTTAGGAATTTGGAAGATGAAGGAGTGGAGAAGATAGGTTGTGTGCTTTTGTTGGGGCTATTTGGTTGACATGAGGCTTCTAGGTCAATTTTTTTCCACCTTCTTTATGAGATTCCAGGTCATCCCCCTTTTATTTCTTTGGGGCTGGCTCTTCCTCATGCTTTCCATTATAGATCTTCCTCTTTGAGCTAGTTGAGACACATGCTTCTAGTTACAGTAGTTGCTTCTGCTCATGGTAAATTCTTCTTTCAATTTGCACGCTTTGTCAAGTTTTCAATTTTCTCTAGGAAATTAATTATGCATCATTGTACTGTGTTTTGGATATTGATTTTAATTTACCATTTTTATTTCTGACACTTGATTTGGAATGAATGAGGTAGTTTTTCCTTCAATATGATTGCCATTTAAATTTTATATGAAACTATGTACCCAGGGTGCATGCACCCACTCCTTAGGTGTGCACACCTCACATCATGCACCCACTCCTCAGGTGTGCAAACCTCACATCGTGTGTACACACCTGCACTGTGTGCATGCCTAACCATGTCTATTATGCACCAGGGTGTGTGTCTCTACACTAGATGCATGCTTGAGTGTGTCTGTAAAACGCTTGGTTGCATACACCTATGTTTGTAGTACACACAGTGTGTCTGTCCTGTAGTTGGATGCACGCACATGTTTTGGGTGTATGCTCAGGTGTTCCTGTCCTACACTTTGGTGTGTGTAGTGTGTACCCACAACAGGTGCATACTTGGGTGCATCTGTCTCACAATCAAGTGTAGGATGAAGCACCATAACCTCTTAGGGGACATAGAAAATATAAAAGACAGAGTTTGTAGTTTGAAGAGTAAATTATCTAGTTTCTAGGAAATATTTTAACATTGTTTATTTTCCAATAATCAATTGGCTTATGTTCTCTAGGCCATCATCCCTGCTAGTGACCTTTTTTCTCTGAAACAAAATAAGTTGTTCCATTTGGAATATTGTAGCTGGCTTGTATTTTTTGGAAAGGAAAACAAGCATAGTTGTTATAGCTATTTTATCCAACCATTTTTTAAAAATGTTATGATGAATGCTTCCCTTAACTATCATAGTGTTGGGTTTAACTTTTCCATTATTGTAGAATAGAGTTCATCTTGTTAATGACTCTCTTGTTAAACACATTCTCTAAAATAATTTTCTTAATTGAAATTAACTAATGACCATATATCTCTTAGATATCATGAGATGTAATTTTACCATTGTCATCTTAGATTTTGACTTGTGAATTATTTTTTGTAGGCATTCAAGGGAAATATCATTTGTCCTAACAAGCATCAAGCGGAACCAGAAAGGTTTTCCAAAGGGCACCTTCTTGAGAGCGAGACATATATTGGAGGTCATGTAGAATGTCTTGAAAGTGGCGTCTTTCATTCGGATCTGCCCACAAAATTTCGTCTTGGTCCCTTAGCATGTCAGGTGCTGTAAAACTCATTTTGAACATTATTTGAATTTGTTTTGCAGTGGTTTAGTATTAGTGAAACATCTAACTCTTCTAAGATCCTTACAAATCTTGATTGGATTAACGGAAATGCCATGTCATTTTGACTATAATCATATACTTGTTCACTCTAGAAAGCATGTAATATTGACTAGAATCATCTACTTGTTCATTCTAGAAAGGCCTGTTCACTCCCTGGTTGTTTCTCGTATTGTTTTTCCCATTGGTGAGGATTATGAGTTTAGTGTGCAGGGGCCATGTTGAATTTCCCCTATGTTTTCTGTGATCTATAAAAAGATAACAATTTGGTCCATCGTGGAGTCATTTTTGCATGGTAAGATTGAAATTTCAATGACATTTAGCATTGATGTGGCACAATATTGTAAGATTTGATTGCTACTCTATTTCTTTGATCCGATGGCTGATGAGTCTCCGCCTCCATGTAACTGAAGCCCTATCATTGGTTTTCGATTTTCTCTTCCTCTCTGGATTCCTCATGCTTAGCAGCTAGAGCAACATCATCAAGAGCTTCCAGTTCTTCTGGCTGCAATATTTGGCAGTTCATGGATTCTTATTTACTCCTACAGGCTTTTGAGCTTCCTCCACGCTTCATTTGTGAGCTCCATCTCTCACAGAACGCGATCTTCACCAAGATCCTGAGATTTTTTCTCATTCGATCTTTACCTTCTGCGGGAACCTTATGGTCTCATCTAACTGAGCCACTCGAGATGTACTTTGTTTCATTTTGTTCAACATCTTCATCCTTAAGAACATAGTTCTTACCATCTTCATCACTACTGCTATCACTCTCATCTACATCATTGTTTGCGCCATCAAGCAGCAACTTACGCTTTTTACCACTGATATTTGACAGCTTGACAATTCCAATTGCATTATTTGCTGCATTATCTGCCTTGAATGATCTAAGATCCCAAATGGAGAGGCTTCCATCATCACTTCCAGAGGATATCATGCATCTTGCCAGGCGGTTCCATGATATAACATTGACATCTGCATCATGTGCCTTTATTGAGAGTGCTGGTCGTTCCCAAATTCGGGCATCCCATATAGCTATCTTTCTATCAACAGAACAGGAAGCAAAGACATTGGCTTCTGTTGGGCTCCATTACAGATCCTCGACACTGTCTATGTGGCCCTTGAAAGGACTTTTATCTACAGTCCATTTTCCATCAGATGTAGGTTCCCAAAGATGTATGCAGCCCTTGCAATCACCAGAAAGAAGCCTTCCAGGTGTCACAGGACTCCAGTCTAATGCATAACCCTCATCTTTGTGTCCACCAAAAATATGTAGCGGAGCCTGATGAATAGAAGCACTCAATGTTGTGCTTACCCTTAGATCATATGTTGCCAAAGAGCTCAACTATGTATTAAAAAACCATGTTGCAAAAATAGATGGTTGTTGTTGCATTGAGCGTATACGATTTATGCAACCTTGATGAGCCACCATACGTACCTGTAAGGTAGGATTCTTTGATTCAAATCCCAAATCATCATCGTCCTCATCATCTTCATCACTACTGCTTGTTGCTCTGCCATCACTTTTCTTTCTTCTCTGTCATCATCATGTTGTCATCAATGAAAACCTGCACACTCTACACTACCATATTGCCAACAAGGTACACGTCAGGTTTGGCCACTTAAACACCATTAGTCCACTGATTGCAAAATTACATGAAAAATCCAATGAAATCTCTCTTGAGGCAAGATTAAATTTCAAAATTTCGAGCAACTCTTGATCCTTTGTTTATCTTTGTATGACTTAATTTGCATGTTCAAAGGCCATATCTTAACTCCTCTCTGGTTTGTTTCCAAATGGATTTAATTTTTCAACGAATTTATTTGGGCATTGAGGTCTACCGAGGAAGTACAATTTATCCCACACTCTAGCCCAAAAGTGAGAGTGAGAGTGATGGTACCTTGCCAGTTCTACATTGATATCTGCAAAAAAACAACATGCTCACATGTACCTACCCTACCACCCCTCTAGTATTGAACATGCAAAATCCAAAGAGAAAGTCCATGTTCTTAACCTTTAGGTCCACTTAGGTTGTACTTCCAAATAGATTTAATTTACTCTAACATAGACTGATTTGGTTTGATGAATTGGTGACTAACTCCTTCCCTTATTTCAGAAGACCTTGGAGCCTTCCATTCTTATTGGTGCACTTATCAAGTTATCATACATAGAGCTAAAACAAGGTCCTCAATTATAGTTTACCAAATTTTAAGCTATTTTTGGGTCCTAGTTATTGGATCAATGCAATTAGCTCACCTCATAATTGGTTGCATAACCGACATTGATGGCATATATAAGGACTATGCTTCTATTGTGATTTTTAATAGCTGTAGCTCTATTAACTTGCTTTGGTTTCCTTTTGTTGCCCAGCTAATGTTTAAATTGAACCATCGTTTTGGGGCATCATACATCTTGAGAACCTTATTTGATTTTGGTCAGACAGAATTAGCCTTTCAAGTTTCAACACTCTATTTTGTTATAGAGTTAGGTTCATTATATTGTTGGAATTTTTACCAGGGAATCCATAAGTTGAATATCTTGCTTTTGGTGTTGGCTTTGTGATTTTGAGGGGTGAGTGATGTATGCATACCCTTGCAAATATTTTTTGAAAAGAATTTGTTTCATGCACTCTGAGGTCATTCTTGTTGTGGATGTTAGTGAAACTTTCATGTAATATTTTTTTTTTTTGGACATTTTGTACTTGAATTTCTAGGCCAACCTTAAGAGTTGTCTTTTCAGGCTTTCTTTTTCTTCATAGTTTTGTGGTTGGTGATCACATTGTTTTATTGTGCCTATTTTCTTTATGCAGCTTTTAATTGACAATTTAGATTGAGATCTTCAGTATGCTATACAAGTGGAGGAAGTGGAGGGGAAGATGGTTTTGGATTCTGTAACTAACTATGATGAAGTTAAAAATGATATAAAGAAACAGGCATGTTCTCTCAAGATGCTTGTATTTCAATTGTCTTTAACTTACAAGGGAGCTTGCTACTTCTGAAAATCTATTCTCCAAATCCTTGAATGAAAGTTGCTCCATGATTTAAATGGTTAGATTTTGCTTAGAACTTAGTCTAACCAAGTGTATGGGTAGTTCTGGATTTGCATGCAAGTCTTATGATTTAAATTGATGTGAACGCATATTTATTTGGTGCATCTTACGTATCTCATTTATTATCAACGCTACAAAATATGGATCTTATTTTCTATGAAATTGCTTGTAGATGTGGCAAGCTTGTCATGGGGGTGATTTACTATAGAACTGCATTAAACTTAGCTAGCCAAGCCAAATCATAATATTGGAATATCTAGAAAACAAAAGTTTTCCTCGACACACTTGAAAATCTTAGGTCATTGTCTTAGATAACTAATCAATGTAAGTGATCATATTTTTTCGTGTTTATCTTTGTTTTTAACTTGTAGTTTATTTTTTACAGTTGGAGTCTTTGCGGGATGTTCCGAACCATGAGGAGTGTCCTCTTATATATCATTTAGATGTTGTAGCTATGTATCCTAACATTATTCTTACCAATCGTCTTCAGGTATTGATGTTTTTTTATCCTTATGGTATTTCTTTGGACTGTTATTATTGAAGGGTTGTCATCTCAATCATTCATGAAGTAAATATGACCAAATTTATGAAACCTGTTGATATGGTGTGGCTGAATCACTTGTGTGATTTGGTTTGGATATTGAATCGGAAGCTATGTGAAACAACAATTCACTTGTTTATCCTCAATTTTTTTTTATCAAACATGAAACATCATTTATCTAAAATCAAAGTCTATAATCGAATATGAATTTAATAGAAATCATTGTCATGACAAAATATAGTCATAAAGAGATTTTGGACCATAGTTACAGAGTTAGTTATCTTATTTTGTAAAATGATTTTTCTTCCAACATTATATAATAGAATGTTTAAATAGACATATGCATAAGATAATTTTCAACTTTGTGCAAGTCATATTGAGTCCAACCACTCGTGAATTTGATCCATGTGTCTAGTTTTGATGGCAATAATATTTTTGCATGACTATAGTTGTATCACAAGTTCTTAGAAAAATAAAATAATATATTTGCAATCTTGATCATCTATTCCCTCTTTATTATGGAATTTATTGTGTATTCTGATGCTCTTTGTTACAAATATATGACTGAGCTATGGCAGTAACTCCATAATCAGTCAGCCAATTGCTTATGTAGAAAGAAGACATTGGAATCAAATGCATTTTAAACATGTGTAGGATTGATGAATAGAAGAATGTAAATATGGGATAGTAACTTATGAGTGTTAAAAGTTCTTCAAGAATAGTTTATGTTTTGGTATTAATTATTCTTCTGAAAACTTCTATTTTCCCTCAAGTTCTTTCTGCTCTCAAAGTTATACTTTCCCTTTGCTTTGTAAGGGTTGACGCTTTCTTTAAATAGTCATCTCAACAATGGATAAGGTTTTGATAGTTTGATGCTAAATTTGCACACATTTTGTCTGTTTCTAGCCCCCTTCGATAGTCAAAGATGATGTTTGTGCAGCATGTGATTTCAATCGTCCTGGTAAAACATGCCTTCGACAACTTGAGTGGGTTTGGCAAGGAGAATCTTACATGGCTACTAGAAGGTTAGCAGGCAATTTCCTATTTCTGCAACATATAAAGACATGTTAAGTCCATGTGTATGAGGTTGGAGTTAATTTTCTGTATAGTAGGGAGACCTTCTATATCATCTTTAAAAAGGGGGTGTACAAGTAATTCTTCTTTCATGTTCATATGGCATGTCTCTAGTGGATAATGTTTTTCAATATTAGAGTAACACCATGCTATGATGACAATGAATACTATCACTTGAAAAACCAAATTGAATCTGAGGAAATTCCTACTCCGGAAGGCCAACTGCCATGCTTTTTCTGCGAACTCCCTAAGGAAAAGCAGCAAACAAAACTTAAAGACCACTTGAAAAGGTATTTCCAAAAGGTAAAGTCTATTCAGTTTTGGTTTCTATACAATGATGATTATTATAATGTGATGACTCTTACAAGTGTTTTAAACTTTTTCTTTGCAGGTTTATAAACTCGTCCTTGACAAGCCAACCACCGAATGATGCGTTGCATAGATATGCATGTGTGAAATTTTTTTCTATTATGAGATTGTGTGTAGGTGAAAACCAATGAAGTTGATGTATCTCTCCTGGATATGCCTATCAAAGAGAAGAACATGTATGTACATGTTGAAGATTTTCTTGACATTATAAAAACCAGATTACAATGACAAAGCATATTGTGTTCTTTGAAGATTGTTGTATGATACTACTACAAAGTGCAAATAATTTAAAAGCAAATATTTAATAACTTAAGTCACATATGTTGGGTGCAAGGTTGTCTTTTCAAAAACATGATCAAATTGTAAATGCTGCGAACTCTGCCTTTGTTTCTATTTATGTTGAAGATGTTAAAAGCATTGTTGTTAGTCATAACATAACATCAAAGATTCTGTATTCATCTTCGTATGGGCTATTCATAAACAAGTAAACTTCAGATATAATTGAGGTTCCCATTAAAATATTTCAAACAAGCATGAAAGATGAAACCAATTAGGTGAATGACTTCCAGTCACTATCTTGGGACTTGACACCATCATCAAGCCTTGGGAATTCTAGCCTAGCAATGTGCATGAGAAATTAAATGTCCAATCCTAAAATGAGTAATCAGATTTCATCTGAACAATAGATATTAGATTCCAGTAAGCCATCAATTATAGAACATGTTCAGGAAAGTGAAAAGTCAACATCTAAAAATGCTATAGGAATACTAACACAAGCAACATGTTTAGGTAAGGACTCACTACCTGTAAAGGTTCTAGAAAATTCAGGAACTTCTTCTTTGGAGCTTGGGACACAAATGAATGGATTGGAACTAACCTCATAAAAAACAATGGTTGTTGCATTCCATAATGAAGAAGCCAAACCCTCTAAAAACCTCTCAAAGTTTTTGAACTGCATTCCTGCAAGTCCAACTTCTGTAGTGGAGTACAATGTTAATTTGAACCCTGCCAAGGGCATCCTAGATTTGGATGTTGCTAGTATTTCTGGATTAGTAGGTGTTGCAATTAACAATGGTCATGTTACTTCTATGTCATATATCAGTACATGCTCCATTGAAGGTGTTGGATTCCTTGCATCAAATACAGTCTCATCTAGCTTGAGATTCATAATGAAGCTAGAACCCCAAAACATTCAGTTTGTTGATGAAGACAAGAGTAGGGTAGTTATGGATGAATCTTATGGCTATTGTGCAACAAACAGGTAATGTTTCTTCACTCTCAACAAACTGGTAGTCAAAAGGCTCTCCCTTTCCTCATTTTCTGGGAAATGAACTTGGCTTTGACACTAATCTTATCTGAGTTTTGCAAGTTTACATATCTAAATTGTTGTGTTTTACTTATCCCATATTCACTTGTTTGTATACCATGAAGGTGTCCAAGCCCCCAGGGTGCCTTGGGAGGATCTAAGCCTCCAAGGCCTATTATAGGCCCTTGATAGGCCTTGGGGGCTTGAATACCCAACCACTCATGCCTATTACAGGCCTTGGGAGGTTTAGTCAAGCCCACGATATCATGGCAATATACTAGGTAGATATATAAAGGGGTATAAAAAATGTAAATGAAAAAATGGATACATACAATATTATAGGGGGATTAGGGGTTTTTTTAATTGGGAAGGCATATTGGGTGGGGGTTAAAAAAATGATTTTGGGAGGGTTTTTCCAATATTTTTTGAAATTAGGGGTAATTTTTCATATGCCACGAACTAACGTGCTATGGTAGGCAGTCATTGAGTGAAGTCCCCATGATCCAGTACTAGGGAAATGCTATTTTTCCCAAAAAAAATTAATAACTTAATATATATATATATATCTAAGTGATCGAACCTCAAATATAGTATGCCAAGTGTGGGTGCAGTGAAAGTCTTAATGCAATTATTTGAAAATGGTGTTTTTATAGAATGTAGAGGTCGGTGTCCTTTAGTGCACCATACAATTTTTTTCCAAAATGGTTGAGAAACAAAAGAGTTATGGACGAAACACTAACAATGTGTTTTTTTAGTTAAGGAGTCATGACACAAGAGAAATAAGAAAAAAATAGAAAAATATATATATTCTTTTTAAAAATTACTTATTTGGAGTTTGTAGAAAAAATGCCACCTGTGCCTAAACTTTCATAAAAAATGATGGTGTGAAACATACTGTAACCAACGGCTAAACACGGTCATATTGAGAAAAATGGTGAGATGTCTAATTAGCTATGATTTACCATATTCCATACCACATGTTTGGTTAACCCAAAGCTAAGTCCAAATCAGACACATAGGAAGAGTGATGACACCCGAACAGGTGACAAGGCTTGGTCTTAGTGCTAAGAAAAGCGAGCACGTTTATTTTAAATTCAAATTTTCCTTTCCCGCCTATCTATGTGCCATGAAAAGAAAAATGCATGTGCATTTTGTAGAGCTAAAACACACGCACGTTTTGGTAAAAATAAAATTTACCTTAGGGGTAAGTGGGAGGAGTGGGGTATGGGTTTAGGGAGTATTAGGGTAGTTAGAGGGAAGAAGGTGTATGGGGTTGGGGTAGAGAGATATATGGGGAGGTGGTAAGTGGTAGGGGGAGGCGATTATGAGAGATAGAGAGTTAGAGGGGTAGAGATAGGGGGAGTAGGAGATATATAGAGAGAGGGTTAGGGTTAGGTGAAGTAGGAGAGAGAAAGAGAGGGTCGGAGGGTGTGGTTATGGGTATGGAGAGTAGGAGGGGGGTTAGGGAGTGAGAGGGACGGTTAAGGGTAATGAGAGTGAGAGAGACAAAGAGGAGAGGGTGTTAGGGTGTTGGGGGAGAGAGAGAGGGGTGGGGATAAGGTGTAGGTGGAGGAGTAAGGGAGGGAAAGAGTGAGAGATGGGGTTAGTAAGGGTTAGCGGGGAGAGAGACAGAGATGAGGATGGGGGATAAAAGTAGGGGGAGGAGTAGGATGGTGAGAGAGTTAGAGAGGGAGTTAATAATGGTTATGTAGATGAGAGAGAGAAAGAGCCAAGGGGTTATTTGTATGAGAGAGGGGGGGTGTTAAGGGATTGGAGCTAAGAGATATGGGTAGGGGATACAAGTAGGTGGAGGAGTATATAGAGAGAGATACTAGGGGTGGAGGGTGTGGGTGATTAGGGGTAGGGGGAAGAGGCGGGTTGGAGAGAGAAGAGATAGAGATTGTGGTAGGGGGAGGTGTATAGGGAGGAGTGGTGTTGGGGGAGAGAAAGAGATAGAGATCGTGGTGGGGGAAGGGATAGGGATTTAGGGAGGATTAGGGAAGTTATATAGAAGGTAGGTATAGAGCGCGCGAGAGAGAGAGATCTAGAGGTGGGCTGTAGTAAGTTGTATGGGGAGCAGGATTAGGAGAGACAAAGAGAGAGGGGTTTATGGGTGGAGAGAGAGAGAGGAGGGGGTGGTTATGGGTAGGGAGAGTAGGAGAGGGGTGATGCTTTGCGATATTGTGAGAGAGACTGGTGGGGAGGTTGTTAGGGGTTTGAGGGGGAGAGAGAGAGGTGGGGGTTAGGTTTAGGTGGAGGAGAAGTGGAAAGAGACAGTGACAGAGACGATTGGTGAGGTTTAGGGGGAAGAGGAGAGAGAGAGAGAGAGACATAGAGAGGGAATTAGAGGTAAGAGGAGTAGGGGTGAGAAAGTGAGTGAGAGAGAGAGAATATGGGTTTATTGGTAGGGGGAGGAGTAGTGTTTGTATGCGTGTGTGTGTGAGAGAGAGAGAGGAGAGAGGGAGTGTTAGAGGGTTGGGGGAAAGAGAGAGAGTTGGGGGTTAGGTGTAGGTGGAGGGGTAGGGAAAAGAGAGATCAAGAGAATAGTTTAGTAAGGGTTAGGGGGAATATGGGGGGAGAGAGAGAGAGAGGGAGAGGAGGAGGAGGAGGAGGAGGAGGAGGAGGAGGAATAAGGGGTTTTAGAGGTAGGAGGAGGAGTAGGGGGGTGAGAGAGTGATGGAGGGGGTTAGTAACGGTTAGGGAGAGGAGGCCCACAAGTAAATTTGAACCCCAAATCTGATGACATATTTGTTTGAATTTCGAAAACACTCCATCTAAGATCCGACAAAGTACTTTTTTTAAACATCGGTAAAACTTCGTTGGATATCTGATAGTGAAAACATGTTGTCATATAACCGACAATGACTCGTCGAATAACCTACACTTTTCTTTTAATCAATAATTCAAATAACGAACGACAATTTGGTTGCATATACGACAACATTTACTTACCAGAAGGTCAGATAACCAACAAAATAAACGTTGAATATCCAACACATTAGTAGTCGACTAAACAAAAAAGATGACGTTGAATATCCTAAAAACAATCCCTCCCTGGTTGTTGAATATCCGACAACATTTACTTACCAGAAGGTCCGATAACAAACAAAATAATCATTGAATATCTGACACATTAGTAGTCGATTAACCGACAAACAATCCCTCCCTGGTTGTCGAATAATCGACATGTTTAGACCACAGATCCACAACAAAATCTGACGACATTTGTCGTCGGAGGTATAGCAACCTCATCGAAGCTGAGTTGAGTTATTGTCAGACATTCGACGGTATTGAGGAATTTAAAAAATATATATGTATTCCCAACTGGAGACATTGTTTATGAATGGTTACAAATTCCATCTATCCTCACTAGAGTTGGCATGGTACCACTATCCTCACTTGAAATGATTAATGCATGAACGAGTGAGGGACTATATTTATCTAGAGTAAAAAAATTGATGGCACAATTACAAGTATAAGATGGCTCTAATATTGAGAGAATTTTTCCATATTTCAATATATTATGTTAGGTGTGTAGGAAGTTGTCATTTAGTGGGGATAGGCTCTAATATTGGGACTTTGCACAAAACTAATCTTAGGTATGGTTTAAGCCAGATCTATTAAACTTCCTACTAGTGTATGCATGAGGTAAAATCCATCGTCCTCTATAGATAGCTTCAACCTAGTCTCTTATAGTGTTGTTTATGGTTTCCAATTAGTGCTTTGAAATTTATTAAACAATCCTCTCGCATATTTTTGCGTAAGATATAAAAATACTATCTCCCTTATTCCATACCTCCTAACCAAGACCATAGTGAAGAAGCTCCAAATTTGTCATCTCAAAATTTGCTTCCAAGCCCTTCAATGTTGTTTTATGGTTGGTCTGATCCAAATATTTTGTATGTCTAATGAATGATATGATGTCCATTAAGGTCACAAATCAATTTTGGCCAACCTATCCATCAATTCACAAATTCCAAACTGTCACTAATGACATATTGAAGTACTTGCGAAAGGTGTTACCTGAATATATATGGATTCCATGGATACCTTTGATAATATCACCTCAAGCACTAACAAATATTTGAGGATGTAACAATGTATTTTTATATGCATGATCGACTACAATCATTCCCGAAAACAAAATCAACATAACTAGTAGAAAACTACAATGAAGAGAGCACAATTACAACACAACTTAGTGGGAAGAATTAGTTTTGGTTTATAAATTGCAAAAAAATGACATTACTTGTTGTACAATTTGTGTAACTTTTATGCGGATCACCAAGCCCTAAGTGTGACTTTCACATGTTTGTAAAATTGAATAGGGCCCATGATGTACCCAATCAACTATCATGAACTAATAGTGACAAAATGGATAAGACCAAGGAGGGTGACTTCCTCAATGCTAATTTTTTTGAGGTTCACATCACCTTGGGGTATCTAAATGATATAATTCATATCTTCCAGCATGGAAAGACACAGTAAGATGTAACAAAATTGCAATGGTGAATCCTAATGCAAAAGTGCTAAGGTTCAAATTGGTCACATAATTATTATATTAAATTGGAATAGATGATAATCTTCATCAATGTGTAGCATCGTATGAGATGGAGTATTTGATAGTAGAATCCCATACAAGAAAAGTTGGAGGACATTTACCCACCACTAGAATGTCACATATATATTGTATTTGGGACTTTGGTGTCTATGCGCACATGAATTTAGAGATTCTTTCAAATGAGTCAAGAGATGTGCATGGTGCTAGAAGGAAATCACACACATTTTTATTTGGATTTATAATGAAATCCACCTAATCCTTCCAATGTATCCTTTTGAGCATTGGGAAATTGAATTTATCAAATTTTGTGTGATCAAAGAAAACATAATTTCAATATATCATTGTAATGAGGACCATGTACATTAAGTGGGACCACCTATGACTATAGCCCTAAAAGGTATGGTATTTTAATATCCAACCTTGGTCCTTGACTCCTTCATGAAATTTCTAGTGGCTCATATAATACAATTGGTTCCAAGTCTATTATTAAACATATGGATCCACAAAGGGATGGAACTGATGTGTCATTCAATTTATTATTAGTTATGAACCGGATGAGGAAATTTATGACTTGGGACAACCTATTCTATATTTGGGAGGGTGTAGTGTGCCTAAGTTCAACTCTAATAAATGTGATAAACCACCTAACATTATAGATTCCCAAAGAAAGAATGGAAATGTAGTAAAAGGTATGAACAAGAGTTATTAGTCAAATATTGATACCTCTCTCTCCATCCAGATTACAAGGTCGGTCCACTTTTTGCTTTGTAATTTTTTTTTTCAAATAGTGTTGGATGTTGGCCAAGTTTCTCCTCCTGTAGAACACATGACTGATGGACTAGTTAAACCAATTATTATGTAATCATTTACTTTTTTCTAGGAATTAAAAATAGTATCATTTCACAAATTAAATATACTTACAAAGGTACAGATCAAGTCCTGTAGACATTTATGGCCACTCTTAAGTGTGGCACGAAGTTTGGAAAGCCTAGCCTTGGAGGCTTTGTCCTGAAACATATACCAAGTCAATTTAACTATGTACAAATAAATCATAAAAATCATTTAATAATTTTGATATAATGTTATGAGCAAATTTAATTACCTAGGTACTCTCCTCTCCAGAATTCCTCCATGCATATGACTCCTCATATTCTTTTACAAGTTCTTTCGATACTTTAAGACTTACATCAATTGGCCTTTTTTTAGCCTTTTCTTGAGCAATATTTTTTTTATCTTCTTTGTTTAGTTGCACCAGAATCACTTGCAATTTTGAAACATTTGTTTTCTTGTCTTCTGTATAGACCAACCTGTGCCAAATTCAGTCTCCATGTCATGGATGACTGCTTTCTGCAAGTGCATCTATATCTTTCAAAATGACAAATGTAGATGGTTTTTGAACTATTGAAGGCATGATTCCTTCAACCCGTTCACAAAATATTTTCTAGTATGGGCAACTTTAGGCATCATAATCATGTAATCTCTAGTATGGGCAACTTTATCCAGTTTTGGAAAGACTATATATTGTATAGGTTAGGTTTTAGTGGTGAAAAATGGACCTATTTTCCACAAGAGAACTAACGTGAAGACCTTGAGCATGGTGAGATGATTTGTTTGGAGGACTTGGATCTTGATGTGATTTCATGATTGATGGAGTTTGGAGAGATGCCTTTCTTGGTAACGTGATGTGATGATGTACTTGTATGTTCACTTATCTGATATG